>CANTFL010001127.1:0-37422 GCA_947650285.1 Hyaloperonospora brassicae | reverse complement strand
AGCCCTTCTACTGTTCAAAAGCAGGTATGCGAGTTTCTGGCAACGCGATTGAATGTATTACGACATGTACGTGGAGCACTGGCTGATAGTCAATATAAGCAGAAGGAACAAGCTGATGCTAAAGGCAGAGGTTGTATTGAACGTTATGAGGTCGGAGACCAAGTTCTACTCAATGCTACAAACTTACCTACAAATGTATTGTCCGCTGTCTTCAAGACAAAGTTGCGTCCACGCTTCATTGGACCATTCACGGTCGTCACCAAGAAGGGACTTGCGTATACTCTCAACCTTTCGCGCAAACCGCGCACGCACCCTGTGTTATACGTTGTCTTGCTGAAGCCGTATCGGGATCCGTCCCACGTGAACTTGGAGGTGCTTGCGCCGCGTAAGTTGGCCTTGCCATCGGTGGCTGAATCCATATCAGGATGTCAAGCTGAGCCTTCATCCAAGCTTGGTCTAACTCCAACGCCTGAACACGGGCTCGCATCGCGTTGAGCGCACTACAGGTCTTACCCAATGCCTCAAGGAGACCACTCAGCTCGAAAATCACCTTCTCATGCTCCTCCTTTGGTATACCGACCACCTCCGACGCTGATCGATTGGCAAGAACCGCCAGTTCCGTAGCCGGGCGACTCCTGGGCGTCGTCGTCGTCAAGGTCAATGCCAGTATCTGAAGTGGCGAGGGTTACCCAGAGTCGAAAACTCGTGGGAGTTTGAGATACCATTTCGGCAGGATTGCCCATTCGCCTCGGAATTATTTGAACATCGTGGCCAGGGTCGTCCCTCGACCGAGAGCTCTTCTCACCAATAGTTATGGAGGCAGGTGGGTAGTTGGGCACCGCTTGACCAACTCTCACATCAACCGGCACAGCCGGAGCATAGCGTGTGCAAGTTTGAAGCTGGACTCTGGCCTTAAGCTTGGCGTAATTACACCAAATCTTCGTTATAGACGAACGTCTGCCACATCGGCACTTGCTCTGAGATCTAACAAGATGCTGAGGTGTCGTTTCCGATGCATTCAGCGAGCAAACGCGTTGTCTTCTTCTTCCTGACATTCGCCTGCGAATAGGAGGATGCGTATACCCTTCATCGGTGGAACCGGTGCATCCGGTCTTGCGTGTCGAATTCGCAACCTTGTATGACTCTGAGTCGTCAAGTGAGGTTCAGGTATCTCTCGTGAAGTACCTGTCGACTCGCAACCTCATCGGGAGATGTTGGCTCATCGCCAATGGCCCACGTTGCCAAAGAACGGCCTGTCGTTTGGCGTATACGTTCTTTCACACCGAGTGGAGTGAACAGATAGCCACGTCGACCCTCAAAGGTTGCAGCGAGCTGCATACGGCGCCGGGCGCTCTCCTCTCGTTGGATAGCCAACTGTTGTTGCTCATCGAGCGGATTGGTGATGATTGCATCTCCTACGATGGGTGTTTGATGCGGCGACGGTGGTGCGTTGTCTCCGCCACGCTCGGCAAATGGATTCGGTGCAGTATGAGGCGGTGCCCCTTGCACTGGTGAGTCGGACATTGTCCTCTCTTCACCATGGATATCGGTGTCGCTACCATAGCCCACCTCAACAATAACGCCTAGGTGAGAAGAAAGAGTCGAGGACTCGTCGGGTGGCGATGCCATGGTATTTCGTGTTTGAGAAATGTGAGGCTGAAGCGCACACACACCGTCCTCTTTGAAGAAAGAATTCGACTGACGTTTTGTGGCAACTTCAGTCTGGTGGGGGAGGGTATAACGGGGTTACACGTCGACTGGAAGTCGACATTAGGTGTGGTGCACACAAGGGATGGGATCCCCTTTAAAGTGACATTAGAACACAGTATCAATTGTTGAAGATTCATGTCTATCAATTATTGAATACGAGATCTTTTGAGAGGTTTTATTTAGGACATTAGCGAGTAGGTTAATTGCGTTGTTCTAAGGTGTTCTTTTAGGTTAAAAGAAGAAATAAAGTTCAGTTCCCATTTTGATATAAAAGACACGTGCCTCTCTGAGGCATCTTGCGATCGTCCAAGGAGTTTAGCAACGCCTTGTTAAGGCATCTTCTCCTCGTGTACTCTGTGCTGTGATTATCTGAATCACTCGGTCCCCCTGGCCCAGGGACCGTAAGCTCTCTGAGCTTGTTGACTCTTTGAGTCGGGTTCTCTGAACTAAACCTTAAGCTCTCTGAGCTGTTTGACTCCCTAAATCGGGCTCATTGAACCTTGAGTTGCTCGTTGAGCGTTAAAGTCTTCTTCTGTAACAAGGAGCTGTATAGCTCCTCTACATGGTAACAACCGCTCGTCCGATACAGCTACATCTGCTACTGTTTTGTTTCCAATGACATGTTGGCTGTAGCCACCACCCTAGCTCCACGTCGTGATGTCAGAAGGCAGCAAAAAAACACGTAGGAGTGTAGAGTCACTTTCTCTTCTCGCTGAGAAGTACAACCTGTAGATTGTTGCCGGAAATGATACGTTTTACAGGATGGGAGGCGTCACTTTTTGTTATGGCGATGCATCTAATACGATGAAGCTGAAGGAGAAAGAAGACAGTGCCGACACTAGCAGCAACGGCGAAAGGGGCCACCATCAACATGGGCAAATAGTGTTATTTCGTACAGCCTGGTATTGCTGTTTCACTTGGCAGGCATTATAACTGCAACAACCCTTGCTTCTATTTTTTTAAGAGAATTTATCGAAACAAACGGATCGTTCTTGTCGAACAATGTGTATATTGCATGTTGAAAACGGAAAATCGGAAACCTTATGCTTGGAGAACGTTTGCTCTGAAGTAGCGACAGCACCTGTTCAAGCTGCAGGAATCGTGTTGGTACAGGATCTACATGAGTCGATATGCTTCTGATACGCGACACGCTCACTCGTGCAGTTCACAACTTTGATGAGACCTACTCGTGAGTTGCACTGCAGCAAAATGGAAAGAAGCTTCCAGGGCATGCAATCGATCTGTTGGTGTAAATACAATCGTGTCATGCCATCTTATGAGGTTCATACTATCCGGTGTCTACTATGAGCCATTCGTATCCTTCTCTTACCCTTGTGCGCATTCCGTAATCACTTTCTACATTGGACGAACTGCTGATCGACGTATATACTGACAGCGGTCGGCAAGGATATACGAGTCGTGTACATCCGTGCTGTCGCGAGGGGCACAAGTCGACCCACGTTTCGCTTTTTACCACGAAAAGTGCAGTTTAGAGAACGCCCGTGCGTTTTTGGACGAACTGGGTGTATTGAGAACTACCAAATCAAGCGACGTGTAAGAGCTGCTACGCAATAACTGAAAAGAGAGCGTACAGCTGATTTCCACTACTGAACCAACAAACACCATAACTTGCTTTGTACCCCTGCAAACCTAAAAAAGTCAATCGAAAATTACATCTCACTGACACTATGTTTACTTTTTCCGGGTACCACGATCGTCCATCCGTGGTCGTACACTCGTCGTCGTCCGTCGGACATATTGCTTCTGGCTGTCACCGACATCACCGAATAAATTACTTGCACTTACGTACCACATGCGCTCTCCGCTCTACCGGTATCACCCCCACTCGCTCCAATATACCTCTCGTCCGCATACCGCGATGTCTCATGTGTGTGTGTGGTCCACATCCATCACATCTTCCGCCACACGCGCAATCAAATGGTCGACACGACGCGCCCCGCGGCCTCGTCGGCGGCTCCCCACGCGTCACCCAGTCCGTCCCGCGCCTCGCTGTCACGCGCATCTCCTGCTGCATCGTCTGCTGCGTCGACTGCACCTCGTCTCGTCTCTGGACGTGCCCCACCACGCCCAGGAGCGCCATCTGCGCGACACGCACCCGTCGACTCGACTGGCCCGTCCGTTAGAGCGCCTGTTATCGCCGTGCCGCGCTGCAGCACGTGGTTTTCCATGGACAAGATCAATCCCATTGAACAGCGCATGCTGCCCGAGTTCTTCAGCGCCTCTCAGGGCTCGAAGACCGCCGAGTTGTACCTCAAGTACCGCAATTATATGGTCCACGCGTCGCGCCAGCAGCCCGACGTGTACCTGACGGCCACGGCCTGTCGCCGGCACTTGGCAGGAGACGCCTGTGCGATCCTCCGCGTGCACGAGTTCCTCACGCACTGGGGACTGATCAATTTCCACGTGCCGCCGCACGCGATGCCGCCAGCCATTCACTCGAACTACGCGCTCCACGCGGTCAGTAATAGTAGTTCTACTGCTGCTGTTGGTGGTGGTGGTGGTAGTGGTGGTGGGTCGTTTCGGGACGGGCCGAGTCCAGTGGCAATGCTCGTAGCGAGTCAAAAGGAGAGTGGACGTCGAATGAACGTTCCGTTGGCGTGTGAAGCGTGTGGCGTGGCGAGACAAGTGGACGATTTGTTTTTTGAGCTCACAAGTGAAGCAAAGAAAAAGTTGACGACAAGTGGGGCAGTGGGGCACGCGTTGAGTGCACTGCATGGGATGAATGGGACTGGCGGCAAAGCAGGTGAAGGCCAAGAAGTGACGGTACGAGGGTTTGCACTGCGACCGGGCAGTGGCATTTGTGAAGCGTGCTACATTCGTGGAGCTTATCCAGAAGGCTACGATGTCTCGGATTTCGTGCTGATGCCTACCGTAGCGAGAAATCTGTCCGCAGCATCGTCGTGGACGCAGGAAGAGAACGATCGACTACTGACGGCTGTGAATAGCAGCACGAAGGCTAATAGGACCAAGAGCGTGCATAAACAGGATGAGGGCAAGGATAGCTGTGATTGGAATTACGTGGCGTCCAAGGTCGGCTCGAAGACAGCAGACGAGTGTTTGTTGCACTTTTTGGAAATGCCCATGCTCAACATGTCGGCGTCGATGGGTGATCGAGAGGCAAGTGTTGGTGACCTAGTGGACTCGATGCGACCGTTTTCTGCTGGAGCAGCTCTGAATGCACCTGTGCTTGATCTGGTTTCTCTCGTCGAACAGGTTGACCCGTTCGTTGCAAAAGCTGCAGCTCACGCTGCGATAGGTGCCATCAAGCGGTTGCACACGATGCCAGCAAAAGTAGCAACGTCGCCACTAGAGGCATCGTTGGCTACGATGAAGGACCAAGCAAAGGGCGATGCAGCTGAAGTCAAGGTAGAGAGCGCTTCGCAAATGTTAGGGTCGTCTACGACCAGTGATGGATGCATTTCTTCGCTTGAGGATGCAGCAGCGGCAGTTGCCAGCAGCGCAGAGGTTGCAGGAATCGGATCGAGCGTCAAAGTAGAGGACACACTATTTGTGGACGGCAATGTGACTATGGAGGATGCCTCGTCGTCAAACACGATTGTCGGGTCCACCTCGAAAACGGAAGATCCCAGCAAGGGCCATGCAGCGCCAGTCTCGAAGGAGATGATTGCGGTCATCGAAGAAGCGGCGAATGCCACGACAGTTGCACTCTTGGCAACGCGGTCGCAAAAGATTGCCGATGACATGGCCAATGGACCTGTGGAGGATCTGGTACAGCAACTTGTGGAGAATCAGTTGCGTCAAATGGAGTTGAAGATGCAGCAGCTAGCTGTATTGGAGCAAACAGTGTATGCCGAGAAGGAGCAGCTCGCCAAAGAGAAGTACGAGTTGTACGTAGATCGGCTCGCCTTCTCTCGCGAAAAGATGAATGGCCGCTTGGCACAGCTTGGGCCCTAGTCTTCACTTGGACTTTGTTATGAGTTTTGAAAAAGGTGGCTTCGCTTGGCAACCTAATGATGGTGAATGACAGGAAGAAGTGTACGACAGCAGCATGTCGATTTGCTATTGATGTCACCTTCGTGGGAAGAACCACAGTCGCGATTGGAGTGTGTGGTGGCCTTGCGCTCTCGGGCCAAAGGTTGGTGAAGCTAGACCATCAGCGACGTGGTAAGCCTGAAGGATAAAAGCTGCGGAGTTGTGTAGTGCCACTTGTGGGTTGACAAGTTTACGAGAAACCGATGAAACGATCACAAGAGGACCGTCAACTGCGTTATGCGAGCACAGGGCAACGAAATAAACGTAGGTAGAATGTTGACCGTGTCACGCCGCACCATTTGTTCCGATCGCAACAGTAAGTTGTGCTTTGCGTAGCTACGTCGCTGTCGAGACTTGAAACGACGTCTACGAGGTGAACGCAATGTGGTCCGTGTCAAAGCGTATGCATAGGGGAAAAGTCGTGCATGCGCTTTCGGTGATCGGCGCTTGCAATGGTGGCACCACCACCTGCTCGCGTAGTTAAAGCTGTGCATCTCATCATCAAAAGCTATCAAATAGATTTGTAGATACTGACAAACGTGTTACGTGACAGGCTGCATCGAGTCGCTGTGACGTCAAGATTAGTCCAACATGCTACGCAGGACGACGCAATCAGATTGAACTGACGCGAATCTATGAGGTGCATGACGTACTACCTGACGCTTATGCTCTGGCAACTCGTCCCAATGCAGCACACACCTGAATACAACAGCTGCCTGGGATCGTGTACTCATGCAATGCTTGTCTGCAGCACCCGTCAACAAAAACAATTTGTAGCTACCAGGCAGAAGAACTGTCAACACACACTGCAAAGCGACTGCGACTGCGATCGGAACGAGTTCCAGTCGGCAGTTGCCCACGTAGCACGTCCGTCGAGACAGCCAAGTTGCACTTCGCTTGTGCGCATCCGGGGCCACTTCCTACACTCGAGTAGCAAGTGCTGCCTGTAATGATGTAGAGCTTGCTCTCCTGTCCATTAATCGTCTTCTGACAGTTGACTGTTGTGGCCACACTGTTCATCCAGACGGCTGACTTCAAGCGCAAGCTCCAGTTGCATCCAATCGTGCAAAACGTGTTATTCTCTGCGTACAGAAGTACCGATATCTCACGAAAGCTCGTGCAACTTCAACAAATCGTCGTCTAATCACGTGCTTAATCCAGTACACGGACAAGCCAACCACAGCGACTGTCGGCACTTTCCCCGTGTGCCTCGCTCGTTTTGTACTGATATAGCAGCTCAAACCGCGAACAACACCATCTCACCTTGTCAACAAGATGTACCGCAACTGCATGCAGCGGCCACCGCTTACCACTTGTACGCATCGATCCCTCACGCCGCAGCCCATTATCTCTTCCACTTCCATCCGTTCATTCACCATCAGCCAGTGCGAGTTATCCCACCCCACCCACCGTCTTCCTCTTCCTCCTCCTCATCAGTAGCTCCATTCGATCCATCCTGTGCACACACATGTCGACCAAATCCGTACTCGTGCTCGATGGCGAGTCCCTTTGCGCCGAAGACCTCCTGACACTGTCGAAAGGTGCGACTTCCATTTCCCTCAGTGACGACGCCTGGACACGCGTGTCAAGCAGTCGCGACGTGGTCGATGCGGTCCTCGAAGACCCCACCCGCGTCGCGTACGGCATCAACACGGGCTTTGGGCTCTTTTCCACGGTCGTGATCGAGCCCGACCAGCTCAAAGTGCTGCAGGCGAACCTCATTCGGTCGCACGCGTCGGGCACAGGGGACCCGTTAACCCCTGCGCAGACGCGCATGCTCCTTGCGCTCCGCATCAATGTACTGGCCAAAGGCCACTCCGGCATCCGCGTCCCCACGCTGCACCAGCTCGTCGACGCGTTCAACGCGTCGTGTTTGTCGCTTGTCCCGAGCAAAGGCACTGTGGGGGCGTCGGGGGACTTGGCCCCGCTCGCGCACTTGGCGCTCGGGTTGCTGGGCGAAGGGCTCATGTGGGACACTACTGACAACAACGACGTTGTAATCCGCGACGCAGCTGAAGTCCTTGCGAAACACGGGTTGCACCCGTTGCAGCTCGAGGCGAAAGAAGGACTCGCGTTGATCAATGGCACGCAACTGATCACGTCCATTGGGGTCGAAGCGCTCGTGCGCGCACAGAACGTCACAAACTGTGCCGACGTGGTCGTTGCACTATCGCTCGAAGTGCTCTGCGGTACGGTGAACGCCTTCCACCCGCGTATCCACGCAGCTCGTCCCCATATTGGCCAAGCGCGCGTGGCGGCACGTGTCCGCACACTGCTGAGTCCCGATGACCCGTCCGAGTTGTTTCGCAGCCACAACTACGTTGGTAAAGTCCAAGACGCCTACTCGCTGCGCTGTGCACCGCAGGTACACGGCATTGTGCACGACACGATCGCCTTTGTGCGGCAAGTGCTGACCGTCGAAATGAACAGCGCGACGGACAACCCCATGGTCTTTACGGGACCGGCAGCCGACGTGGCAACGGATATCGGATACCCACCAGCAGCAGTAGCTCCGGTGGCATTGAAGGAGATGTCGGTGGACAAGTGCGACGCTGAGTTGCGTTTGAGTGAACCGAAGATCACGGACCTCGAAGACGCCAACCGGGAGATTCAGCGGCTTCGGGCGCTACTGAACGACAACAGCGTGCAGCAGTACGAGACAATGGAGCGCTTCACTGCGGACATGAAGCGCACGTCCGACACGTTCTACCGTGGTGGCGATGGGTTTGTCATCTCAGGAGGTAACTTCCATGGCGAGTACCCGGCCAAGGCGCTGGACTACTTGGCCATTGGCGTCCACGAGATCGCCAGCATCAGTGAACGTCGCATTGAGCGACTGGTGAACCCGACATTGAGTCACTTGCCGGCGTTCCTCGTGCCGGGCGGAGGGCTCAATTCCGGGTTCATGATTGCCCACTGCACGGCCGCTGCGCTCGTGTCGGAGAACAAAGTGCTCACTCATCCGTCGTCCGTGGACTCGATCTCGACGAGTGGAGCGAAAGAAGACCACGTGTCCATGGGCGGCTTCGCAGCTCGGAAGGCCCTTACGGTCGTCGAGCACGTCGAGACAGTCGTCGCCATTGAGCTACTGGCGGCCTGCCAAGCGCTCGATCTCCTTCGGCCACTACGGACGACAGCAGTACTTGAAGCTGTCCATGCAGTCGTGCGCACGCGTGTACCGAAACTTGACAAGGACCGCGTCATGAAACCAGACATTGATGCGGTCGTGGACCTCGTGCGCAGTGGAGCGATCTGGCAAGTGGCTGCCCCCTTTTTGGGTGAGTGAGTGAAGGCGCTGCATTGAGGTTTTGTGAGGGAGCTGCACGAGACCGACGGACGGAGTGAGCGATGGACCGACTGAGTGATTGATGGACTGCCATCCGAAGGTGTGCGTGACGAAGGAGCAGTTGCAGTCGATAGAATAAGACGGTGAGTTGGTAGTCGATCCAGAGGCTCGAAACGTGTGCAGGTACAGTGAAGTACGTCTTTCATTGATTCGACACGCGGTTTGCACTCAATGTCGACGTCGTCGCGATGGTACTAAGAGGAGTTAGGAATAATGCAGCGCGAATATACATGAGATATGGATCGGTATGTGCGTTGATCCTTTTGCTCGGATGCTGGTTGTGGGTTGCAGGATCCTGAGAATGCATCGGAGTATGGCTTTGTTTACCACGTTTACCAATGATTTATATCCTCCATCGGGTACTTCATGATGATTATGCTGGAAGCTGAATAGAGGAGGAGGATGTCCCAAGACTTGGATCAGTATGGTGCAAATAGGGTGAACTATGGTCCAGATAGAGCAAAGCTACGGCTTGCGTTTCCACGTCCATGATCGTTTCTGTGCCAAAACGTGCCCAGTGGTGTCTGATTTGCAACGATAGCTGGAGCAGCAGTATCTGTTTCAGTAGTATCTACAGCGCGATGTCAAAAAGCGCACACTCAATGCGCCCTAAGTACGTATTCAAGTACCTATTCAGCTACTACATCTCTCTGTCTGCCCATCCAATGACGTCCCTATAACTCTATCACGCCCTAACATAGTGCTTTGAGAGCTCGTCATGATATCTCGTCGTCGAGTGCTTCTACGTGCGTCTCTCAGTCGCTATATCTCGACACATGAACAAGTTCTGGATACGGTCTATCGACAATTACTCGAAGTGAACGCAACAGAAGCGTTTCACGTGTCCGAAGCTCAGTCTACAGCGGTCACGATGGCTACAAAAGGGTACTCCGTGTTTCTGCATCTCCCTACTGGAGCTGGCAAGAGCTTAGCGTTTCAGGCCCCTGCTCTACTGACTAAACCTGACCAAACGACTCTTGTCGTGTCGCCACTCCTCGCTCTCATGAACGTACGAAGGAACCCACCAACGAGAATACTCTATTTCAGATTGATCGAAAAAGCGCTTTGTGTGATTGACATGTAAGTGGATATCCTATCGATGCACTTCTCACCAATTGTTGTTATTGCAATAGGACCAAGTGGCATCGCTGAGACGAAAAGGTGTGCTAGCGTGTCACATCTCAGGAACTGGAAACCAGCGACCAGCTCCGATAAGTCAACTACTTGCAACTCAGCGACTCGTGTACACGACGCCCGAGTTTTTGCAGATGAACGACGAGATGCGACAATGGGTTCATGCAGCCAACAAGAACAAGCAGTTGGCTCGGATCGTACTGGACGAAGCTCATTGTGTACTCGAGTGGGGCAACTCGTTCCGGCCGTCGTACTTGCAGCTGGGCCACTTCAAGACAAAGTTCTTGAGCGAAGTACCACTGACACTGGCAACGGCGTCCGTCTCGGACAAAGACATTGCAAAGCTAGCCGAGTTGTTCCAATTGCAACTGCTGCCAGTGCTCCCTACGGTCAACGACGGACACGGCTTTCTTGACATGACTCGGCACAATCAGTTGGTAGTGATCCAACAAGTCACGGACCGCAAGAATTTGCGGCTCGAAGTTGTACGGAAGGAGTCAGATGCTGCACCGCAGATCGCCAGTCGAGTGGGAACCGAGACGACGATTGTCTACTGCATGACGCGGAACGAAGCAGAAACGCTGTGCTTGGCTCTCGTGCGCCTTGGATGCCACGCAGGTGTTTATCACGGTGCATTGCCACAAAAGCGCCGTGAGTTTGTACGCAAGCAGTGGATGATGGGTCATTTGACCATTATTTGCGCGACAAGCGCGTTTGGGGTGCGTCGTGTACATTGTGCTGAATGGTATTCGATACTGTTGGCAACTTGCGGACTGATTTGGAAATGCATTGGCGCTATCGTAGATGGGGATCGATCGATCGGACGTGCGGTTTGTGATACACCACTCGATTCCGTTATCCCTTAGCGCATATATGCAACAAGTTGTGCGTTCCACATTGGGTTTGTAGAGTAGTGGATGCGGATGAGAGGCCTGATCGCGCACTTGTCGTGTAGGGACGAGGTGGTCGAGACGGTAGACCGGCGACTTGTGTTCTGCTGTATGCCGAAGCAGACAAGAGTCGAGCAGATGCGTTGACAACAGGCAGGCTGGACTTTGACGGCACAGGCTCAGGTGCACTGTCGAATGGAATTTCTCGAAGAGAAGTAGAAGAGGTGGCGGCCTTTTGCGAGATGGCCAGCGGATGTCGAAAGGAGTTGTTGTACTCGCACTTCGATTTCCACTTTGATCCGTCTCGATGTGTCCGGAATTGCAACTGCGGCGTGCCACTTGAAGCTGCTACTGAATTGATGCACTATGAAGAAGTCAGTGCCAAGCGCAGGGTCAAAGTCGTCGAGGATGACACGGACGATGGTATCCCCAAAGGCGCGATTGAGTATCAGTATCAAAAGATACTCGCTGAATCGAAGCGCTTGAGTCTTTCCAAGCGAGAAGCAATGTCACGCCGTCTTGTTCGGGTACGTTCGTCATTGATGCTTCCGCAATGACGATACAGCTCTGACCTGTACTTGGATTTTATGGCTCACTTTTTATGTGTACCTGTCTTGACAGGACGTTCTCGAGGCGCAACCTGTGTCAGAAGAAGAGATGGCGAGTATGCGAGGCGTCGGGTCAATGAAGGCCTCTCGGTACTTCCATCTGTTCCGCACTCGCTAAAGAGTGAGAGGACACGCTTTTTATGGTGCGACTGGTTGTTTTTGCATTCAATATGGACCTCCGGTTGTTCATTCCATCCCACGAGATGGAGCACCGAGATGTCAAGTCGTGAGCGGATAAACGATGGAGCGAGGTGGCATAAGTTGCACTGGGTGTGCGGCATTCGCATTGCTCGGCTTGTGTCGAGTTGGACGTTACTCGCTTTATATACGCAGCACTGTTGCAGTCATACAAGGGCAAGACGAGAGGTGACAGTGGAAGTCGGCATCTTTGCGCGATCGTGGGAACGTCGACACAAGTCGTATTGCGTTGATGGCGCTGCTACAGATCGTGATATGCCGAGTACCGAAACAATGCGAAAACTGGTCGGATGGAGGCAGTGAGAGGCATTTGGTACAAGAGCACGAGACAACAAATATTGCGACCACATCAGTCAAGTGCCACGTTAGCAGACATCTACGGAAGCTGGCGGTCCCTTCTTCAAGTGTCGTCGTCCCCTTTTGACACATGCAGGTGGTGACCGTCCTTGATACTGTCGTACGCCATGTATTGCCGACAAGAAAGAAGGGATTGCATGTATCGACAAAGCTGAAAATCGCGGGAAAGAAGAGCACGAAAGCGTCTGCTATTGCTCACAAGAACAGACGAAAAGAAGACCACCACAGGTCAAGTGAGGCAAAGTGCGTTCACTTTGCCTCATCTGCTGTCGGCTGCAGATGTGAGTAGATGAGGTCTGTTTCGTTACAGTCGACACAACATGTGTGCTGTAGCACATTATCATTCAACCAGAGATAAGACCGCCAGTGTAAAAGTCGCCAAGAACAGCTACGTGCAAGTCGAGGGAATACGTATCCAAGTTACTACGGGCCCGGGTTGATGCAAAGGAACGGCTGTCACTTCTTGTACGAAGCAATGAGCACACGAGGCTACGTGGCGTTGTCACTTCGTCTCACTCGCCAAAGCGCATTGTTATGTTGGATGAAGCATAGTAAAGTCCGAGATGCAGGAGAACACAAGTTGATGAGAACTCTAGCATCTAGTTTTCGATAGCCTTTACTTACATTCTACTGACGCATTCCTTAATGCGACACTCAGCTCTTGATCCGTCGTAGCTTTCGAAGAACAGAATAACGAAAGCTAAACTCGTTCGTCACGAGTGCACCTCTTTCGTGAGCACTCACGGGAATGACAATAAAAGCATCAAGTCATGGCAGAGGCCATCTTGCGCGATTCCTTCGTGAATGATGATCCTGTCCGACAACCGACAACGATTGACAACGTCGTGCGTCTCAGTGCTTTTCTCTCTCTCTGCGTACTTGAACTTTGGAAAATAGCAATACGGCTTTCAGTACCTCAATGTGGTGCTACGATTCACGCATACGGTTGACATTCGTTTGTTGCAAGTAGCTCGAGCAGCTATAGGGACTATGAAAAGAGCAAGTACACACACATCCGAAGTCCATAGTTTACACATTTAGCAGGACGTTCACGTTTCTCGAGTCAGTGCGGTACTTTGTTGCTACGTCAGACGTTGTCTCGGACGTCGCTTGTGACAAAAGTCGGATGCCGGGCTGGTCGATCGAACCCCGTCCAACCAGCTGCGGCGGCGCGTTGCCGAGACAAAGGCATAATCAGACACGTGCATTGCATTGTTCTTTGATTTCGCTGGCCATGCGATGTTACCAGAGCTGACGGAAGTTCTGGATCAACTCGGCAACATTGATCAGGAACGGGCCGTTCTTGTGGTATGTCGCCGCCAAGCTACAATCGAAAGGGGGTACGGTGCTGACATCTCCGACGTTAACATGTTAAACATGTTGAAAGAGCTGTTGGGATTGTGGACAAGTACCGACGTGAATCATATTCGTACACAGTATGTGTCTCGCCGCTCATGTTGTGCTTTGACTATTGCTGCAACTCATCAGTCAGTGAGAGCGGCTTCGACATCACTACTTGACAATGCCACAATCGACGGCATGGCTTCTAACCTCTCGCTGCCAATGTCAGCACAACGATCGAGTAAGTCTCGCAAGAAACACAACTTGTGGTCTCTTATCGTCTATAAACTACCCTCGCAACGACACAAGACGGTACACAAGCCCCTGCTTTTTTCCGACCCTGCAGGCAGTCAGGCAGTCTGTGCTTCATCACTTCACGTCCTTACTACATCAAAAACATGGACACCACTAGACGAGGCATGAACACCATAGGACGTTGAAGCCATTGCAGTCACAATAAGGACATACGTGCGTTCCGTCGTTTTCCTGGCCATACAAATGTGCCCAAGGTCCGGTTCCAACGGATGTGCGCAGTGAGTCGAAGCAAGCACAGGTGGGACGTGGTAGTTCACTCTTCCTTTCTTCCGGTAAACGAGGTAAAGGCCCAACTGCGGTACTCAGTCCGAGTCGCTCGTAACAACAGATATGCAAAGCCGACGTGGCAACGAGATCACTGCTGCAACTGATCCACGACACGCCAACTACAACTCTCGTCTGTGACTGTTGGTCGACCGGCGTCTGTCGTTCAGTACGAAGATTCAGCAGTGCTCAAGTTCCGACAACTATGTGCATCAACGCCCCCTTCGCCCCCGAGCACAGTAGGCCTACTAAGATCAATCCGAACCCGTCTTCTTCTCGTCAGTGGCGGTAGCACATTTTGCTGCACGAGTGTGTCGACGCAGCGAAAGTGTCCCTTATTCTCTCGCGTGCCTCCACTGCAGTGTCTACGTCACTGATTCGACGTGGCAACGCGACAATATGCAGCGCAGAGTCCCGTCGTCGCGCTGGGCACATCTCAACATGGTCTCAATGACACAATGTGCCCATAATGGGCCCACAGCACGAAACCCAACAACAACAACAACAACAACACTACCAGCACTAACATCCCGTTGTCGCAACCAGCTGTTGCACGCACTTCAAGCGGCTACAACCCCAAGTGCAACGACGTTCCAGTAGCCAATCGCTGCATCGCATGATCTTGTTCTGGGCCGCGGCTGCGAGCCAGTTCACGGCCGCGTTGGCGCCAGATCGGTTGCTCCCTCTCGCACACCGCACGCCCATCACGCGCGACAGGGCGCTATTGCCCCCGACACTAAAGCCGCCCGATCTATGTTTGTCCCTACCCCTCGACAAGCGACGATTAAACGACGCCCCCCGAGTCGGCGCGCGCGCCCGTCCTTTCCGCAACGCCGACGACAAGAAAAAGACCGGGCGCGCGCCACCCGACCGCCCCACACAAAACACACACACACACCAAACACCGACCGTCCGTCAGTCACTCAGTCAGTCACTTGGCGATTCAGTTAGTTAGGGAGTCAGTCCGCGTCCGTCCGTCCGTCAGCCAGACAGTCAGACTGACAGACTGACAGACAGGCCGGCGGTCCTATAATTAGCCTCTGTGCCTCATTTTGCCATGGCGGCCAAGCGCAGCACGTCGCGCCTGTTCCGCGACGACCACGAGGCGCCGCGCGTCGACCTCACGCCCGTCGTGGCGGCCGCAGCGGCCGTCGGCGGCACGGCGGCCGACAGCGCGCTGCACTCGAGCACGAGCGGCTACAACACGCTCGGGAGCCCCGCGCTGCTGCAGTCGCCGCGCCAAGGGCGCCAGAGCAGGGCCAGTAGGCGCGCGCTAGGGGACGGGGACGCAAAGGTACCCGACCCCGCGCTCGGGCGGCGCGCGTACTTATCGCAGCACTCGTCGAGCACCGCACTGGCGGGCGACAAAAAGAGCGCCGGGGGCGCTCCGACCGCGGCGTCGACAACCGCTGCGTCGTCGACGGCCGACGCGCCGCCGGCGCAGCTGCGCGAAGTGTACCTCAACTACGCGCCGGGCAACGCGCCGTTCGACAAGTGCTCGAACGTCGTCGTGACGTCCAAGTACTCGCTCGTGACGTTTCTGCCCAAGTTCCTGAAGGAGAGTTTCACCAAAGTGGCCAACTTTTTCTTCCTCATGGTCTGCGTGCTCCAGAGCATCCCGAGCATCAGCAACACGTACGGCTACCCGACGAACGCGCCCGTGCTGTTCTTTGTCATTTCCATTGACGCCGTGTTCGCCGTCATGGAGGACCTGCGGCGCCACGCGTCCGACAAGGAGGCGAACGCTGCCACGTGCCACGTGGTCGCGCACGGCCGCACGGTGGACCGCAAGTGGGCCGACATTCAAGTCGGCGACTTTCTCCAGATCTACAACCGCGAGGTCATTCCCGCTGACGTGCTCGTGCTGGCCGTGGCCGAGCCCGTGGGCGAACCCCCGAGCGGTATTTGCTACGTCGAGACCAAGAGCCTGGATGGCGAGACCAACTTGAAGCTGCGGCAGGCCGTGGCCGCGACCATGAGCTCGCTGTCGAACGCCGCAGAGCTCGCGCTGCTCCGCGGCGTCGTCAAGTGCGAGCGGCCGAACCCGCACATTAACAAGTTTGCAGGCAAAGTCGAAGTCACGGTCGGCGACGGCTGTGGCGTCGAAGTCGTGCCGCTCTCGGTCAAGAACGTGCTGCTGCGCGGGTGCAACTTGCGCAACACGGACTGGGTCTTTGGCCTCGTGCTCAACACGGGCAACGACACGAAGATCATGCAGAGCGCGAGCGCCGCGCCGTCCAAGTGGAGCGACCTCATGCTCAGCATCAATCGCATGATTGTGTTTCTGTGCCTGGGGCTGTTTGTCGCGTGCGCCGTGGCGGCGTCGTGCTACGTCACGTGGCAGTACGAGATCGTGCGCCACACGTGGTACATCAAGCTATCGGAAGCCGAGCGAACGCGCTCGCGCTTTGTCGCGTTCATCCAGATGATGTTCTACTACTTCTTGCTGCTCTACCAGGTCATTCCCATCTCGCTCTACGTGTCGATGACGACGGTCAAGTTCCTGCAGTCTCGATTCATGGCGTGGGACCTCGAAATGTACCACGCAGAGTCGGACACGCCTGCTATTGTGCGAACGATGGAGTTGAACGAAGAGCTGGGCCAGATCTCGTACGTGTTCAGCGACAAGACGGGTACGCTGACATGCAACGTCATGGAGTTCCGCCGATGTTCCATTAACGGTACTTCGTACGGCTCGGGCCTCACGGAAATAGGGCGCGCTGCGCTAACACGCGCTGGAAAGCCGATCCCGGCCGAGCCTCGGCTGGACCTGAATGTGAAGAAGACTCCGTTTGTGAACTTTGTGGACAAGTCACTTTTTGATGCAATGGAGGGCAGTGCGGGTGAGGAGCAGAAGGAAAAGATCTTGCAGTTTTTCGAGCACCTGGCCGTGTGCCACACGGTGATTCCTGAGAAGCTGGAATCCGGTGAGATCCGTTTCTCGGCGTCATCGCCCGACGAACAGGCTCTTGTGGCTGGTGCAGCTTTTGCAGGGTTCAAGTTTGAGAGTCGCAGTGTTGGAACGGCTGTGGTGAATGTATTAGGAGAGCGCGTGACGTACAACGTGCTCGATGTGCTTGAGTTCACTAGTACACGAAAGCGCATGTCCGTTGTGGTGCGGAAGCCGACCGGGGAGCTGCTGCTGTACACGAAAGGGGCTGACATGATGATCTACCAGCGCCTGAGAGACGACCCCGCAATGCTGAGACTCAAGAACATCACACGTGATCATATGGAGAAATACGCGGACGATGGGTTGCGTACTTTGGCGCTTGCAGTGAAACCGCTCGACGAGAGCTGGTTCCAGCAATGGAAGACACGGTTTGACGACGCACAGGGTAGTGTGGCTGAACTCGATCGACGCAAAGATGGCAAGAAGAATGCGATTGATGATTTGATGGAAGAGATCGAAGAGGGACTGGAGCTCATTGGCGCAACGGCAATCGAAGACAAACTGCAGGACGGCGTTCCGCAGTGCCTCGCAAATTTGACTCGAGCAGGAATTAAGGTGTGGATGCTAACGGGCGACAAGGAGGAGACAGCGATCAACATCTCGTACGCGTGCTCGTTGCTCGACAATTCGATTCAGCAAGTCATTATAAATGCCACCACGTGTCCGGACGAAGCATCGCTTCGTGCGAGATTAAGCGCAGCAACTAGTGAGTTTTTGGACAATTCGAAAGGTATGGCAGGTGGCGCAGAGAAGGAAGTGTCGCTGGTGATTGACGGCGAGGCATTGGAAATGGCGTTGAGCCCGGACTCTGCGCCGCATTTGCTAGCGTTTGCCAAGTTGTGCCGCGCCGTGATTTGCAACCGCGTGTCTCCTGCCCAGAAGGCAGAGATGGTGAAACTTGTTCGAGAGAACATCACAACCGTGCGGACCTTGGCTATTGGAGATGGAGCCAACGATGTTGCCATGATTCAGGCCGCTCATGTCGGCGTGGGCATCTCGGGTCAAGAAGGCATGCAGGCGGTAAACTCGAGCGACTACGCCATCGCCCAGTTCCGTTTTCTCGAGCGCCTGTTGCTGGTGCACGGCCGCTGGAATTACATCCGCATTTCCAAGCTGGTGCTGTACATGTTCTACAAGAACATTACACTTGTTATGGTGCAGTACTGGTATGGCTACCTCTCGGGTGCTTCCGGCTCCAAGCTGTACTGGGAGATCGGTGTTCAGCTGTACAATATCGCTTTCACGGGCCTGCCGATTGTTGTCGTGGGTGTGCTCGACAAGGACTTGCCAGCGCCATTCAGCATCGATTACCCGGACCTGTACCGTCGTGGCCCAGATCGGTTTTACTTCAACATGTATACATTTTTCCGCTGGATTGCCGCTGCTTTCTATGAATCGCTGATCATCTTTGTCGTGATGACGTTCGGCTTCAATGCATCGGACAAGGCGGCGGGCAGTGAATCTCGCGTGGAATTCGGCATGGTCGCGTTCTCGCTGACGGTCTTGATCGTGAACATCAAGATCTGGATGATTGCCGATCGATGGACCGTGCTGTCGTTCTCGTTGTGGTTTGGCAGCGTCATGGCGTGGTTCCTTTTTGCGTCCATCGGTACCCAGACGCCCTACATTGCAACGTTCAAGGTCGGTTACGACGAGTTTGGCGCGTTTGCCCCTACTGCTAGGACCTGGGGGTACCTCTTGGTGCTGATCATGGGCTGCTCGCTCGCCCTCGGACGCCACATTTCGTACAACCTCTTCCAGCGGACGTTCCATCCGGACCTGGCTCAGCTCCTCCAGGAGTCGATGGGAGGCTCTTCGCGCCACAAGTCTGAGCGCCGACTTACGATCAACCACGTCGAGGAGCAGACGTTGTCCATGTCACTGGACGACGTGCACACGACGAGTTACTTGAGTGACTTTGGACACACGGACGCCGACATTGTCAAGAGGCAGCACCGTTCACGAAGCTCTGCAAGGACATCACACGAGCAACAGCCAACAAAGGACCCGCCGAGCACGACCGGGACATCAGGTATGCCAGTCAAGTCGGGCGCGACGGAATACTACACAGCCAACGTGTACAGCGAGCCGACGTCCGAGGAGACAACATGGGACCGGGCGCCATCGACGATGCTCCGGCCGACGCCACGCCGCCGCACGACGGGCTACGCTTTCAGTTGCGACGAAGAGACGACGCTCGCCGAGTCGTACATTGCGTCCAACTCGCTGCCCCGCTCGGACGCCATTTCCATTGCGATGCGGAACTCAACGGGAGATGCCAATGGGCGTCGCTATTCTCGCGCGCGTGTGCCTTCGTAGACGCCGACGACGAGGACGACAACGACAACGACGGACACAAAAGCTCGACAGGCGTTCACGAGAGCGACTCGACCGTCAACGTGTGACAAGATCGATCCGCTCTCGTGAACGCCTGTCGACTTGAGACATCGTGTCCTTTTGTGTCGCACTGTATTTAAAGGTGCTTGCTCGTAGCTGCTGCTAAGAAGGAACTACTCTTTTCATCACGTGTGTGTATCGTGTATTTGGTGCATTGTGTATGAGGTAAGGGAGGGAAATGGGAATGGGGTGCTGTACTCGATATACGGATCAAAGGACTCTAACCGTCCTGTCCGCTAAGTCTCTCCGTTTCTATTTCTACACATCCTTCCGCTCCGTTAGAAATGCGCCTGTCTCTTGTCTCTCGCCCGACTGTGCGGTTGTGGCCCACAGACACAGTGCCCTGCCGGTGTCTGGTCAGCCCGACCATCACTCTTCGATTCGTCGTCATGAGCGCGTGGGAGCAATGGGGCGGCAAGAAGAAGCCCCTCGTCGTCGTCGTCGAGCAAGTTGCAGGACGCCCAAGAGGCGCTGCAGAGTCTGCTGCGCTCGTCTGCCACGTCGTCCAGCGGCCTCGAGAGCGACAGCAGCGCGACAACGACGTCCGTGTTCCAAAAGACGTGGGACTCGGCGCGCGCGTTGACAAAAAGTGCGGTCACTGTGCCAAAAGACGCGAGTGACGCGCTCGAGAGCGGCGCGCGGCAACAGACCGTTGATGACGCCAGTGTCGCCACGTCGTTGGGCGGACGAAAGACCGCGACGAGTCTGCGCGGACTTGGGCTCCCGACGATGAGTTGGTGTGTGCCACGTACAATCAGGCAAGCGAGGGGTCGACAAAAAAGTGACGAAAACAATGTGCTTTTTTGTGGGTTGCTTGTTCAGGAACGCTCGGTTCAAGTACTTTGTAGCCATGACGTTGCTGGGGCTGCTGTTTTTCGGCATGGCATTTGTCTTTCTGCCGTTGGTGAGTAGAGAGGTTGTTGTTTTGCTTTCTTTGCAGCTCGCGTGAAGCCATGTTGTGTCTGTGTGTGTACCTGTTTTCGCTGTTTTTTTTGTGTTGTTGGTGTGACAGAGCAGCGGTTGACCTGTTTTTTTGCTTTTTTTGTAGCTCGTGGTCCGTCCGTCCAAGTTTGCACTGAGTTTTACACTGGGCAGCATGTGCTGCATGAGCGCAGTTGCAATGCTGAAAGGTCCGGCAGCTTATGCTGTGGAACTGTTGCAGCCACATCGACTGCTGCTGACTTGCGCGTACTTTGTGACGCTCGGTAGGACGCAGAAAAGGGGACAGAGCTGGACAACTGATTGCACAAGAGGGGCTGACGCTGTTGTTATTGTTGTTTTTGTTTTTGCTATTGTTGCTGTTGCTGTTGCTGTTGTTGCTGCTGTTATGTTAGGGTGTACGCTGTACAGTTGTCTGGTGCTGGGGGACTACGTGTTCGTCGTGCTGAGTGCGGTCTTGCAGTTACTCACGCTGGGCTCGTTCGCACTGTCTGCGTTCCCCAGTGGTACATCGAGCTTGAGAGGTGAGCTACTGGCGGCGCACAAAGGCGCACGTCATTGAGGTTATTGTTGTTACGGGTGTGGAAGAGGACTGTTGCTCACGCGGGTTGTATGGACGTGATGTGGCAGCATTTACGACGCTGTTTTGGAAGTCAGCGCGCGGTATGGTCCAAGCGATCACGCGTGTCTTGTTGAGATGAGTCTGGACACGTTTCAGCGAGTAGAGACGCACTCGTCGGACGCACATTGCCGCACACGGGCCAAGGCATATGATTGTCGATCAAGTTGCGACGACACATGACGACAAACGTGTGCTGAAGATCCAGTGTGGTTGATCTCAAGCACGTACGCACAGGGCACACTGCGTGTGTATGTGTCTACTATTCCAGACCCGACATCTCAAGCAAACTTTCGACCGACGGCTGTGCGCTCTGTCCGTGTCAACAGATACGTCCAGAGCTCCCGTAGCCATTACGCATCAGGCACTACAACGCTACAACCCTTTGCTCGCTGCAGAAAATAAATGAGGTCGACGTTTTGCAAGAGCGTCGAAAGGCACACAGAGGAGCAACTGCCGTCGACGCCTCAGGTCCATTCATTTCGTTTTTCAATGTACAGTGAGCTGCTCTCCTTCTCTCCCTTCGCTCCTCGTCGTCGCTCTTTCCTGTCCCTCTCCCTCCTGACGTCACTGCCACAGCCACTCGAGCGCCCCACGACCAGTCAACAACAGCACAGTCTGTACCCCTCTCCGCCATCGGCAAAAGAGCTCGTCACGCTCCGTCTGTATACATCTGACTGCGTTAGGTGGCAATCTCACGATCGTTCGTTCACTTGCGTGGCGCTGTGGGTCTTTTCTTTGGCGGCCTTCGCGGCCGCGCACGCGTCCAAATCGCTCCACGCCTACAACCCCAAAGGCCATAACACGTCAAGTGCACAGTCCAATACAACAAATGGGTCACCACCACAAGCGACGAGTGCGATCGCGCAGCAAAGTCTCTGCCCGCGAGGAACAAAGTCGAACGCACCAGTGCGTCGGTCTGAAAAAGCCGTTGGCCCGCGCCGTCGCGTGGCGGCGGGTGAGTGTCCATCCACTGGATCCCGAGCCCCAGCGCTATGCACAGTACGGCATACCCAGCGCTGCAGAAAAAAGACGCGCGCGTTCGTGGAACGAGACGTTGGGGACGTTACAGTACCAAGAGAGTGAGTGAGTGAGTGAGTGAGTGAGTGAGTGCATCGACAACAGCAGTGGGGAGGGGTCCGACTCGAAAGAAAGAGCTCGAGAGTCGGACAGACGAACGGACCTCTGAGCGACTGAGAGGGTCTGAAATGGGCGAAACATGAGTCAACACAACGCACGTTGTGGTTTGTGGGTTGTGATGTGTGTTGTGGTTTATGTGTTTGGGTTTGTGGGTTATGTGGTTCTTGGGTTCGCGGGGGTTTCTGGGCGCTTCTGCTGCTGCTGCTGTGAGTAATACGAAAAATCTTCACGCGGTCAACAGCAGGCGGATCTACTTTGCGTATCCCACGGACGCACAAAAGCCGGACAGGAAGAAGGGCAGCGAAGTCAGCTGGCGCGCAGTGCGTCTGTTTGCGTCCGAGCGATGGTGGACACTTTCCTGCGCCGGCTATTGTAATCGTGTTTCGTCATTACCGTAACGCGAGGACTGAGTTTCGAGGCACAGGAGAACGACGGGAGGAGAGTGAGGGTGAGGGTGGGGGTGTGAGGAGGCTGCGGGTGGTAATAATCAAATGGATGCTGAACATCAGGAGGCACGAGACCGTCGAGAGGTATACGTACATACGACTGTCTCGATCGCAAAAAGCCACATCGTCGGTTGTTTCGTTCTTTCTTCTCATAAACCCACAAGCGACGTCTCGTATGTCCTGGCAGGGGTTCATCCAACGCTTCGCTCGCGCATGCGCTGTGTATGTGTCTTCGTCTCGCGCTCACTCGTTCGATCGATCGCTTTGTTTGGCCAAACAGCGTGTTTCCCACCATCCTTTGAATCTCAGGCCGCGGCTACAAATGAGGCTAAGTGGTCTCGGCAAGATCGACGATATGGGATGGGACCTGCGCGACGCCTGCGGGTCTATCGATGCCCTTTTGTGCAGACATCCGCTCGCGACTGTCCTCTGATCGAGCGCTCGGCTCAGCATTAGAAGCGAAAACAGCAGTCGAATCAGCAGCAACACGACGAGCGCAGATCATTGTCAACTCACACGGCGTGACTATACCTTCTTGGCTTTGTCCATAAACGTCCATGTTCAAGCCAAAACCGCATCGGAACTTACTACTCACTAATTGCTTCCCAATACTTACACACACATACAAACAGACAGACAGACGTAGCCCACCAACTGGTAAAACCACTACTACTAACTTACTAACTACCCGACGAGCTGAAGCGCTTGGACAGACAGTTCGTGCACCACCACGTTGCGACCAGTACAAGACGCGAAATTGCCACACAAACACACAAACAAACGGAATCAATCACTCCCCCCACACAATCACTTGATCCATTCGGCCTTGTCGACTTCCTTCCTTCCTCCTTCCTCCTCCTACTTCTGGAGACAGAAAGAGCGAACCTCGATCGCCCCAAAATGGCATCTTCCAGTCTCAACTCCTCCATGTGGCTCAATGTCAGCGATCCACATGCCGTCCTGGATCTCCTCCGCGCGGATTCCGAACACCGCGCGGCTTTAGCCCATCGGCGGCAGAAAAATCGAGAGTCCATGCAACGCTCGCGCCAGCGCCAACGCGAGCAGTTGCAATGGCTGCGACAGGCTGTCGCCGACTTGGAACAGCAGTACCAGGCGCTCCGCCAACGTGCAAAAAGGGACGCGGGGAAGCACATCGACTGCAATAACACGCGCGAGCGACACGCAAAAGCGCTCGAGCTGCTGCAGCAATTGGGCGCCGAGAACCTCTTCCTCAAAGCGTCGATTCAGTCGCAGGCGTCGTGGGAATTTGACGTTCGACGCGTGCTCGAGACCACAGTGATGCTCGATGGCTCGACAACGGCGTGGCACCGAAACACAGCAGACCCGCCAAGTGGGTCACCGCTTCCCATACATATCGACCTCTTGAATGCCCACGAAGCTGAAGTCGTGTTTGGCCATCGTGAGCGCTCGGAACGCGACGTGAAGCACGTGATCCTCCACAATACACAGGCTGTCAAGCACGTGCAGGTGCAACTCCTCGAGCCGAATAGCTACGGGAACGGATTCGAAGTGGATCGAGCCGATGTCTTTGGATGGGACGCTCGACGACGTGTTCGAGGCAGCTTTATGGACTTTGTCTTTACGAAACGGTTTACCACTGCAACCGTATCGGTCGCAGAGCTCATGCACAAGACCTGGGCACATGGACTGCACTTGGACAGCGCACGTGCAATCGAACGCGACATCCAGCGACTCGACGTGCTGCAGAAAGTAAACGACAATGCCTACGTGCTCGGACGTGACGTGCAGTCGCCGGACCAGCCGTCCGTGTTCCGAACGACACTGCTGCACTATCGGATGCAAACGACGGGCAAAGTGCCGTTCAATGGCTCGTCGTTGCTCTCGAGTCGTGCCGAGCGTGTCGAAACCAGTCCGCGTCTACGCGCGAGGGGGTATGTCATTGGGACGCAGAGCCTGAATCCAGCCGCTACTTCCAGTGCCAAACTCTTTCCGGATCGTGCGGGGATGGAGCCATACGCGCCACTTGTGTGGGCCGAACTCGCACTGACGATTGAAATGCTGCAAGTGTCCGACTGTGTCACGGGCGAAGATAAGTACATGCAAGTGCGGTGGTCGGGTCAAGCGAATTACGGCTCTTCGAACGACGCACATCGAAACGCAGCCGATATCGTCACGACGGTCATGCGCTGGGAACTCGGCACCATCGCGCCCGTGATTCAATTGAACCTGACTGTCGATAGTGTTGAACGAGACGTGACTCACGAGATGGCGAGTAAATAAACACGAAACCACGTGTTGGTATCATCATCATCGAGAGAGGCGTTGCGAGTCAGTGCGAATAGAAATGTCGACTATCGATTCGCACTGACTCGCAATGTCTCTCTCGAGTGACTGACGACTGCACCGAAGGAGACCTGTTTGTTTGGCCGCACAAGAAGAGATCACCTCTGATTGCAGGAGGTCGACGACTGGGAAATGGATTGTCCATCGGCGTCGCTACTTTTACTCAAACGGGTGCGTTGGTGTCGTAAGGACATGTATTTCGAGATACCTACGAAGCGTCTTGTGCGATGTCTGGAAACAGTTCGTTGACATGGCGCAAATCACGGGCATTCGTTGAATGGCCGTCACTCGAAAAGAAGTTGGAAAGATACACGCGACTGCAACGTGAAAGGTCTATGCACAGCCGTTCCAGCGACGTATGTCGAATCAATTCGGTGCGGTGATGGGACTAAACAGTCGAGACGCTACGCGAGACGATGTCGAGGTATGTGGTGTTTTTTTGCGGCTGCTTGTTTCCTGTCTTGCTGATCAAGACATGTTCAAAAGGCATAACGCGGTCGCATCGGCACCTTCAGCTGCATTACTGTTTCCTGATGTGAAGATGCCGTTGGAACATGCCCTGACGGTGGAGACTTGTGCCGGGCATGCTATTTGCGGCAACTTCGACGAACGGTGTGCTGCTTCCCACAGCGTCCCCCCCCCCCCTCCCCCCCCCCCCCCCCCCCCCCCCCCCCCCCCCCCCCCCCCCCCCCCCCCCCCCCCTCCACAGCGTCTCGCTCTAACAGAGAGTTACACGGGGCACCTCTACGATACAACGATGCTCGTTCTCGGCAGGATATACCAACCCATCCAAATCCTTTCGACGCGTCGCTTAATTGCAGATGCCACATGTGATCTCTTAGACGTTCGCGAGAGCGCATCGCATGGAATTTTCGACAACATGGCAAGTCAACTGTAACGACAGCGGTCAGCGCGCGTACGTACGTACTCTTGATCATCTGAGGCTTCGTGAACTGAATCGAGTGCACGTGAAAGCGCTCTGCAAGAATCAGCTAGAGTAAGCCGGACAGACTGCTCGAAGCATTTAAGTCAAGTTTCGGTGCTTTCACTCGCTGTTGCCGGTCATAGGGTTGTACCGTGACCAGAACACACATGCAATGCAGTATGATTCAGCGCATCAAGACAATGTGGTAATTACTTGTTACCCCACTGGGTTTTCTCGAAGTCATGGCCATCGGCTCGTAGATGGAGTTGTGGTTTGGACCATAGCACATTGTTCACGATCCTCGTATCGAACTTCTTTGCGATGCACTTGCAGCACAACACTGGTGCTTGCATGTCATCAGCGCAGCAGTGTACCACGCATTTCCCTAAGCAAGAAGAATGCACGTGGTAACATCGGCAGAAGCCTTGACGTTGGTCTCTAATGGTCGAACGTCGATGGCGGTGTCCACATCGAGACGTCATCATACCACGCAAGCACCTTTTGTTGACCTGGTCGCAGACCAGTGTCCTATCCCGATTGTCAAGTCTCTCTCGAAACGAGCTGCATTCGTCGACTGTCAGGTCAATATCTCGTTGGGAAGAGTCCAGACTTGTTCGAATGGTTATTCTATTGTCGTCGCACTTCCAAGTACAGGTCCAGCGACAACCTGACACCTGATAAAGTCGAGTCCGTGGCGTTCGAGTGCATATGCCAGCATCTTGATGTGCTCTTGTGTATGGTACTCTCCTACCGCGATCAGTGTCGACGATGAATGGAAAGGTTATGCAAGCGCAACTACAATGTCAATCGATGTCAGGAACGGATCACAAATGTGTACCAAGACGGCCACATGTGACTGACGCAACAATTGACTGACTGCTCATGGCACGTTCGTTGCAAGAGGCGTAGCTGTGAACGCATTGGTGTTCCCACAGTGTTGGATAGCGAGTGACTCTCTAACGAGCTGTCTGTTGATCAAGAACGTTGCAGTCGGACAACATGCAGAACACCTGTCCTTACGTGACGGCGTCATCTAGCATCACTGCTGACTATTACAGAGAATCGAGCCCTCGCTTTGCAATGGCTCGCAACTATGAACAGTAAGTATCCTGTACTGCTAAACTTATGCGTGCCAAGTGCTCGCTCGTCCACGTGTGCGGGTCAAAGAGACGCGTCCGTCACTGAATGTCGTAAAGCTGCTTTCGGTATACCTTAATCCCACGTAGCAGTCACATGCTGCTTGTTCATGTGGTCCCCAATAATTGCTACTTGTCGAATAGGCCGACATCCACAACCACCGCAACCATCACAACCTGACATGTCTCGCCACAACGCCGTTCACCAGCGCTCGTTTCCTTGCAAAAAGCACAATTGCCAGCCATAAGAACTCGACGCGGTGCACAGCACTCATACGTGCTTCCAACTTGTGCTCTTGCAGCTCTGTCGCTGTCGAAGCGTTCAACTGCCTACCAGTAAAGATAAAAGCGCTACAACAAAGCATCGAAACTCTGGTCCATGACGCATCGAGTGTTGCCTCCTCTCTCTATTGCTTCGCTCTGGCAACTACTTATCCCCTGCTCACGTTTGTTTTTTGCCGGTCATTGGGTGGTATGTTCGCCGACTTCAAGCTCGACTCGTGGTCCGTCCATTGTCTTTGGCTATTGTTTCCAGCCAGTGCATTGTTGTTATGCAGCGCATCTCTGTTCACTCGATCAAATCGCGAACAACTATCGTCGACGTGACCATTTCTGAAGCAGTCGACGACCCTCTCGCATGTTTCTGATCACCGTGTGCATCGATCGGTAAACAAGAGAGAGAACAGATTTCTATTTATTTAGTCAAATCTCTGGTAGGTTGTTAACCACACTACAACCTGGAGGTACATTGCTCTGCACCTCTATGAAATCCCTCTCGGTTCTGATATAAATATGTCGTACATCAAAATTGACACCCTTCAGCCCTGCAATGGAGAGTTTGATGAGCGCCCAATTGAATGAATCCTCCCCCAAATCATGCTTCACTGCTTCATCGGTTTCCATTGTGAAAAACTCTGTCCACCGGTGTTGCCAGACATTGTGATGATGAGTCCCTCGACCTCCCAGATCGTCCTCCACCGTCGAATTGATCGATGTCGTCTGGTATCTGACTACACATTGCGTGACTGCCAAATCGTGTACTCTACAGTTCCATCTCGAGCAATCCAGTATATGGTGAGGCTTATGAGGTGTGCTCTCCCAATGACTGATGAGTGCCCAATTCTGTGCACGTACATTCCCAAAGAGATGCTCTAGGTCTCCTTCTGTCCGACACATTCTCGATACGTGCAAACCCGTCCGGAGCCGGTCCTGATACCAAAGTTTACTGACGGTAGGTGCGTATGTGTCCATAGCTGATATTCCGTCACCCGTGTCCGTGACCCCATAGATGAGCGAACATCGAGCTCCGTTGCCAACGTTATGTGGCTCTTGGTGCCCAGTCTATCAATGACCTGCTTCAGCGGTGTCCAAGACACCCTTAGCCGACTTGAACTTGCGTTTCAAACGAGAAGACGTGATGATTGGGAACGTTAGCGGAGCGGACCATGAAAGCGGTGGACCTGTGGGTTGGAAAAAGACGACCCCATTTCGGATGAGCCTCCTCCGCGAGTTGGGTGATTTCCTGCGTTTTCCTTGGACCCCGGCGGTTCCCCGTCGAAAACCCATGAAATGCCATTCTGGCATTGAATGAGCTCCCAACGCTGAGGGTGAATAGAATTGTCCGAGCCAGAGTGCCCCGAACCCTACCCGGCCCGACCGCACCCAAGTGATGGCTTGTGTGAAAGGGGGCTGATGCCTTAGCGGAGTGGGGGGGGCCCCCACCGGATTTCCTACATCAAGTGAGCGACGAGTAAGACGATGATCGCCCATTCTCGAAGTTTGGCATGGGAATGGCGGGGGCGAGGAGGTCGGCTCCGAAGACATATTCCTGGGGTCCTGTCCCTGGATATGGAGTTGTTCAAGGAGATATCGCCGATCTGTCATACTTGGACCGGGACAACGCCGATGCCTGTGGGGTGAGAACCCAAGGGTTTCCACTCCACCGGAAAGTCAGCCAGAAGTCTTCGATCCCTGGGGCCAAAACTCTACTGACTGAGGCCGACTGGGAAGGGGTTCAGAGAGATGCAGCACCCAGTCGTTTTCTTCCCACCACTCGTCGATGATGATCGAAGGGTCGGTAGATGGTCCTGTACCCGTGCGAGAATCTCATCCGTTTGCGCGGGTGTGGCGTCAATGTGCATCCGAGCTCATAAAGTACATCCAGATACCGCTCTGAAGACGGCGATACAATGTGTCGCACCTCGGTCGATGCGGACTGATGGCCGGATGTGCACCATGCGTAACCCAGGACACCCACCTGAGTGATAACCATCCTCTGGCCGAGTAAGTGCCAGTATCGATCGGTAAACAATGTGATTGATGCATCGACTTCCTCCTCTCCGTGCGACTGTGGATAGTGCAAAGCGTTTCCATTCATAGCCAGACCACGTGACGATCGAGGAAAATGTTGAGCATGCGTGTCCCGTCTACTACGGGGGGGGTCCACGCGTGTGCGCTCCTTTGGTCCTGATGCTATGCGATGGACGGAATGCCGCAGAGCAATACGGAGGTACGTCTCGGCACATTTGTGAAAAACATGGTCGTAGCTGCCGTATCATTTGACTGCCAGTATCGAACGCGCCACCAACTTGTGCTGAGTGCCCATCTGCCGCTCGACGTTGTCTTTGTTTGCAAAAAGACACGTACGAGTCCAGTCGCACGTGCTGTCGGATATCGTCGAGGTGACTGCCTCGAGCCATCAGACTCTTGCTGTCAGGTTGTGAAGTCAGGTAGTCTAGCGTGGCTCCTCGCTTTCTGCAGAGAGGCAATGGCTTGGATTCCTAGCGCGAGACTGACTGCTTGCGACCAGAGAACTTTGAAGCGAAAAGTGCTGGAAGCTGTGATCTGTAGCGATACATGATCGCCTCACGTGCACAAAGCTATCGCAACGCAATAATGCCACACGCAGCATCTCGAGCACGTATGACTACTAGCGTGATTTTGATGCAGCAGACTGGAAGACAGACCTCAACACTGCCAGTCACTGACTAGTACGGAACAGTGGCATCTACCGACTGCTACTTCAAACGCACGTCGAAATGGTCAGCTCCAAGTGCGATCGTGCGATAACATAGCGGTGCTGCCAGTGGCGACGACTGAGTATGCACTGGACGCCAGCCACAAAGCGTCTAGACGAGTAGCACAGACCTTGGCACGTGATGCATAAAGAGAGTAAATGGGGCCAATGCAATAACCAAAACACCCATAGCGTTACCCGAATAATCGAGTACAGAGTACATGCTGCTCTTTCATTCAAGTGGAGCGATGCGTGAGCATTCACATAAAGGACGAAGAAGCCATGACGAGGGCGTACTTGGCACCTTCCAGCGTGACTGACGTGGCCCCTGCCCACTTATCCAGCACACTTCCGCATGTGATCCCATCATCACCCGAAACTAACGGCGGGTCGACTTCATGTGCACCACACGACGCTACCCACGTCCTGGCAAAACCGTCACCACCCATCCACCGCCACCGCCTCAAGACCAGTCGCCCTTTTGCTTCGAACGTCTCATCTCCAGCGCGTGATACCCCAAAGTCCGACTCTCTCTCTCTCTCTCTCTCTCTCTCCATCTCTCCTCCTCTCCGTCTCTCTGTGTGTGTGTGTGACTGTCGATCGCTACCGCTGCGATTGAAAGATGGACACTCCCAGTGAACATTCGTCGCTACTCCACTCCAAAGACACGACAACCAGTGCCCGCAACAATACCATCTACTCCATCGACTTGGGCCCCACGACCCCTCGTACCACTCGTACTGACAAGGACAATGACGCGTGGGACGTGGCCATTTCCGACCTCACGCTCGCGACGATCACACGTGGCTCGAGCTTTGTCGCTGCGAGCTGTCGGTCTCTGTCCGTGACCTCGTCCGATGGCGCCAACCTGCGTGGGGACGACGGCGACGACGACGACGACGACGGGCCCACTACTACTGCAGGTCTCTCCCTCGACCTCGTCGACTCGCCGCGGTCGTGCGCTTCTTTGTTCCCAGCTGGCAATCGAGAAGACGCTGCGACCGAAGAAGACGAGCCGAACGTTCGCGACGAGTTCTGGCGGTCCATGGCGCTCGCGTACCCCGTGGTCGTAACCTATACGCTCGAGTACCTCCCCGGGGTCGTGGGGATTGTTCTCGTGGGCCACATGGACTCGCCCGACACGAAGCGCTTTGTCGCGGCTGCAACCCTATCCGCGATGTTTACGAACGTCTCGTCGCTGTCCATTGGCTTTGGCCTTACTTCAGCTTTGGATACGTTGTGCTCCCAAGCATATGGTGCCGGGAAGCTCAGTAAACTCGGCGTGTACTTCCAGGCCGGTGTGCTCGTGATTGGCGCGTGTCTGGTCCCCGTGTTCCTCCTCAATTGGCACGCAACGACGTTCCTGATCTGGTCGGGTCAAGACGCCCACGTGGCGCAACTGGCCGGCGAGTTCTCGCGCGTGACGGTCTTTGGCGTCCCGTTCCTCTTTCTGTACGAACTCGCGCGGAAAGTGCTCCAAGCGCAGAACATTGTGCGGCCCATGGTGCTTTTTGCGCTGGCCGGGACGTTTGTCAATGTCGTTGGCGGCTACGCGCTCACGTACTGGACGCCACTGGGGTTCCACGGGGCAGCGCTCTCGCGCACATTGGGCTACATGGTCCTCCCGCTCTGCCTCGTGCCGTACTTTGTCGTGAGTCGCAATTACCGGCTCTGGTGGAGTGGATGGCAACTGAAGAAAGCGTGGGCGCTCGTGCCGCTGTTCATGCGACTGGGACTGCCCGGCATGGCCATGATGGTCTTGGAATGGTGGGCCTACGAGCTGCTGGCCGTCCTGGCAGGTAACTTGCCCGATGGCGTCGTGGCTGTGAGTACGCACGCAGTGCTCATGAACGTCGCGTCCATGATTTATATGGTGTTCATGGGCATTTCAATCTCGAGCAACATCCGTGTCGGCAACTGCCTCGGTGCGAATTGTCCCAAGAAAGCAAGAGTTATCAGCTACATCACGCTCAGCACCGTCTCGGTGCTCTCGTGCTTCTTTGCACTGCTGCTGTATGTCCTACGCCATCAGATCCCGCTCATTGTGATCAATGACCCCGTGGCTGTCCAGCGGGCGTCGAATGCGCTGTTAGTGCTGATACCGTACGTGTTTGTCGACTCGCTGAATTGTGCGATCCAGGGAATCTACAAGGGAGCTGGGTGGCAAAACATGGCTGCAAAGACCAACGCGGTTGCTTTCTATGGCATTGGTATCCCGCTGGGAGCCGTGCTGTCGTTCCATTACGGTGTGGGGATTGAGGGACTATGGATTGGCTTTGGCGTCGGTGTCGCCACAGCGCTCACAGTCTGCAGCATCAACCTGTATTACGCGAGCTGGGAGCAAATGGCACTCGAAGCGCGCGCACGGTTAGCGCACTAAGCGACGACGAGTGCTAAGAGTGCAGTGCACCACGTGCTTGCGTCGCGTGGTATGCAAAGACCAAAGTGGTCTGTTTATTTATGCCATCTGTGGAAGTAACAAGTACAGATACGGCAGACACTTGGATCGATCCAAGCTCTGGGCCACGTGACTTGACGAAGTGGATCGTTCAGTGCAGTGAGTTGCTTTGCGCTCATGTCACTGTGCATGACAACAAGTTGCCAGTCTTCAGCTGGAGGAACGACAAGAGGGGTACAGTGGATGTGGTGTGAGGCGTTCGATTAGAAGCGCTGCATTTGTCGTTGCGAATGGAGCTCGGCAAAGTACGCCTGTATGTAATGTCTGAGAAGATATTGGTATATCACACGCATGCAAGCGCAAGGGCAAGAGGTTGATCGATAGTGCATCATTGTGTGTTATAGTTTTAGGGTCCAGGACGTATCTCGCAGCTAGCGCTCTCTCATTACGTTTCCAATGTACCATTTATTTCATCGATCTATAAACGACGCACACTGGCAATGATTCGTGACACATACCACACCAAACTGACAGAGCGCATCGGTTGCCATCAAATGCACAGCAAATGGACTGTTATGCTAATCGGTCGACGATCATTTGTGTTTATGTCGATGCTCTGTGGTTCCACCAGCTGATACGTTTCGAATGTGATGCTCTCGGTATGTAGTTGGCAAAGAACAGTCACATGCAAACGATCGTTCATGGTCTACCACTTTGTAGTTGCCACTGCCTTGCAAATACACAGCTGAGACCAAACGCGTCGATCAGCCGATGCACAGCTATGAGCAAAGGTATCGATCAGCTGTATTCTTTACGATGTAATGCAGCAGCATCGAGCTCCGTTGAATTTATAGAGTATCGCTACGGTGGAAATTATTTTTTGAGGTGCATCACAGTCATTTACAAACCTAACGACTCGCCAATGTCCTACCGCAAGGAGCTTACACATTTCCTAGCAGCTTACCAACACCTAAGATGTTAGCGTGGGCAGCAACAATACTTTGCCCAAGTTTGTAGTCGACCGTCATCCTCGGCTGGATGACCCGTAGCAGAATGTATGGAAATCCAGTGATTGATGTCCCCTTTGAGAGGATCGAGAACCACTGTCCATGTCGGTGGCACTTGTGCGAAGTCCTCCGCGAGGACCTGGGTGCTCTTCCCTGTATCCATAGCGGTATTCGCCAGGGCGTCAGCCATTTGATTGAAGTGACGTAGTCGGCGTGCCCAGTGCACGATATGTGCAGCTTATCAGCGATGGTGCGGTATTGTTCATATCATCACGTAGTCGGGATGATTTAGGCGGGCTGCGTCGGATCAGGTGTCGCAGGACAAGTTTACTCTCCCCAACGACGTGATCTCTCGTAAATTGTACAAAAGTGCCTTGCGTAATCCAACAAGGAGAGCTCTGTATTCCGCGCAATTGTTCGTGGTGGTCGTGGCTGCACAAGACACGCTGGTCATCTAGTGAATTCCCGGGTGTAGGTCATCTGAGCCAATAGCTACAATCGCCGACCCGGATCCGCTCGGACCCGGGGTTTCGGTGGAGACGACATCCTGAGCATGGGCGGGTCGGGATACTTGGTTTTAGTCAGCTTTGCAGGTCGAATTGTCCATATCTCTTTCTTACACCTTGACATGTTGACACGTACAATGTACGCATTTAACGTCGAGTAGGGCCTATCTAGTGACAGTGTCCAAACTGTTGATACTAGCCCGACTTGGACAGCTCGACGATCGCTTTGGGCTGACAAGGTCCCATTGTTGCTATAGTCAGAAAATCGATAGTTCGACCTATCCTAGATCCAATTTGAATGGACTAGACAGCCGAGTTTGGAGTACCTGGTGAGAGCTGAGGTCGTCTACGCCACGGACTAATTGTCAACAAGATCGAAAAAAGATTCGAAGAGATGGGTAACGTTCTTGCAAGAGACAAGCGATGTTTGCGACCCGAGTGAGAACGTAGGAAGATCAACTAGTGACGCAAGAGTCTTTTGTTGGTCTTTTGACGTTCACACGCAAGAGTCTTTTGTCCGTAACCGAACAATATAACGCGGTTCCATGTACTGGATAGGAAGGAAGATCACGAATTGTTTCATGCGCACACGAAAAGCCACGAGGCATGACGATTTAACTGCACACTCGAGCAAAATGTACCGCCGAAGGCAATCGACCTGATGGACGTGATACGAAACTGTGTCTCAATGCTTTCGTGCGTTATTTCTCACAGTCTGCCGTTCGACGCTACAATCAGGACTTCTTGAAATTCAATGCTTCGTTTGTAGCCAGATACACGTAACGAGCCAAGTCCAGCACGACGCGGACACGTTTGAGATCTATACTCACGCATCAACATTTCGAAAAAATACCCAAGTGAGATCGAATTTGCAATGCCTTGGCAATCATCCACCTTGTCTGTCGAAGCATGCGATTTTTCGTCCAGTATCAATTAGGAGGTAGCCCCATAAAGCTGGTCGTGAAAAAGTATGCGGTAAAGATCGATCGATACATGATACGTTCTTCGTTCTGTCAGTTGTCAGAAGTTATTTAGGTGCTATATCTTCGGCGCAATGGAAAAACAAGTTATGCTACTTGTTGTTATGACAAATGGCTAGCTGCAAATCCGATTTTTATCTTGCACGCTTCTGTTGTTTCGAATTCACTCCAATTTGTCTGCCATCTTGTAGCAGCACTTGCTATGTTTATACCCTGTGGAGGAACATGTTCTCTCGTCTTCGCACTTGCCGACTTCCTAAGTGACTACTCATGTGGTCTAGTAATGAGCAGAGTAGTTCTGGCCCACTTTGCATGTCAATTTGTCGTTCTGTATATCGGCACCTGATGGTGAAAATGATGAGCAATCAAAAGCAGTTGACTTATGCGCTTATCTTCGATCTACAGAAGAAGTGAACTGCGATTGGAAACTTCCGCTTTAAATGTTATCCTATATAGACGTGCAATTACTACCGAGAGCAGAATGGCTGACGCAATGAAGACGATAGTCGAAACAGCACGTCTGTGGCCCATCGTTTGACGGCAACCGCTTCTGCAAAAGAAATGATCACACAAAACAGTAAGTCTTAGCAATGACATATTCCCGCAAGAGACGCGCATTTTTCGATGACAGGTTCTCGCGAGAGACGCCCATTTTTTGAGGTGTTGCGTGGAGCTGAGGCCAAATGATCTCACACGGGCACGTTCGCCTATCCAGAGTGAAAGATAATCTTTCCAGCTGCGATCAATACGGCTACATGTTTTGTCAGACACAGGCGGAGTCCAGCTGGAGAAGTTTGACGGACCAATGGTTGCGAAATGTGATCCAACTAACGTGTGTGGGTATGCAATTGTATTTCTTCGCATGACAAGTCGATTCGTTTGCCGTGATCGGGTACAGAACATCAAACTCTCGTGATTCTCTACACTATCTGTGGATACGGCCGCAAAATCACGATTACGTTTGACAAAGTGCACTTGACACAACACTGCTAGAAAGTGTGCTCACACATAGCTATGAAGTGACAAGTAAAAGATTGTGAGGCCATGATCAAAGGAATGGCATCAAAGAAGTAAGCATCTCGACATTTCTGTATACATTTGGCATGCGTGAACGTAGCCACATGACGGATGCCCTGTAGCGGTTGCATTGCTGCAGTCTGTCAGCAAGGATGGCATAGCAAGATTGCGAGGGTTTATGTGCAAGGTGCGCGTTCAACGAATTAGGCTACCGGCGTAACGTGACATATCCATGCGCGACACAGGTTTTTGCATGTACTACGTGCAAGGATCATCTCACACGATCAGAATTGCAGTTGTAGGACAAATATGCAAATGAGGGACCTGTGACTCCAATCGATGCTTTCAGTTTATCACAACGAGGCACGATGTGGGTGAGTGCATTCTTTGTGAACAAAATGATGTCTCGATGTATTCGAGACTGAACATACACACTTGGACAGCAAAGAGTGTCCACAACAAAGCAACGACAAATGCAGTGATCTCCCGTCTGACCGGTCGACGGGTCCTGCAAAATTCTTGATATTGAGACTTGTCGTGTGAGTGAGTGACTCGAGGAAAGCGATATTCTATTGTATGTTTGCGAGCACGACGGTGCAGACAAAGAGCTCCTACTATGAAGGCAACGCCCCTTCATCCTCTCCGTCTCAAGCACAAAAGCACAAAATTGTCGTCGGTCGTGGCTAACTTAGTACCGCATTTGAATAAATCAGCGTGGATGCTGATACACAGGGATCTTACAACTTTGCTTCTATCGTCGTGTGTATAAATATGGCCAACATGCTCACAAGACGTTGTTTCTCATTTCTAATCTCAAAAAGCTAGTCCTGGCGCTGTATAACAGCGACTGATTGAGCAAATAAATTATTTATGACGACTTAGTGGTCATGCCGCGTACGTATGTGCTCTGGTGCATATAGCATGTCTCCTTTTCATTCGTTAGCTTCACTTAGCTAGCTCGTGACCTTCTCATTCATCAGCTTTAGTTAGCTAGCTCATGGTGTTTGACGTGTCAAAGTAAGCAGCGTAGATAACGCAGAAGACAAAGCAGCAGTCTATTTGATCGAGTTATATTTCATTCACCGCTTCACTTTCATGCAGTTGGAATCAATGTCGTGACTTTCACGGCAAACTTTGCTAGCAAACAGATCGTTCCAAGTTAATGAATTCGTCAAGATTCATTGCTCCTTCCACCACGCAGGACCGTCTTACTGATCTACATGTGACGATATAATGTCTCGCAGGACTCAGTTGTTATGTGATGGAGTTTGTGCTTGTCTATCCATATGTGTTTAATCTGTATCGGTCTGATGAATCGTTTCAGGTGTGTTGTACGCAATCGCAGCCGTGAAAAGTTCAGAGTCGATATATTTACTCTTCTCGTATTTGATTCGCTTTCGGTAGTTGTGGTCTTTATCCTCAGTTCTCATTGCCAGCAAGT
>CANTFL010001126.1:0-46662 GCA_947650285.1 Hyaloperonospora brassicae | reverse complement strand
CATCACGATATCAATCAATGAGTAGACCCCTCGGTCATCTTCAACAATATCATCATGCTCTGTGATAATGTTGAAAGAATATTCAGCGTAATATTCTTTATTATCATTTTAGCCTGAGTGACAATATTGTGTTAAGAGCTACCCCGTTACATTGTACAGGAATTCAACACGAAGCACGACAATAAACAGAATTTCTTTCACCCGCAAGGCCATGATTTGCTGCGGAATGTCGCTTAACAAGGACGGAAAGTGGCGTTCTGAGCAATTGACGCCCAAAATCCAAGAAATTGAGAAGGAATTTCGTGCGGAATTCGAAAACACACAATAAGAACAGTGCATTAGCAATTTCTTGGATTCTTTAAATTATGATTGGTTTCGCAAGGATTATCAATTTTTAAATAAAAACGTTGGTCAAATCCGAATAAGTATGTCGAAACGGTGATTCTGAATGAAATACAACCAAAATATTTTATTGTCGCACTACTGCCGAGCAAATCTACACAGCGCTATCATCGGCCTTCACCTTTAACTACACTGTAGATCGCTAGCATCACAAAAATTCTATTATGTGCCCACAAAATTCGCGAAAATCCTCGGGTTAATAACAATCAATTTGAGTTTAGTTTTAATATTGTACTTGGTCCCCACTTCGATACACAATCGCGCAGACACTAATTCTGATTTTGCTTCAAATAGTGACATGGACTCTAATTTTACCGCACACAAATTCGTGTCACACCATAATTAGTATCATGGCCTCTATATCCTGCGATTGGATTCGAAGGGTGCTACACTTGAATTACTGTCGGGGACAATAAATACGATGTCTACTGTAGTAATTCGCAGGAATCAGCTGCGCGTAAAGGGATAGGAACATTGCAATTTAAACCCTTTTACAGGTCATAAAAAAGATATGGCCACGACTAGGGGCACACCGCACTTTTGCTAGGGGCACACCGCATGTTTGCTAGGGGCACACTCGCCCTCCTAAAATGAAAAAAAGAACCTCACATTTTATGGTGCAGAATAAGTAAAACACGAAGTCACTTACCACTGCTCGATATGTCCCATTCTTCAACAGTAATTGCACCCATGCGCGAGATTTGATCGATCCATCTTGGCCAGGGCAATATCCGAACGGCTATGCCTGCCAAGATCTCTACTATCTCGAAGGCGGTATACAATAATTCAATGGTACGATGCCAAGATTCAACCATTGGCAGTGGCAACGACATCCGAGTTTCTACGTGATCCCAGTCACGAGTCGTTTATGGCCGAACCCCACCGATTCTCACGATTCGAGAGCGTAAAGTCGTCGCGGACTTTTCCAAAGATCTCTACATGACACACACCGCGAGCGTAGAGATACTTCTGCAAGCGTGGAACAAACTTTGCGCGTGGCAGAGAAACGCAAGTCGAGAAAGTTTCCAATTGAACGTTCGGGTATTGCGTGCAAAGTGTGGAATGACTTGCACGAGTCGTCGACGTTTCGGCTTGCCGCGTGGAAGAACGAGGAAGACACAGCGGCTTGACGGTTGGCCACGGGCTAAGAAGACCCGAAACTGGTGAAGGAGTGGCACGAGATTGCAAAGCGCATGCCAATGCCGGGAAGACCAGCGGCTCATTGTCTCACTCGGTACAAGACAGCGCTGAACGCGGGAAACACGCGGTCAACCTTTACGCCAGAAGAAGAGTAGGTCCTGCGTGAAGCTGTCCCGGTCTTTGGCGAGAAGTGGAACGTGGTTGCAGATTTGAAGGACGGCCGTGTGTCTGAGCAGGTCCGCCATCGATGGCAGCTCTCGCTTGCACCAGGTCTTCGGTGAGGCAAGTTTTCGCTGAGTGAGGATCGACGGCTGCTGCTCGCACTTCGTGCATAAGTGCCAAAAGGCAGTGAGCCCAATCAGGATCAAGTGCCGTGGAACGACATTTGTCATCATGTACCCGGGCGAACACATCCAGCGCTTCGGGGCCGATACGTTAACTGCATCAACCCGGACTTGTCGTCTCGTAAGTTCACCGAGCAGAAAGATGGCTCATTCTTACAAATTAGCGCCAGTGGGGCATCGAGTCGCCCAGACTCTGGCCGCGGCTTGCTGCTGGGCTAAGTGGCCGCACGAAGTCTCAACTGTGTCGATGCTGAAGACAATTGGATCCAGACGCTTATGACAAACGTTGTCGCGCACTGATTGATGCAAGCAACAGCCAGACAACAGCCGTCTTCTGTCGCCGGTCAATACATCAACATGAATCTTGCTTTGGGAAGAAAAACACTAAGCGTAGTGCGTACAATGGTATCACAGTGGAGCAAGTAGCAACCGAGTCGTTTCCGCGAGGTCGTGCAGCTTTAGTGCTGCATAGTTTCGAAGAGTTGGAAGTCCTTATTATCATTTTAGGAGGGCAAGTATGCCCGTAGCAATCATGGGGTGTGCCCGTATCAAAAGTGGGATGTGCCCCTAGTCGTGGCCAAAAGATATCTGTGAAACAAAGCAGCGCGTTGTGCAATAGTTTAACAAAGTGTTAAAAACGCGCAGTTTTTGCGCTCAACATTTCACGTGCGATGACACATAAAGGTACTACGCAAATAAATACACGAAACACTAGTACAACACCAAAAAACAACAAGTGAACGTGTACCTCATCATTATGCGAAATTATCTTGCGCTACTTTCGACTAGACGCGCCCCGTCCGGTATATCATCTACCGCTCGCCTGTTTGGTCAGTAGTATTGGTACCTAGTTTGTACCATCCTTACGGTTTGCGTTAAACTTTCGAGTGGCGTAAGACCACTCGCTTTGTAGACAGCAAAAAATTCCTCCGCCTTCTTGCATGCTGCAGCGACAGCGGCCTCATCATCGCGCGGCACCGTAGCTATCAAGGTTTCGGCGAATTCCACCGGCGTAACTCCAGATTCGACCATCTTTTGTGGAGTCTCGTTCCATCTCATTAGATTCTTGACCAATGTGACGGAGAACTTGGGATGAAAAAGAGCACGCTTGACACGACGTTGATGAAGGTCGCTCGACTTATATGCAAACAGCTCCTTCAATCGTGAAAGCCAGCCTTCCCCTTGTTCGATGCGAATGGCGGACTCGAGTAGTTTGTCCAACGGGTGTTTTGTTTTACCGCGACCGAATCTCACAGCGTACAATCTCCTTATACCTGATAGTAGCCAATTCCACGCTCGTTCAAGCTTCGACGCTACTTGACGCAGAGGAACCGTCATGTCTTTTACGTTCTCCGCTCCTGTCACGATCGATATACCCCTTTCTTCGTGGCTGAGCTCACTAGCGACGTCCTTGACTCGAGTTCCCCGGAAGCCGCCATGTAGAGTGGTGGAGACCGGGTCCGGCGTCGTCGCGTCAGCCAGCTCTCTTGACACTGGGTTCGAAAGAACGCCACTGCTTGCAGACGAGACGATCGCAAGCGCGAGAAGAGTGAGAATCCTGACCATGTTGTCTGACGAAGCTCAAGTTATGAACCGTTCGGGTGAAGCTCGGGCGACAAGTTGGCGCGTTCCGTTCAACTTTACGAGTGCAGAGCCCACTGTCGTCTTGATGCTGGAAGCATTATAAAATGACTGGAGCTAAGGCATTGTCTAGAACATGCCTTTTCCCAGACGCAAAAAGAAGGGTAGTTCTATTTCCACCATACTTTTAGACAGCTCCACCAAACTTTAAGGGCCCTGATAGGCAGACCACACTCTTTTAATATGTGGACCACATACCAGCGTAACCCACCTATCTGACCAATCAGAAGCAACGGACGCGTAATGCGGTGTAATGTGAACAAATCCCGAAACCAGCAGTTGAACTTCTGCAAAAGTCTCAAAACCAGCATCAGTTCTGAGACGAGCCAGCACAGATTAATCGTTATGGGGACCACACCAATTGTTTGTGTGATATGTTAATAATTTTCAATAAATTATGGACGCATTGATGAAAGAGCCCTAATGCTGGACCACTTTCTTCCGCACTGCCAGGTAGGATGAGCCTGTTGCGTCCCGAGATGCTGCTGCAGGTGGTCGCCCTGAGCCTCGGGCTGGACGACGTGCGCAAAGATTGCATTGCTGAGCTGATGCCGGACGTAGAGCTACGAGCGCGGGAGGTCGTGTAGGACGCGCGTGAGTGCCAGCGGCAATCGCGACGGCCGCAATTGGACCCCACGGACATCGATCAGGCTCTCCAAGTGCCGAAGTTAGAGGTACTATATTGCTAAAAATTGCGCCACCGGGCGGTCATATTAAGGCACGCTATTGAATTACACGAGTCGTTACTTTTGTGAATATTATAGAGTTGCTATGTCTTTGCAGCCCCTGGTACCGTCAAGTACAAGCCGGGCGAAGGTCACGAGTCGCTCTTTTTCGCAGGGGAGGAAAAGCTAGAGCTGTCGTAGCTGCTGAATGCTCCGCTGATTCAGATCCCATTGCAAACGGTGCTAAGTGTGCACTGGCTGGCCGTCAATGGCGTGCAACCCTTTGTACCTGAGAACGAGTTTGTGGGACAAATCGACGTGCTACACGTCCATCAAGGACGAAGCGTTCATTAACAATGTCGACAGATAGTCTCAAGTGAAGCACGTGCTGACCGAGAAAATGCAGTTGTACTATACTAAGGTCACAGAGGCCATCAAGGGTGACGACTTTGAGCTGCAACGTGCAGCCTTCTCCAGCCTCGCCCAAGACCCGGGTATCCACCAGCTGTTGCCTTGATTTTCACGCTTCATTGACGAGGAAGTGAAGTACAGCAATCACGACCTATCACTGCTGTTTTCAGCTATGCGGGCTTGCCGCTATTTGCTGACGAACCAGAATCTACATGTCGAACTCTACGTACGTGGTCGTGCTCGGACATATGTTATGGATGAATCTAAACCTGTCATCGTCGTCTTGTGTGGCGATGCGTAAATGTAGCTACATCAAATGATTCCTGCTATTCTGACCTGCGTGCTGGTCACACAGCCACGCGAGGACCCAACGGACGATCACTGGGCTTTGTGCAAGTTTGCGGCCGAACGGGTGGCTCAAATTTGCGAGCGCTACGGAAGAAGTACGCTAATATTCAGACCTGCGTACCCAAGACATACCACAAGGCAATCACAGACCTAGTGTGTCCGATCTCGACACAATTCGGTGCCCTCGATGGTCTCTGCCCCACGTTTTCCTGCGTCGATATGCGAGCAAGACAGACCGTTTGGATGTTTGTTCTCGCCAGGTATGCCGTTTTTGGGCCCCCTGATGATGAAGAGTTTGCTCTGTCTTAATCTATGGGTACTATCGAAGACACAAGCCAGCAGTCTCATCGTCCAATCTTGACCTTGTTGAAGTACTCGAGGCATAGAATTGTCTCGGCATCGTTGTGGTCAGCAACATTTTGTTGTAGTGGTGCTCGTCGCATGATCGAACTAATGCGTACAATTTTGACATCATGCAATGCACAGCACGCTTCCGGAGTTTACTTTTCGACGTCTAAGGCTATGGATCACGGGGTGTCGCCATCGCTGTCGACGTCTGCTCTAGGTGGGATCGTAACTTATTTATACGACGCATTTAGCGAGAGCCTTTTGCCGTACATTAGGTCAGACCAGGCATCGACCATGCTCGACATGTGCATCAAGAAGACAATCGTTGCCTATGTAAAATTGGATGTTTTGTGTTGGAAACATCTCGAGATATCTGAAAATGTATTAATGATGATGATGATGACGATGATGAAGGCAATTAAAGACGTGGCGATCAAGTATCCGTTGACAATACAGGGTCTCTGATCGTCTAATAGTGCGGAAGCACCAGCTATCTGCGTAGACAAGTCAAAAGGGACCGAGATCGATTAACTTGCAATTCGTCTTTGGTTTGATGTTTTGCCAAGCAAAATGTGGCGTACTTGGGACACTGCTGGATAGTGTTAATAACTATTTTGGACGCCTTTGCAGTACATTGAAACGGACATGGAGTCTCTGAATGAGTCAGATGGCATCGGTTCGGCAATTTTCAAAGACGTGCACGAGGAAGTCTATCTCCATTTCCACCCACTAATCACATGGTTCGAAAACAGCTTGCAGGGACCAGTCAGGCTGGTGACGATTGGCATGTCGTAAGAGCTTACAAATGGATGTCTTTATTAGTCTGATAAACGCTTTCTTCCGCAGCTGATCTTTTCCGGTGGGTGCACACTCAACATGCTGTGAGAGCTTCGCCAAACATGGCTAGTAATTGGTGTTCGGACTACGAAACGTCGCAGGCTAAGTTGATACCCAGACTCTCGATATCGGAACAAGTTCAGTGCAAGTGTCTGATGCACGAATCAAGGTACGATGTACTGTTGTCATGCTGCTTCATTTCAATGCTCACCGGGGCGTTTTCACTTGCACTCCGAACTTACACTCATGATTTAGGGCTCTGATAGCCGTACCACACCCTTAAGCATCCCATTAGTTCGAACTATTAGGTGATAATAGACATTACATCGCATTACGCGTCCCTTGCTTCTCATTAGTCAGACAGGGGTTTCACGCTGGGTGTATGGTCCAGATATCAAAAGAATGTGGTCCAGCTATCATGGCCCTAAAGTATGATGGAGCTTGCTAAAAGTGTGGTGTGGTGGAGCTTGCTATAAGGGTGGTGTATATAGCAAAAAGTGTGGTGGAAATAGCAATTTCCAAAAAAAGAATGTCGCCTTGCCACCATGAGCTTCTTCAAGCACGTCTCCCATATCCTGATCCAGTCAGTGCACAAGACCGAGTGCAGTCCAGATGTATAGTGGTCGTCCATATTTTTTGTATCTTTCGAATTAGTACGTGAACAAATCAGCGTGTGCCGACAAGCCCGGTGCTAACAAAACCAGTGCTTTGTGCTCATATTTATTATGCTGAATATAGACTGATTTACGAGAAGTGGATGTGATGGTACTGCTTTTTGGTTCCTCTGAATCAAGTAGCCGGGAGTGTAGTAATACTTTCTGGCTCAAACTAGACATCGGCCAATTTCCTCTCTGGTGGCTTCTTACGGGCTTTGTGCTGCGAGGATCTAAATCGGATATCAGCCAATGGATTATTTGTACATAGTACATCGCCGTAAGGTCCGAAGAGCATAGAACAAACAATGAACCCGATCGAACATCTCTAGCTCACTCATACATAGTACAGGTCCAAGTATCATGATTTGGGGTCGACTTCATTGGCTTCGTACAATGGGCATGATTCCTTTTTTTCTTTTCAAACATATCATATTTGTTTGAAAAATTCCATTCTGTTACAATTGCTGCAGTTCGCAAGGCAGCCGTAGGTGTATTACAATCAAATTCTAGCCAGTGGTCGCTTAAAATTTTCTTACCTTCCTTTAATATCAAGTTTTGTCAGAGACAACGTCAATAAAGTTGCGGTTGCGACTCTTTTCTAAATTTAGATCCATGACCACAAATGGCTATCGATGCTCAACAATGCTCCACTGGACACAATAATGATATAAAAGCCTATTGTTTTCGCTGCGACTTACTGAAGGAGGTATAAACGTCTCTATAATTACTTGGCAATCTATGCGCAGCTAAAGGCAAATACAGAAGGCGCTAGGTGGAGCTGATTGCGGGCTTGAAAAGTGACGCTTGGCGGTGTCTTACCGCTAAGTATGCACGGACCTTTTTATTAGCTACTCGATGAATATGTGAATGTGAACTTGATCTTGCCTTTGTCTACGCGATATGCATTAGCACGTCCTTCTTCGTCCGTCGTGCTCATGAATGTAAAAATAAGCGCCGTTACTCTTTTCAATCGGCTGCCGAGGAAGCTCTCCAAATCTCGAACTTTCTGCTCCGTGTCATTTAGTTTCATTTCGTTAGTTGCACTTCGTTGATGTTATTGTTGCACAAAAATGTCATTTTTCAGACATTTTTTATAAAGCAACTAGTACAATCCGTCAGCACACCAGCATCTTGCTCCATTGTATAACAAGTACGATTGACATGTAGATAATACACCGAACAACGCATAGCGCATAGATAGGCCGAAAATGTTCGTCATCTTGAATGGGTACGCCAATGCTGAATGCTCGATCTTTCCCACTGAATCGAACTTGTCATACCAAGGGCGAGTTATAGAGGCGTGATTCTCTTACAAGCTCGCTCAAGTAATCCATTCTAATGCAAGCCCTCTCTTGGTCACGTAAGGTGGTAGCCACCAGTCGCTCTACGGAAAACATTTACTGGCTTTTCCGGCTCTCACAATTCCCGCATTCCGCACACACATTTCTCTCCCTGAGCTTTTGTCTACTTCTACGTCGTTATGGTGGCCGTATGTCCGGCATGCGTACAAAAGTCTCTGGTCGACGACGATACTTAGTGGTGAAAGTTGCGTCTACCATTTTATTCATGAGTTGTAACTCTCATCCTAATATTGTACTAGTTACTTTGTAATGCAAAGTTGCGGCGCTGACAGTTTACACGCGTGACTGTCTGTTTCGTGTAATCGACGATGAAATGCTTTGCCATCCAACCATCTGTTCTAGTAGAACAACTGAGCGTCAATAAATCGCATTATTGAGTCAGGAGCTCGAGATTAAAGGCCCACACTATGTTTACTGCGCAGTCAGCAACATCAGAAACCCTCTTCTTTTGTCTTTGCTCGCGCACTATATTCTGGCACGCAATTGTAAATCCTCTTCGCATCCCTTTGTTGACTCTACAAGTGAATAGAAGAGAAAATGTTTCGCGTTGCACATCAAGCTAATACGACGCGTTCGTCGCTGATGCCATCGTTCGAATTAAAGATGACATCCTTCCTCGTATTAAAAGCAATTGTCCAAGTTGCTAATACATATAGGGGCATAGTAATGCGAAACCTATTTATCTTTGCATATGCACCTAGCACACCCGTACACCAGGCACGTGCCTTGTTGTATCCCATACCCAAAGTAGATCTGAACACGATGAATGTTCCGAGCGACGGTGCACATATGGGACGAACGCAACACTATCGACATCGCTTTGAGATTGATGTGTCCTAATGGTTGTTATAAAAATGCACATGTGCATGTACCGGGGTCAATTGCTCTGTTAGGCAGAATTTACATTCACAACTCACGACAGAATTGATGCTGAATCGACGTATAATACGGTTGAAGTTAGCATCTACACGCTATTTTTCGCAAAGATGCTATCTCCTTCTACTCAGCGACACATTAACAATTGACATCGACTTGCTGATGTAACAGTGTGAGCCCGTTCCTTGTCACATATATTTACATTTTAATCCACATATTATCTTACATTTCGATTTCATTAAAAAATTGTATATAAAAATAATGATTTACATGTATAAGGGTATTATTTTGACCGCGCCACTGACTAGTTGAAATAGCCATGACGTGCTCAGAAATAATCCAGTTATCGCTGCCAGGCGCCCGCAATTAGTAGTGAGTGAGACTTTACATTGTATATTGTATTTCAATATAGCTATACTCAGAATCAGAGTACATTAAAAAATAGAAGTACGATAAATAAAGATCTACGTTTCCCCCTACTAAAATCTTCCGTACCTTTATTGTCTACCTTCCAATCTTCAAATATTACGTGTACGAAAGGTCCGGAAGCCTTTTTGTTAGTAGCACACATAAGGGATTTTGAGTCATAAGCAAGAATGGACCTCGTTACACTTAATATTGGGGTGTTTGTTTAACGACCACTGTCTTCTCATTCAGCATAAATGTGTCGGTTTATTGTAAACAATTTACTACAGCGTAAAGACTTTTACCATTTGCGTAACATTGATTAGAAAACGGACAGACATGTTCTTTAGTCAGTTGGAGAAAACCGCCATGTTAAAGGCTCTAGTCAAAGACTAACAACATGTAGCTTACCTGAGTACGTTCGAAGATAACTTTGCTGCCGAAGGGAGAAATGTTGCCTCGTTTTACCTACAAATCTCTTAACAGTCTGAGTAGGTTAACAAATAGGCGGAAATTAGACATAGCAAAAAATATGAAGCAATTTGTTACTGCTGTGGGCGATGCGACATATAAGCTTCGTCTCGAAAGCGTGATAATCTTATACTAGTAGAAAGGCATCGAGGATGTCTTTCTGTAGATATGGCTTGTCAACTGAACGATGTCTTAATGTCTCGTCGTATAGTCGAAGAGAGGATGCAACTTGCATTCGCCTAGTCCATCGAAATGGCGTTGAGTGCACGGTCCGTAGACGAGAAAGCGCGATACGCAATCGATATTCGAATGAAGTAAATGTTTTAATCATTTTGTGCAGTTAGATTATAAATCACACATCAGGACCCACGACTAGTCCTCACTGATCGGCTAAATGTGATCCGAGACTCAGGGTCCACGACCTTATACCCAAAGAAAATCCCGATACACATGTTGATGTGTAAAACACATGGACTCTCTCTGTCCAAGGTTCGCGAATGATTGCAAAATTCCGGTTCATTTGTTTAGATTATACATCACCTGCTTACAATTTTGATTCGCCATCCACAATCAAGAGCGAGGTTATAATACATGTGTTGGTTAGTAGTATATGACGCATTCCTTCATCGGCGATATGCGATCGATAAAAGGACAGGATGCAACACTTCGTAAACGAAAGGAAATGCGGACAGCGGATACGCGGCTGCGGACTGTAGTTTCGATGAGGCATCGTCATTATCTTGGTTAATATAAAATATAATGAGTCGGTTTCAGTTTTCTGCCAAGCACGCGTTTCTACTTCTATTTCAGGCTAGGTTAACGACAATGCAAATTATAGGTATTTGTATTATAAATTAGGTAATTATTTTAGTTGCTAGGCCACAGATGAAAAATTCTCGAGACTTTTGCATAACTGCTATCGGACAATGTTACAAAAACAACAAGGTGCACGAGCGCGAGATGGCTCAAATGGTCAGAAGGCCGAGCGGATCATATTTTACATCCTCGGACAAGACAATTTTTCGATATCGGAATGACTTATTTGGAGGACACTACAAGTATCAATGTGATCGCCTAATAATTCCGACATTCTTACCCTCAACTCGTCACAAACACTATCAGCAACCACCGAGTCATTCGACTACTTGAGAGAGAGCAAACGCGCCTTTTCTGAAAATACATAGGGTAAGAATGGAAAAGACCGGAATCGGAGTATGTCTATATAAAAAGTTATCAAATAGTCAATTAGGACCCGGGATTACGTCACGAATCGTGCAAACCCCACTTTATTGTTACACGCGACGGACATACACGGCTAAGAAATAATACTTGGGGAAATCCCTAAGGGATAGGCTAAGGTACGAGGCTACGATTACAGGAACAAGAATACAGGAGTCGAATTTGCAGCTAAGTGGCGTTTGACAGGCCAGATGTTGAAGTCGGAGCAAGTAGATCAGTCCAAACCTGCAGAAAAGGAAGAAACAGATCCGACTTATTAAAAGCGGCAGCCAGTAACTAATGTATTGCCTGAGTGGTGAGAGCAAATTATGGTATTACCTGTAGAGGAGGGTCACAGTGATGGCTTTACTTACTACGGTTAAATAGTGCATATAGTAAGCCCCATGAGTACATCGGTCTTGCCAGCAAACGTGATATAATTGGTGTATGTTGCTTTTGCGGTCAACCTCAAAAAATGTAACATTATTATCTGTTAGGCCACCAATTGAGAATGTTATGAGGCAACGATAATATAAGCCTTAGGGACTGGTGTTTATCCGTCACCACCACTTCCTGCCAGAAGTGACGCAGGTCTTTTGGTGTGGTAAAATCCTTAAAGAGACAGCAGGGATCATGTCAGTTGAATAATAAGTGTAAAGATGACAAAGTAGAAGCACACAAAGCTTGAGAATAAAATCTGTAATATTCCACGTTTCGGCTCGCTGCTTCGCTGGTTATAATTAAGATCCTTAAATATTGAAAAATGTGTATCGTTAAATATGTCCCTATAACCCACTGTTAAGCAACAAGCTACTCCGTTACATTTTAACTAACCTTAGAAATGAAAGCAACGCCCACCCTGATCTTCAAGCTTTGAATATGAAATAAAATCCAGACGTACAGTAATAGTCCTCTCTTTATAAAATTAAAAATTTTGGCTTTGACATAAAAATGATTGCATTTAAAAACGACCACGCAAAACACTAACAAATTTGAGGAGAATTTATGTTTCTGTGGGCAAAAAATTAATTAGCCGAAATCAAAATTGATAAAGTGCTGGTATATATCTCAGTCGAAACATTATTGGCTTAATTTTCTTCTATGGACTCAAAACAGTTTGTCTTCTGAGGTCTCGTTAATTTCGTCTTTGATATACATTCAAGTTATAAAAACAGATAAAAGTTGTTAACGGTATTTAAATGCGTGTTTGTGTAAGTTTTATCTTATATAATTGTCGACGCGATGAGTTCTCTTTAGAATATGAATTAATTTTATACTTGTAATTCTTTGTTTACAATATGAAGATCAATTCGTTTCCTCATTTTTTTTGATTGGGGTTGTGTTGGCTATCAAAATTTCATTGTGCAATTAGTAATGAGATTTTATAATGGTAACAATAATGTACGGCTCAGTTATATTTGAAGGATGAGAGGTCTGTGCATTACTATGTCAACGCTTAGTCAATCAAATCAATTTTTTTGAAATAATACGACAAATGACATGTGCATTCATATTCGTGTGTCAGGCCGAATATTAAACTAGCTGACTAATACATCAGAAATGGTCGCTAAAATATACATCGCGTTGAATCAGAAATTACAAATAAGCTAGTGAGTTGTATTTTGTGTAAAATTGATGGTATCTTGTTTCGTTTATATAATAACGATATAAATCTACTACAAACCAAAATTAATATATAGCGAGAGGGGAATCAGCATATCAATACTTCAAGCAAGTAAAAAACCTGTATTTTTAGACAACAAACCATCTTTGAAGCGGTTTAAAGGTCTATTAAAACTCCCAGCACATCTAATACAAATTTGGAGCCAGAAATTTGGATTTACATTGTCGGCAACATTCTCGTATCTTTATCGTATCATTTTAAAAATTGATGAGCCTTATCAACTTTAATGCGAAAAGATGGGCGCTGTTGTGTAGCAGCGCATCAACTGTATCAAAGACTTCTTCGATATCTAGTAGATGGGTGCAAATTATTTTTGTCGAAATAGTTATCTTAATTATACACTCATATGGCTATTAAATAATAGTCATTATAAGAACATTTAACAGTATATTACAGTAATAAACTAACTGGTAATTTCTCTAGGCGTTATCGAATATAAACACTTATGAAGTAATTCTTTTGCATTTAGCGTGATATTGTTCCAACACCAAGCTGATCATACTTCCAATAGATTCTAAAAAAACGAGAGCTTCTACGAATACAATATGAGCACAAAGGAAGCCTTTTATCCAATAGTTGAAATTGAACGACATTTTTCTAATTTTTAGCAAACCGTCATGCTTAGACCCCATGTACGATAAAAAGTAATGGTAATATATACCTAACATATCTAAAGAAATAATTCCCTTCCGTCTATACAAATACTCGATCCAAACACTCCTTTGATATTATATTTTTTAGTTCTAATTTTATATTTGTAACTTACCTATACCAATATTCGGTATTAAAATGCTTATATTCACTACTCCTCATAGCTACCTCTTTGCCGCAGTGCATCTGTCAGACCCAACGCCTTCCTGAGTCAGAACTCACATATCCAAGATTTTCTAACCATCAATAAATAACAACAATATAATGTCATGTATAAATCATTCTTATTGAAAAAACTGTTACAAAGATCGCAGTATATTTACTATCGAAGACACGATCTAAATCTAAGTATCACAAAAGAGCTATGAAATATTATTTTGTATATAAAAGTAGTTAATTTGACACATCCGGCGTCGTTTAAGTCAAAATTAATCACATTTATGCAAAAAAGTTATTTTGTTGCTTTTCGATGGTAGGCTACATGGCATCATTACCGGGAAAATGCGGCCAACCACGCAATGAATCATGCAACAACTTGAATATATTTCACGGTGGCCCAACAACCCGATCTTGGTATGTAAAGCAAATTGTATTTACGCCCACATATATTCTACTGATACCTATGTACTGTCTATAGTTTAAGCTAGCAAGCATTAATACTACATATTTACAAGAAAAATAGATGATTAATATGCCACACCTGTCAATCGAAGCTACATGAAACTATAACGAAAAGTGAGAATGGACTTGTTTAATAAGTCTATTCCACGTTTGGTAGTAAAAACGAGATACGGCGTGACCCCTAGACAGTGTGACGGGTCCTAGTGCGCCACGGAGCTTAATTTTCGGCAATGTCAAAACCTTTGCGAGAAGTACTTAAGTATGGTCAAAAGCCCGTTCATTACCGGGGTACCAGAGCAGTTCGTTGTGATGAGGTAAGTGTTGCATATAATCGGGTCGCAAACGATTAAGATCGCAGTAATCCTTTTTTTCTTGATTGGTGCTTTAATTAAAAAGCTTATACCGGGATTCGAAAACGACACTTACGCTGCATGCATTGCCAATACAAACATATAATGAGTCAATAATTAATTCCTCAAGTAAAAGAGATTGGAATTGCACGGTCGGGCCCCAAAACGTCTGCCGAGGATTTACTCAATGTACAGATAAAAAAAGACACAATTTGTTTAAATGAGCTATCATATGAAACTGTATAGGTTGATAAAATTCCACAGAGCGATGCGGTTCATGTACTAGATGTGGCATAGCGAGATCCTTCTAAGGACAACGTTATCGTGCATGGGGTGCGTATGTATGATCAAAATGATAAATAACACATTAATGATCTTAAATTTATGAAGAGCAACTTCAGAATAATTGTCCTCCCACAATAAAACGCGATTCGTAATGACGACTTTATATCAAACTTACTTAGAACTTGGAAATCAAAGAACCGGTAATGTAGTATCCATAATTTGCGAGACTGACGAAAAATGGGGTGATTAGGGAGTTGATCCTACGAGAGAATAATACTTGGTGCCGGATGCATTAGTGTGTATATGCTGCTGTAACAATTTTTCGCATTTCTGGCCGAGGGTACTAAGGAATCACTTAGCAGTACAATTTCGTTTGTGTCCTCTTATTCTCCAACCCTTGATCGAAGTTATACTTACGGTGCATCTTTACATCCAATTTGTAAAAGAAAATGTTCCGCAATGATGATAAATAAATTTAAAATGGAAACAAGTCTGAAAATATATGGTTGCAATTAGCAAGTCTCACATTTTAAGTGATACTAAACAAATATAATCTACACATTAAACAGGTAGCATCCCGTCTTCTAGACAATACACGCGTAAGGATTGCATTAGTGGTGTCGTTGGTAAAGGTGAAAAGTGAGGTTTACCAAGTTTCTGATGTGATTGCCCGACTCTCCACTGACGCCGAGATATCCGACAATCGGACGAAGTTATCCTTTTCTATGCTTGACTCTTTTCGTACCTTGTGTACCCGTCGGCAGATAGTTCTGCAATCTTCTCGGTGGACTTGTTTTGATACTTAACTTGACCGTCTTTAGGACTGAAATGATCGCGTGAAAGTCTTCGCGCGACCACAGGTCACTCGTAGGTACTAGATCTGAGTCAATTAGCTCTTAACAAGATTGCCCTGCCCAAAATGTAGATCTTGATCCACTTGACCTTCTGACCGCTAAATCCGTCTCGTGAACTTAAAAAACCCATGTTTTTCTGTACAGTCACTGATAGCCATGTATAAGCACGACAAACAATATTTGAAGATGGCTCACTTAATTGCTAGTGATTTGATGGTATAGTTTATGCCTCCGAAAGTGAATTAAAATGATGTAGCGACGTTGTCGTTGAAGTAGTAGCGTCATAGTCGGATATAAATGTATGATCATTATGATCTCGAGGATAAATCATTAGGCGACCATTGATGGCCGGTGCAAAGACATTGACTAGTGGTTGAAGAACAACGCAGTTACTACGTGTATGATCTGCGTTTTAAAGGTGAGAAGTGGTGGAGTAGAAGAAGAAGATCGATCCAGGAGGTATATTAAAATGTTCAATTCTGCAGTAATGCAGAACCAAGAATCACAATTAAAGGATAGTCGAGCGTTCGTTGATCTGCGAAGGGATTACGCGTATAGCTTGAACATTTAGTAAGTTGATCAAATATACGTAAATGGAAGCCCCTATGCAAAAATTTCATTACCAAATATGGTTTACACGGCGTTTCGACAAGGATAAATACTAGCTCGCAAATATATGTCGGATTTAACCTTGTAGAGCATCGGTATCAATTGAGCGTGGCGGAGACTCAAGCGATAAATTTAATTTGAGATAAGATGTCGGCTATAGTACGCGGGCATGTGAAATATCTAAACGCTGGGCAATAGCGATCTAGCCAAGCAATTTTCTTCATAACTACGAAAAGGTGCTAACAAAAAAAACTTTGCGCGCCCTCCGGCACATGAAGCCTAGAGGCAACAAGGTGCCTATTGGAATCGAACATTTCGACCACAATCAAGCTTTAGTAAGTATTCGACGCCGTCGAACCCGTGCCAAGATGTGCGAGCAATTTGGGTCAAATAAAGTGAAAGCAACAAATTTAGGATCAAGAGGATCGGTTGTCGATGTCGGTCGATGCCTTGTGTGTTTGGCCGGGTCCCGGTATCGAGCAAAACTTATGAATGGCCACTATGATCAATATGATAATGATGATCTAGGGGAAGTAAAAATTAGTGTTGATTCACTTTACGGGCGTTATCGATATGGTCACCAATAATAAGCTGATCATGTTGAACGATTAAAAGATCCGGGTTGAAACAATCGATTTCGTGGTGAACGATTTAAGTCACGCACCTACTATGGATCGACGAGGCATGACAGATGTGTGTGTTTAAAGAGTCTGACCTGTCAGAAGTGCAGCCGGAAAGCTTACCTGTCGAACAAAATTTTCATTCGTGTGCGCTAATCACAAGGAAATGAATGCGAGTGGAAAGTACCTCGTGCGGTTTTTTTTTAAATTTGATCAGCAAGTCATACGTACCCACCAAGTAGGCTTATATATATTTATCAATGAAATAAGGAATGTTAAGCCAAAATTCTTGCCAAGATGATACCGAGCACAAGACGCGCGTTCTCGGATTTGCAATTTTGGATACGTGGAATAAGAAGACAGATTGCGCAGGTACTCTCAAATTTATATTGATTCCTCAACTTTAAATTTTCCTTCGTTACTTGTTTATTTTAAAAGTATGGAACGAGTAAATCAAGACGCCCGACTGCAACAAAGGATGGAGCTCGATCTTAAGCCGGGGAAGTCGCGAGGATATTAAATTAGCAAACACAAGGAACTTATTATAAGCAAGCAAAAGACGTGGGCAAGATCAACAAAAATACACGGCCGCCTTGTTTATTAACTTTGGTGCTGAAGATTTAATCATCAAATAGCCTTTGCTCGTAAGGTGGGTTGTAAAATTGACAAACAAAAGACTAAAGAATGTGTAGGAATCGTCGAAAGCGGATACACGACTATTTGACGAATCAAGATCACGCTCACGTTGGATAGGCTTTGGTATGTTTTATTGATGTAAAGGTTAGTGAATTAGTCGTTCGAAAGGCAGTATTAAGTATGGAATATATATTTCCGGAAGGCATACCACAACGATATGGCAAATAGAATTTTGTGTCTACAAGATGAAGTTCGTATAATTTTAGCTGGGTGAAAAACTGTACAAAGATTCACCATACAAGTTTTAAGAAAATAAAAAAGAGCACTTTTTAAGAAACCTGTCACATGTTAATGGAGAAAAGATCGGCGTTAATCCTTTTAAAGACTATCTTTGAATGTGAAAAGATGTTTCTTGTGTGCCGATGCTTCATACCGTTTCAGAATATCAACTAATGTACAGCTAATTATTTGTAACGATAACGAAGTAATTAAGGGTTTCAAATTCGTCACTAAGCTTATTTGTGATGGACGACATTGCACCGCTATATTTCTTTAGATTCTGGTAGGTCCCTACCGTTCGAGATGTACGAACGTTCGAAGATTATACGAATACGGATCGGATGAATGATATGATCCAAGATTACACACAACCTCTAATGAAGCATCCAACCTACATATACAAAAAAATACGCTATTTATGACTCGATTAAAGAGCAAGAGGAGATTAAGGGTGTGAAAATCAAGGAGTTATTATGAAGGAGGCCGACAGCGATCGAAATCATTATCACCGTCCGCGACATTCACGAGGATCATAAAGAAGTAGTAGATAAATAAGTGCGAAATTGAACAGGCCTAAACAATTTATAATATGAGACCGTCACGGCTGACAAAGTGGTTAGTGATGAAGCTTGACTAGGGTATATATTCTTCGTCCAAAAGTCAGATGGGATATATACACGAGATAGGACATTACAAGATTAAGAAGGGACAAAATGTAGACGCCTAAACGACAATGACGTACGAAAATTATCTGGATTGGATCGTGATATGTCGTTTCCTGGACGATCGGCCTTATCAAGATGATGAATACTTTTAAGTTGGTACATACCCATTTAAATAGCTCAAAGATAGACATGCAGGAAACAGTGATCAATCGTGAAGATAAGAGTGGTGGCGCATCCGACAGAGATCATTTCAGCCACCATCATGAATACGACCTTAAAAACGAGACATTGTGCGGAACTGGACAGTTCGAGATGGTGAATGAAGAGACGGTAACGGTGAAGCCTAACATAGACGTGTCGGGTGAAGAAAAGACAGTAGCATCCATGAATTATACAAAAGGAAGGAGTGTAGGTAGAAAATGTGGATTTAAAAAAGAAATTACAGCCTGAGTTGACTATGGCTTGTGCCAGAGTCATTTCTAAGGACAACCTAATTGGTGAACCAGAAGCGGATCTGTCTAATAGTTAAGAGTTGCGACAATGGAATTATTTAGAAAAAAATGTCGGTTGCCAATGGGGAAGCATTTCCTCCGACATCGTGTGTAGGTGTCTAATACATAAATAAAGGAAAAAAATTAGATCGCATAACGAGTTAGGCCAGTCGCCCCTGTATTCCGTAAGATATCAGGGGATTTGGTGAAGGTTTTGATTTTCGTCACGATTATTTAGGTGACGACGTCACCCTTGGCTTCGCCTATAGTGATAATCATTAACAAGAACGATAAAGACATTCGTTCCTGAATCGACTACCGACGGGTCAATCAACTTACAAGATCGATGGAGTGCCCTATGCCGCAGACAAAAGAATATGTACGAGTTATGGTTGCGTTATGTGGTATGTGCTAGATCGGCTAGCTGGTTTTGTGTGGAGGTGATGACAGGTTGGTCAAGGCTGTTCTCTTCATTTATTACGCCGTTCTACCTTTTTGACTAATTAGAAATATTTTTTCATTTTTAGAATAATCCCCGCAGATATACCAACGTCTGATAGCTTATGCCCTTTGTATAAAACTAATTAATAAGGTTAGATCCGATAGTTCCACTACTGAATCTTCGTAACAATTAATAATGTTACTAAAGATGTCTGGAAAGAAACCTAAGGCCTCCATTGATAAGACCCAGATTCTACATAGACGACAGAACGATCCCGACATAAACATAATTTTGTTTGTAGGTAAAGATTTAAAAGATTTAGGAAGTGTGTAAAAATTGCAAGTAGTCGACCAGTGTCGCGAAAAGGTTTTGGGGATGACGTTAAGTGGAATTTACAGGCCATGAAGTTTTGTTGGCTCGACTGAAAGTTGAGCTGAAAAATCTCTGATCTATGGTGGATATTTTATACGCGCAGACTCGGCACTAGGTGCGGTCCTTTTTATATATATGTAATAATTACAGCCGCTTTATAGAAGATGTCGCGATCTACACCTCGGTGCACTACGAGTTGCGATAAGTCAATTTGTGTAATATTACCCGCCTAGCTTCTTATCGAATCATTGCCCAAGGTGAGACGGACTAAAAATACGGAATTGCCGATAGTGTGCCTTCGTCGCAGACCACGTGCCACATAACTGGGGTGATGCAGAAAGTAAAGTCAGGAATCGATGAGGAAAAGCTATTATCGCGTTTTATACCAAGAGCGAAGATCCGCCGGACTCGATCCTTAATTTTATGATATAGCGCGTTCCTCGTATGCAGTTATATGCAAGCAAGTAAGTTGTATCAACAGATTTGTTGCAACGCTACCATGGTGCACATATAACGGAGAAATATACATGTAGCACGCTAAAGCCCGATGAAATTTAACTTTTTTCTAAAGAAAAAAGGTGTGTAGGCTCTCCTTCGGATCCTAGAATAATGCTATTCGATGATGGAAACAAGAGAGACCAAGGTTTTAACCCACTTTCTGATCTTCTCTAGTTTATTTTAATCGCTTAACGGTTTAGGGCAGTTTGGAAGATGGTCAGCATCGTTCATAATATTAAAACTTGATAATTTGCAAGTCCGGTACAAGAAGATGAAACCTTGGGGACGCAGGCTGCAATAATTATACCTCCAGAGGAAGTTGATGAAGTACTTGTTGCAATTGCGTTCAAAAAGCAACCTGGACAGAGCACCCGAATACCGCCTCCGATAATAGGAAATGACGCGAGACTGCTGAAAGTCAATATAACCGGATCCGCTTGGCTAATTCTGAATTGCCAAGCGTGTAGTACCATTTGTAGAATTTTTAAACATGTTAAGTCATGGCGGCGGCGTTCAAGTACACTTCGGATCCGACTGTGGATAAAGCAGAGCATCTATAGTTACTTTTATGTTTCTTTCGATGGTACATCGGTATTGGGTACGCGTTATCATTCGTGGTGACTCGAACCTAGTATTCCGACAAATGCGAGGTAGAAATGAGTGTAAAGTCCCAGGCCGGCCGATGTTGCGACAAAAAAGCAATGGAAAAATTGCAATCATGTCGAATTTAAAAAATCATATCGGTGGATAAGGATATGAATCAAATTGCAGATCGTCTGGCAAGTGAAGCGCTGCAAAAGGAGAAAGGTAGTATTGTCGTGACAGGAGAAGATCGGTAGGTAGAAATTTAACCTAATAGTTTGGACGAGTTGTAAACACCTTAAGTACGGAAAAGGTAATATAATGGCAGCGGAGACCAGATGTGCCGCGCAAAGACGTCAAAAGCCGAAGAATATACAAGAAGAAGTGATCTAGAGGATGAGATTGATCGTATTAAGCGGACACAAACGAAGAGGTTTGGATTTAAAATTTATAGATATACTTGATGGGAGGCCTAATTCAGTCGAATTCGGCGGAGATGGAGGTGAATAACATAATCGAAACTGATTATAACGAGAATAATTTGGACACAAATTTTGTTGCTCTTGCTCCAGCACATAAATAATACGACTGACGATACCAGACTTATTTTATTAATAATTTTCCACAATTTATGTACCATTGTAGAGGGTGGAAATTAACTAATCGGCCGAAATTATCAATGAATTAAAGCCTCCTTTTAATGGATAGGTCTGTGAAAACGTGTACTGATGTATATGGATTAATGTACGGATTGCGAGACGGAAAAAAGAATCCATAAGTGTGTGTGTCACATCGCCTTGATGATTAAGTCTTTATTTGCTTCAGGTTGTCGCAATGGATCAATTCTGTCTTTACTGGTCCTTAGAGGGTGGTACAAACCTGTTTTTTGTGGGTTGTTTCAATTTTAATATCGTCATCGCCATGGGCAGCGGGTCTCGATTCGTCACAATTATTTCCGGAATAAGCTAGTATTGTGTGGTCTGGCGGTCTGGCTTAAGCGACGTGGTATTCACGACAAAGAAGCAGTACCATGTCTGACATTTTTCGATCGTTTCACAAATTTACAGGACTGATACGGCGGCTACGATGACATGTAGACCACAAGCAAATAACACGGGCAAAAGCATTGGTCAAAACTCGACAAGAGCGCTGATATGTATGTCAAGTATGTGAACTAAAGGGATCGAGGTGATTATACGTAAAGGCTAACGTTTCCAATTATTGCCGCTTAAAAACGAGTAGGTGAATACACGATTTCTATGTATTTCACGGGTTGGATCCTCAACCTAAGATGGAAGCGACTTCGCCTTAGTAAGAAAAAAGTAAATAGATCAGAATTGGCCTATATGGAATGTTGGCGTACAACGGTAAAATCACAGCGTATAATCCACTGTACGCGACCGTATAAATAAAGCGCAATAGATCGGTCTGACCGATTTATCGTGGATTTCGACCCTGCTGGCATAAAGGTTTAAATTACAGTGTAGTTAAATATGGATCGGATAAAGGAGGAATGCGTTCGAAATGCTTGCGCATATGCGATATAAGAGTTTACATGTTGAAAAAATTGTGGGGTACGCGCGCTGTTATAAAAGATCACCGTTACACCTAACAGTCTTTTTCTGGTAGTGTATTTACTAAAGTAATATAGGTTGAGGACCTTTTATGATCGTCATGTTAGAAACCATTGTGTTTGACAGGTTTCAAGGTTCAAGTGATATACCATGGGACGGTGTCACCTGATTGGCTGATTACCACACGACGTAATATGTGGGACCACGATGGAACGAAAGAGACGGTAGCCGTGTGACATGTTGACACATGGGATTGTTAGAGACGATCGCCATGTGACATTCTGTCACATGAAACAGGAAGAGGCGGTCGTCATGTGTGACTTGACATGGTCAAGTTGCAGTTTCCGTTTCTGGTCATGCATGTCGTAGTGTTAACGAAGGTAGTTCTAAACACTCAATATATTTCACTTTTACTTTCTACTTCTACTGCGCAAGTGCGTCTACGTCTAACAGCTTTCAAGCCCAATTAAACGTATTGTCGGTGCAGCTGACCTATCTGCACCTACAGTCGTAGGCGATCGTCATGTCAAGTCTGACTTCCATCACCTTGAAGAAAAGTCGGCAGCACCCTAAGCGACGATTGAACAGAGGCTAATGATGCTGGGAGACCTATCCGAAAGGATGAATTGGTTGGAGGTCTTTTAAAGAGAGCAAGACATCAAGAACGATGTGAACTCACCGGAGCATAGGGAAGCAATACGGGCGAGGGAGATCGGAGCAGGATAAACCCCCAGGCGTTGGAGCGTACCCCCATCCCAAAAGTATGCGGCAACATCAACAGGCGGGTATTCAAAGACCTCCTGCGAGAGTAACAGGCCCGGAAGTCAACGCGGTTCAGAAATCCGACCCTGAAGTCTGCGGAGCAGGATTACCTGCGAGATACAATATCGACTTGGGCATGACCATTTAAAGATACATATATCCAGGTCGCCCGGCGGTCGGCATGCCAGACGCACGAGCGCGAAAGCTGGCTCTACAATCCTTCGACAGTAAGGAACTGTAGTACTGTCTCGGCACAGGGTTTATCAAATGGGTCAAGGAATCCGTCCGCTGAGTCGGCTTCGCGGAGCGATTGTGTGAATTCATATGGCCAGAGGATATCAGCGTCGATATCTTCGGTCAACACTTGACCAACAAAGCTCAGAGTTACTACCGCCGACAAGTTATGCCATGGTGGCGTGAAGAATCATCGCGGGAACACACGATTCAGATAATGGTGCAGACGTTTACCACCAACATCTACCCAGCACAAAGCATGAAACTGTATACGGCACCCAAGGCGTCACAAAGAAGCTATACGGACCATTTTCTCTATCTGACGGCCGTCAGCGACGCCTGAGAAGGTGCCGACAGCCTCATATTGGACAACATAGCTCACTATGCCGACCCGAATATGCGGACAACGATGCTGTCCAGGCAGAGCATACATCGTATCGATCACCTGCGTCAAGCAGAAGAACTGGCTTGATTTTCTCAGTCAACAGAGATCGCAGAGAATGCAAAAAACTTTGGCAAGGATGTGGTAAACGTCGTGGAACCTATAAGATGGACCAAGGAAAAAGTGAAGGCGGAAAGACCCCGACATCGGACCGAAACACGAGTGTGCCACAAATGTGGAAAAGTTGGACATATTCGGTCGAGGTGCCCCTCCTTCAAGAAGAAGAATTAAGGTGCGAACTGCGTATTTGCGGTCGGAAATGGCGATTTAGCCCGCGTGAACCATTGGATACTTAAGCGTGGTTCGAGCAGACACTGAAATAATGATCTCAGTATCCTCACCAACCCGACCTCGTGTAAGATCGAGTGCCTAACCGTGGCCATCGATGGAAGTGTGCTGCGAGTCACCCAGCAAGGAGCTGTGGACCTCCAAGATACCGCACTTGGCCTGGTGAATACCGTACGACTTCTCAATGTTCAGTACGCGGAAAACATAGAGCGTAATATCCTTTCCTATGGGTTGCTCGAGGCAAAAGATGGCATCCTTGAATACTGAACAAGAGACGTGTGCTGTCATTCGGTGTTGGTGGCACTCCCATCATGGATGTGGCGTGTAGCATCGCTGTTTTGATAATTGCAGTGACAACAATCAAGACTCCAAACCATAAGGTGAAACAATGATGACGGTGATCAATACACCTGAAACCTGAGTATGATTCGGATGTTCAGCGTGGTATCTTGATGCACTTTCATCGTTGTCTGGGAAACCTATGTTTGTAATACGATTTACAAGATGGCAAAGGACATAGCTTTAGGCTTCCTGCACACCGACACGACTCGTCAAAAGTGCCTCGCATGTACCAAGGGAGAGCAACCTGAGCAATCTTAATTTAAAAGGGATACGGGTGCGAGCTAACCCATTGATGTGAAAGGTGGGTTTTTGCTCGGACCTTCAGGGCCCAATTTCCCTATACGGATCGCTTGGGTAATAGGTACATGGTCAACTTCATTAACTACCAATTTTGTTACTGTCGGGTCTTTTTGGCCATATCGAAGGATGCAGCAGCTTTAAAGCTTAAGCTCTTCATGACAAGTTTCGAGCGAGATGTCAGCTATAAGGTGCATGTACTGCGAACCGACGGTGGAGGCGAGTACAAGGCACTCGACCTATTTTGCACCGCCACGGGTGTCTCGCGTAAAGTGAGTAGAGCACGGAAGCAGGCGAGCAATGGTAAGGCTGAAAAAACGCACCGCACGATAATGAATATGATGCGAATCATGGTCTTTGCATCAAACCTGCCGCTCTACTTTTGGGGCGACACGGCATAGTATGCTTCATACATACTTAACCGGAGCAAAATCAAGTCAAATTTTGGTGAAGTATCGCCCATGGAGTTTTTGACAAACAAGACAGCTGCACTGAACAACATCGTGATCTTCGAATCTACATGCACTGTAATTAGGGATCCAAAGAACGCATCACTTGGTAAGCGAGGCAAGGTAGGTATCATCATTGAAAGTGGTGGTGAAACGAATGGGTATCAGGTCTAAATCATGGTGAACATGGTCGTCGTGGTGACTCAATATGAGCGAAGCATTAAAGCGCCACGGGATGATCAATACGGATCAAACAAGATGGTCCCTGAGACGGTGAATCATCAGGAAAAGTCATGCCGAGACTCGTAAGAGGATCATGATGGGATTCTAGACACCGCAAGGCGTGCCAGAAAGACTCGCAAGGGTCGAAAGGCTGGATGGACTAGGGAAAGCCATACCACGAGGTCAACAACAAAGAGGCAACCCGACGAGCCGAGCGGGTTTCTTCGACGGAACAACACGACGTGGTAAACGCAGTCATCGATCAAGACCCAAGTCACTATGTAGAGGCGATGAAAAGAGAGCATCGAGACACGTGGTCCGTCGCCATGACTAAAGAACTGGAGGCTCTGAAGGCAAACGACGTTTGGGGGGGGGTTCGAGCCCCCCAGGAAGGCGCACGTCTTGCACAACAAATAAGTGTAAAAGACGAAAACCAACGCAAATGGAGACATAAGCGATTTAAGGCTCGGCTGGTCGTTTGTGCAAACGAGCAAGTTAATGGAGCTTATTTCAACCTGACAGTAAAATTTGCGGCTGTGATGGGCTTCGCGACCTTCAAGTTGATTCTGATCCTACCCAGACGATAAAACGTGCAAGCACGTCATAATGACGTGCCGAACGCATACGTGAAGGCGGAAAAGGAGGAGGATCTGAACATCTATAGAAGGTACCAAAGGGCATGCAACTGAGCAATAAGGAGCTTGCAAGTTTCGGGTTGAAGTCCACCTGCGAGATCGCGCTATTGCTAACGAAGTCGCTTTATGTGTTGAAGCAAGCTGTTCGACTGTGGAATAAGCTACAGCATTAAGGCTGTACGAAAACAACATCAAGCTGACAAGTATCGTCCACACACACACAGGTGTGAACACCGCTATTATTGAGAAATCAGTACGTGCGGGGATGGAAAGTGTATCAATTCTTATAAAATTCTCATATGTGTCCGGTGAAACTCATTTAATCTTTCATCACTCTTCATCTTAATTTCACACGCGGCAGTGACCATCACATCAGAACGAAGATAAACCGTCGCCTGATGATCCATCTACAATACAGCCAGTGCATGACGGTCATGTACTTGTACTACAAACAACAAGGTGAAAACTGAATCGTCGTCGAATTCTAAATAGATGACCTATTGGTCACTGGAACCAAGCAAAGTACAGTCGACGATTTATTTGTCAAGATGAAGACATTGTTCATCAAGGACTTGGGAATAGTGAAGAAGTTTTTGGGACTTCGAAGTTCCCAGGAAGACACCAACGGATATGTCCTGGATCAAGAGGTCATGATCGACACACTGCTCGGGGATTTAAAGTTGGAGCCTGCGAACGGTGCACGAACGCTAATTGGAGATGACTTCAACGCTTACGGCGACAACGTTTCAGACTACTTGCTCGCCAGCGGCGCAAGTGGTGAACCAAGTTTTAGATCTTTTCAGTCGTTGGTCGAGAGTGTATTGTAGATCGCGAGATGCACATGTTCCGACATTTTTTTGCAGTGCATAAAGCTACACTTCAGACCCACAAACCGACCGTCAAGGAGTAACAGGTAGCGAAGCGCATTTCGCGCTACTTAATGGGTTCGAAGAACTTGAAGTTGCACTTCAACGGCATCGGATCTACCCAGGAAGAAGTTCAGATCGAGTGTTGGAGTGACGCAGACTTCGCTGCCGATAAGGTGGACTGTAAGATAGTTTTTAGTTGTGTAATAAGAATGGATGGTGCTTCTGTGTTGTGGTCATGCAAAAGCAATCAGGTGTGTCGTTGAGTACAATACGGCCGAAATTTATATCTGCCTATAAAGTCGGACGAGAACTGTTGGGTGTCAGAGAGATGCTCGTAGAGCTGAAGTTACGGGTACATGAGCCCATGCCCATGTATATGGATTACCAAGCGGCAATCAAGCAGCTCGAGGCAGAAAAATCATCTCAAGCGCCAAGCATGTGGACCTTCATTTCAAGTTCATCTGCCACTATGCGCGTGAGGGGATTGTTATACCAAGCTTTGTTAAGTCGGAAGACATGATGGCAGATATCCTGACCAAGTCGTTGGCAGCCCCACGGATGGAAGTATGCGCAAGATGCTTAAGTTGAAGGCCACACAGGCTAACACCGAGAAGGGTTTTTAAACTATTGTGTTTGACAGGTTTCAAGGTTCAACTGCTATACTATGGGACGGTGTCACCTGATTGGCTGTTTACCACACGACGTAATATGTGGGACCACGATGGAACGAAAGAGACGGTAGCCGTGTGACATGTTGACACATGGGATTGTTAGAGACGATCGCCATGTGACATTCTGTCACATGGGACAGGAAGAGGCGGTCGTCATGTGTGACTTGACATGGTCAAATTGCAGTTTCCGTTTCTGGTCATGCATATCGTAGTGTTGACGAAGGTAGTTCTAAACACTCAATATGTTTCACTTTTACTCCCTACATTCTTTGCATAACTGCATACACAAACATCTAACTTGTGAGACTTCCGCATTGCGCTTAACGGAAGCAGATTGAATAATTTGGATGAGACAATCGTACCACAATTCAGTTAGAGTGAACTGGGAGATACAAAATTAAAATTGAAGAGCATCTCGTTTGTGGGGCCCGGTCGATAGGCACAGTTTAGACGAGTTCATCGTCATTATGGGTCCATTCAAGAGAATACTGTGGTCCTGATTGGTTGGGCGACGCGGATATGAATTGCGGCGCTTTGTTTATAGACTTCGATCGCTGTCGTGAAAGTAAAAATCGATTTGAAGCGATACAATTTTCGGAGAAAGGAGGAATGATCAAAAGCATTAGCGTTTTATAGTAGGGGAGACTAAAGATATTCAGGCCGGCTCCACATATATCCGGAAGAAACATAGTTATAACATAAAACGAGGTCTAGGTGCACCGAGCTTTTCATTGACGCCGATTGTCCGTATAAAAGATGGGAACAATATGGTATGATCAATAGAGGAAACAGAAGAATTATATAGCTTAATCTGAATGGTAGCCACATATTCATGGCTGGATGAAAATGATTCATAAGCTCGAAATCATTTATCCTGGACCGGAGTAACAAACTTCGATAATATTTACGTCAAGGCTCGGCGTTATCTCGCATCGACAACTCTAAGGCAAGGTTGGCAATTTCTCGACGCGGGCAGTCAGGACCAGGATACCAAGTGCGCTACTCTACCGCTCGATTATGCGCAACAAGGAAGGATACAAAGAGATGTCAAATCGCAAATCCCAATTACCATTTTCTATCGAATGTCCTGAGGGATAATTTTCTTACATTATCGTGTGTGATTGCCCATTTTTTACGCTGACGGAGTTCGTTCTAGATCGAGATTATTTTGCCGTTTTATGAGGTTATGATGAATAGGTGCGCGGTCTCCCTCAACGTATGCGCGTTTTTATCCACGAAATGTTGACATACGTCCAATTAGGGGCGGACAACAACTATTCGCTTTGAAGCATATTGACTCGACCGATTCGATCATATCGGACTAGGGCTCTAGAGCGTAAGCTATGTAGATCTTCGCAAGCGTGGTTCAGAGAGGCACCCGTGAGGTGTCGATTGGATTGCGCTTCGGATGTAGAATCTTAATGACGGGATATTCTTTCGGCTTGGAGAGGTCCTGTTGAAAAGCTCTAAGTTCCGTAGTGCAAGGCGAATTAATCTGACCCATCTCGCCGACCAGATACAAAACTTGTATTCTAGATCAAGAGACGAGCTCCATACACCCATTAATACGCTAGATGTGTGTACTCTAGGTAGGATGGAGACCCTTGAATTCTAAGATATAATAAAGATCATTGACCGCGTCAAGATCGTTGTCACCAACGATGACAGCGCCATCAAAATTTTTAAAAGCTACGGCAAACGGATATATCATATTAATCTTCGTCACGATCGCGTGAAATAATGAATACGAGGAAGGGATGAATGAATTCAAAAGGGTACTCCACGATGATGGGTGGTCTCGAGTCATCAGACGAAGTAGGGGTAGTAGTAGAACGAAGTGTTGCAAAATAGGAGAGAGAGGGAGAGAGATACTAAGGTGCCGATCCCAATACATTCGGTAGACTCCATGCTTTAGCACTCGACGAATGGAGGTAAACATGGCTTCTGCATGCCCCATGCCGATGGTAGCCGGCCCGGACCGCGTGGGGACTTGACGTTTATGGGGATTCAGTGGTGTCCGGCTGGTATATGGGTGCCATATTAGACCTGGTGTAGCGACACTTACAACAAGACGACATTTCGCTACGATCACACGAGTTAGGCGTGGTGGCAGACCTATTCGACTAGCCGCCGAGCTTCTGATTCTATATTGGTTGTTAAATATGGCGGCAGAGCTAGTGACAGGCGAATCCTTCGAGATCTCGCTCCGACGATGCTTGCTCGACGTGGTAATGGATTTACTAGTAGCAGCGGCGGTCGCGACAAGCAGATTTGCGGATGGTAGTGTCATGGGGGAGAGGTAAGAGATGTAAACACGAGTTGAAATTCGGTATAGGACGCGTTGATCTGGATCGCATTTCATGCGGTTGACTGATGATCGGTACCGTTTTGTCCCCGTTTCCTGGATCCCGACCTTTTTCGTAGTGACGACGACAGTTTATGAAATGGTCAATTTAATAATGATGCTGATCGATTTGGTATATTGCCAAGAGGTCTAGAAGTTGGCTTTCTTGTCGGTGGTGAGAGGAATGCTTCTTGTATATAAAAATCTTCTGTCTCATATGGCAATGCCCGACACTATGGTACAGGCTCGCTGCACTTAGCTTCGCGGTTATGAGGATGGATCGCGCTGCTTTAAGCCAGAGCCCTGTAAGAATCATTTTGAAATTTGTGGCGCTCAATCTTTGTTTGTATATTGCGGTATGTAGCTACTTAATAGCTTTGTATTGATCTAAAGAATCTTCCAATTTCTGCTAGAACCTAAAACTTTACTACAGTCGAAAGACGTATTAAGCAGAAGCGCATATACTTGCCCTACACACACTTCTTATATGATAAAGTGGATGTCTACAGAAGCTGCATTTAAGTCTTAAAATTATACTTGCGTATTTATTTTCTTGCAGAGATTGCTCCATGGACCGATACTAATCCATCATCGCTTCCAGGTCGTCGAAGTGGTCCAAGAGTGAGGTAAGCAGATTAGTCGGCTCCTGACGACTAGGTCCCACGTGGGACTGAATAGAGAACAGAGAAAACGACAACCATATTAGCCCGAACCGAACTAGTTGCATTGGGATTCGTGGACCTCAAGTAAGATATCGTTATTTCGTGTCGATGAGCTGGTGTGACGAATGGAGCTACCACTTCTAAGATGGAAGGCTCCGTTGCGAATCCCACCAATGAAGAAGTAGGAGACAAACGAATCTTGAAGAAGAAGTGATACCGTAGAGGATATACAGCTATGTTTATGTTGGCTGACAGCCAAAGGGACAGATATTGATAGTACAGAGCTGTATCAAAGAATGAGCTGCAAAGATGGACAGATTAATGGCTTCACAGGTAATATTACTAATTAGGAAGTGTGGATGGGTGGACCTTGACTATCGGATACGATCCGAGAGTGGATTCGATAAATGGCTACGATTGTAATCCGAATATTTAAGTCGTGTGAATGGGTGGACCTTGACTATCGGATACTATCCGAGAGCGGATTGATCCTACCAGTATTTGTTAAAAGACCCAAATCCTAACCTGAGGCTTAGGTGGGGGATAAAAATAAATCCTACTCTTTATAGGAGACAGGTCATATTGATGGTTGGTACGTGGCAAATTTATCTCATATGAATCAAACATACTGAAGATCCAGTCATTAGGTTGGATAGAATATAACTAAGTTTAATTTATGATAGAATACACGCATCCCTATGCCAACCTACGTTTTAGTTTCTTAAAAAAACAAAGAGTTGCGCCTCCCATCAATTAACATTTCGTACCTGGATAGCTTGGACAGGTGCGTACAACAATATCGCATCGTCAAGACAAGTACGATAACACGCGGCAAAATATCAAGGGTTCCTAAGTTCACGAGACGGATTTAGTGGTCAGAAGGTCAAGCGGATCAAGATCTGCATTTTGGGCAGGGCGATCTTGTTAAGATCTAATTGACTCAGATCTAGTACCTACGATTGACCTGTGGTCGCGCGAAGTCTTTCACGCGATCTATTCAGTCCCAAAGACGGTCAAGTTAAGTATCAAAACAAGTCCACCGAGAAGATTGCAGAACTATCTGCCGACGGGTACACAAGGTACGAAAAGAGTCAAGCATAGAAAAGGATAACTTCGTCCGATTGTCGGATATCTCGGCGTTAGTAGAGAGGCGGGCAATCACATCATAAAGCTTGTGAGTCGTCATACACCGCATTGATATAATGGGAAGAGGCTTGGCCAATTAATGAGGCCGTGCTTATAATATCATCAATATAAACACAGAGTAACCATTAACTGATTCAGATATTTAAATATTAAACAACGCAAGCGACGACACAAATATTGCAAATTGAAACTACGTTAACCTCGAGGATTAGGAAAGCACCCATTACATATCCTCTATTATCACCCTTCTGGGTATTGAATGGCCAATTGGAAACGTCAATTATTATAATCTAGTCCAATACATGACCTTTCCATCGCATGCTTAGCATAGTCATTACTTACATGCGGGTTGCATACATGTATTCAACATCAAAACTGCATTTAATGATGTCGCTAGCACAAGAAAATATATAGAATAAGAAACATTCGATAGGTTCTCTGATAATACATAACAAAATGAAGCAAATTCGATGGTCGCAGGGTGTCGCGCAAACTATGCAGCTTGTGGGCCTCATACAGTAGTAGCGTATTTTAAGCCTCAAAAGTATAGAATACCTCGAGCTGGATGTCAAAATCAGGGAGATCTTATATTGTCATAATTAGTAACTCGCCTACCGGCTTCACTTAAGCAGTATTTGCGTAAAGTTCATCCAAAAAAAACATAAAGAGTTGGATGGTATTCATGTAAAAGCACATTTGGGGGTCGACAGAAATTTAGACGGCTCGTTTCCCGGTGCGAGTCGATCGTACTCATTTTAATTAAGACGTAAGTGGCAAAAGGAAGTACATTCATTCATTTACGTTGTTACTGATTGATGCGTAAAGTCACTATTGGCGAAGCGAACAATTTTTTCGTCACGATAAGTAAGTTTGTGTACTTATTCTGTACAAATTCTCACGTAAATTGCTATATAATTCTTCTCATCATGATAAAAAAACTGATATTTTACCTTACCGAGAGTCGATTCTAAGCTTTGGAATAAACATTAAATAGAGAATATACCTATTTGTTAAGTAGTGTTACGTTCATCGGCTCGAAGTCAGGAGATATACAATCTCACACAGCCCAATTTATCGAAAATTTCTTTCATTGTCCCTAAACGAACTCAGAAATGAATCGTAATTTATAGCGTGAGTCCATGCTTGAATAGAATGTATGTGAAAGGTAAAGATATAAACATGACTTCACATATAAACGATTAACGTACAGCACCTTATAGTAGACATGAGAAGTGTATATCAGCTAGTGCTAAAAAAATATAACCGGTTATCTTCAAAAAAATCCTTTCCTTAAACTACGACTATCGTCGGGTGTGTATAATCACTTTCACCGTTATCTTTGATTCACTGCCTTCTGAATTAGCCTAATTAAAGGAAGCGCAGATCTTTTGGACTACATACAGCGAGATAGATCTTAGGAAATTAACGGGATCGACTTGTCGATTCATATAAAAGGCTATTGATTGATTGGATGAGCCTAAGCTCTATTCTAGAAGCGATCGAGCACGTACATTATAACTTGGACGCAATACTCATGTACCTCAGAAGGCCTTTACTTGTGCCACCATATATATATATAACTCGTCTGTAGTATCCTGATGTTATGGTTGGTAATTTGTGAGCGACAATTCACTAATTACCGCGCAGAAACATTAAGGGGTGCGGTGCTTGCTAAAATTATTGGCGTGGCTAAAAATTCGATCAAATAAATGTTTAAAATCAAATTACATTACTCTATACCAAAAATATATGACCTTGTACGTGAATAGTACAGGGGTCTCACCTTGATCCATATGTACGCAGGCACCGCGTAATTACGGAAAGGGTCGGTACGAATGCGATTTTATACTGTAGAGTGACGGGTGGTGGGTCATATCAATCGATTGCATGAATGGTGATGGTCACATTGATCGTCTGATTGCGCAATAAATACACTCTTTTAGATCTTTGATGAAATAAGTGACATGTGATCGAAAATATCAAAAGTCGATTTCGATGATAAAAATAAAGGTTTTACGGTGGAAGGCTCTCCCTATACAAACGGATGAAATATACGCTAGGTACAACCAGATTTTATGCGCATTATTTCTATATACGCCCGTAATTTATGCGTTATACGTGCGACATAGCACACATCATACATCAAAATGAATGATCCGTATTGTACACTTTATAAATGTATCTAATACACCGTGATTTTGCCGTTTCAACTCAGGAACAAAATAATCTCTATTATTTAAATAAAATCCCTCACCATATTTCTTACAGGTTCAGACTTGTAACGGATTGCCATTAGAAATTAAAATTGCGATTACATGTTTGATCGTACTAATATGATAGTGCATAAATAAAATCCATAGTATTTAGCACTGCGTTTCGATCTAATCAGCGTAGCTTACATAATCTTCGTCAGCACAAAGCTTGATATTTCAGCTTATAATGTCGTTTCCGGTGCATGATATACTATAATATTTTTTATTATTTAATTTAAGAGGTTCTCTAAGACATAGCCGGTTCAAATTTCTTCATGGCTGATCGTAATAGCATGTTCAGGTACCGCGTCGAGGTAATGTCAGTGGTTAATGATTTAGAAAACTACTTTTTATCTTACAGTAGCGATCCTTCCCCTTTAAAATAAAGCAACGCTGTACACAGAATTGATGCGAGGTGGCGTGCAGTTCTAAAAAAACAATAAATTCGTGTTAAAAATTTTACCAGTTTTTCGGATCGCAATTATGGATAAATCATGAGGGTGAAAATTTGCAATGTTTAGTATCCTTGTAACTCGGAAAATACGGTTGTGTTGATCAAATTGCATCCAATGAGCAAAATTGTATTCAATTACCTATACATAACTACTCTTCGCATTAAAACCGACCAAACATCAGACTTTTGCATTGAACTTTCTATATCATGAAATCCACATTCTTGTTTTATAATACTGAGCTTCCCTGTCGATGGCCGGCCTGAACCAGCGAATTACGATAAGAAAATAAAGGCAGATCTAAAAAGCATAGAATGAATATCGTGCCGATTAAAATACGTTAGCACACTTATATTGTATTCAAACAAAGCACTGCAACATCACAAATCATCTTGCTAAACAAATATAAATTGCAAGATTGGCACTGCATAAGGCAATTTTCGATAAAAATTTGAAGGCGTTTTTCTAAACACAGAACCTCGGTATTTTTGCAAAATTTAAGAAAGCCTTGTACGCCGGAATTTGCAAATAGCGAATGTTTCTTATGGCATCATTCTAACAGAATCACACACGGTCTTATTGGACCATAAGACATTACTTTATTTACCATTTAGTCCGCTATTGGAATATTAGGATTTATATAAATGATCCGCGGCCTCCAAGCACTGTTTGTGGGAGCGATGTGACGTAATATGTCTTTTTTATGCTTTTTTATCAATCGCTTTAATCTGGTATCGCATACTTATATCGGCCGTCATCGGACCTGCACTTTCATCTTTGATGACGGTCGATAGATGTATGTAAGCTATTAAGAATCAGTAGTAAGCGTTTATATTAATCAATCACAATAAAAAATATATATGTTTATCATTTTTTATCTTGAATCGTTAACCATATTGACGACTAAAATTGCTTTCCAGTGTGACAACTGGAATTTCGAGCTGCACACGTGGAAGGTGCTCTAAACGTTTCATTGATTAAGCTTAAAGTGTGTAACAGGGTGTCAATACATCAAAATTTAGTCACAATGGTGTATACTTTACCAAGAATGATATTTGCCACGCCAATTTTTTCGAGATGTCCTTTCAGTTGACATCCTAGCGTAACTGTATATATGCTTCCTTTAGACAAAGAATGTTCTGTCTCTTCAATTGGACGCAAAAGTTGCCAGTGTAAACTTAATGACAAAACTCTTAATGAAATTACTTCGTCGCTGCGCTCTGCTATTCGCATCGATGCAACTTGTATTAGAAAGCACGCTTTTCTTGTTGCAAATGATGTAAAGAAAAACATTGAAGATTCCTGCGTCGTCTAGGTTGTATTGATCACCGCGCAGCCCATTTAGAAATCGCTGACTCGTAGACAAATGAGGACGACATGTCTTAGTCTTTAATCATTAATAGGATGGGAGTAAAAAAATTTACCAACTCCCATTTTTCTGTGAGTACTCATCCTGATGAGATCAAATCATTCATCATTTCGCAATTATATGTTATGCAATGCCACTTATAAATTTTCTGTATAATTTTCACGTATCTTCGTATACTTTACTAGCTGGTATATGGTAATTATAATCTTCCTGGATAATGGAATGTCCATTCCTAGCACTGATTCTCCCAAAAAAAGGTATCTTACGAATTACTCATACGTGCTCTTTAAAATTGACGAAATCATTGACCCGCGATTGAGTTTGTAAACTTCTGAAGGTGTTTTTTAGTGGACATACATATATATAATTTAATTTACCCCCTTCGAGCTATTGGCCAATAAAAAATCAAAGTGTTGCAGTAAACATCAACGCACCAATCCGACAGCAACTGTCAAATGATGAAAGTGATACAAGCTTATGATTTGATCTCCAGGTATCATTGGCTAACCAGGGCATACCTTATAGGAGTTAAATGCTGTGTGTGTTAACGCGTTTGATATAATACAATATCATCCATTCAATTCATAGGATAATAGCTTTTGCTTTCGCCAACAATAATTAAACGCGTCTTTAATTGGTACCAAAGTTTTCGCCGTTACTGATGCATTTCAATTTGTCGAATTTACGCACTAACCTTCATTGTTTTATAAAGCAAAAGAAAGGTCAAAAATAAATACGAAGAAGATTGATCCTCTACATTACCTAATTATACGCACTCTTAAAATATTGGCCGCTCAATGTTACCGTTTACGAGATAATTTTTACTACATAAATCTATGTTTAATTTTCGACATATCCATCTCGTTCAAAGGGTATATATCGTTAGTCTACTAGCTTAGTACTCATCCACGCTATCATGTCGTTCCCTGTTAAAGTAGATTTTGTGATTGCTGTGCATTTACGTACGGCGGGAAGCATTATCCGAATCAGCGAATGTAGCACCTCGTTTACCTATAGGTCTTAATGATTTATAGCAGAAAAATTATTTAGTAAGAGATTAAATCTTAAATGAAGTTTTGAATATACCTGAGATCCATTCGTGCTACTAAAATATTTTTTTTAAAAATGAAAACCATTTAGATTTACCTGTACCTTATTTTGGCACATTAGCTTCTTAAGTAAAAGAAAAGTATTTAGTAGGAAGCTGGTTTTTGTTACATGGTTATCATAGTTGTATATCCATTAAATATTAACACCGTAATAAAAAAATTCTTAAACAAACTGAGGGTCATAACATGATACTCTTAATAAAGGCTATCATTCCATCGACCTACCTATCGATGAGTAAGTGGATCAAACGTGGTTTTTATCCATTGATTACCTGCAAATAAAAATGGCTGTGTACTTGGTTTTAAAACGGTCGCAGATTAGCTTGACCTGACGCACCGTGCTCCCGAAAACAATATCGGTTATTTCATGAGCGTTAATGCCGTCTCTGAAGCTAAAACCTAGTAACGTTTTGGTGAGTATACTAGAGCCTTAGAATGTTGATTAAAATATAGTATTTATAGTCTGATTTAAACAAAAATCCTTCCTGCCTTTATGTGCTACTTATCTCGTTATATGATACCATAAAAATACTTATTTAAGAATATCGAAGGATATAAAAATAAATGTACTCTAAATCTAGTCGGAATTTCGCAGCCGATAATTTATGTCCAACACTCTCCTTATGCGAGCATGACTGAGCTAACGCGTCTTCTCAGCACCTTTTGTCTTTTAAATTTTAGTTCTTCAATATTTCTTATCTTTTGTTATGATCAAGTGCAGCAGTTGTAGATTCAGATCTTCCTGTGTTCTCACGCAGTCTTTGTTCTCTTGCTCTACACTATGATCTAAATTTACAATTGAGTTTTTAGCCTTTGTAACTTACAAAGCGTCTGAGTAATCGAAGCATTAATGTGTAAATCAAGTTCACGCTTGTTAGCAATTCAATTGTCTAAGTAGATCTAAAATAGCTGATTCGCATAAGGCAAATACAAAGATCAACACTGTCATCACATTAGTATGTTTAATCTTTTAACCCATGAAAATACCAAATATAAATTTAATTTCAGATCATGTACATCATACTATATATACATTTATATGTGGTATGTTGTATGAAATAATGGATAACTAACCACTACACAATTTATATAACAGTTCGAATGAGTCAGTGCAAGATAAATTGTCAGCATGAGCGAAGGGTTCCCGCGCTATTTATAAATATACTTACTAGCATATACCTACTGAAGCATTTTATATTGGTTTACAGTCAACAAGATATATTTCATATTACAATCTTCACCTTATATTCTAACTTAGTACGAGCTACGTTATATCCTTTTACAGCATTTCATAGAATACATGTATTTTGTGTTCTGAAGTCGATGTCATCATAAAACGAATGTGAGACGCGATCGTTCCCTTTTAAAGACTTGCCGACTAAAGGAATGGGTACTAGGCTTCGTGTCTTGCTGTATATTTCTGTTCCGACCCTCTATATTCGTGAGATAGGCTGAATTTAGATATTCGCTTCAGCAGTGGGAAATGTCGATCTCGCAATGCATAATAGATCGAGTATTAATCTCTGCGCACAATCTTCACACAGAAACCTAATCTTCATTTTTCGCGTTCTTGCTTGGTCCAGTCTTGATATCCTTTGTTTTTATGTATTTAAACCAGTGATCCGTCTAAAGAAACTAATCGTTAGTCCTTTTCTTGTGAGCTTAGTTCAATTGCAGATTCGACCTTCCACTACATAAGCTATACTGGTGTATTTTAAAAAAAGCGTGCCTTCGGGCATCCAAAAGTCGATTTTTTTGCCCGGAGAAGGCTATGGTGTGTCTAATTAAATAATGGAGAAATATTAGTCCATTTATGATCCAGTCAATTACATCACCACATACTACCAAGCCTACTGCAAAATTCAGGCTGCATCATAAATTGACCTGCTTCAATGCTAGATCTCTCTTTCGTACACGTGCGAATGAATTCGGCCCATAGTTCAATATTTTCATTGTTGGCCGCAATTTTGTGTCATCAGATTGAAGCAAACATCATAACGAAACTAATGTATCAATGTCAAATATCGATATCTTTCTAAGATCAGGATTAACTATCGGAAATATGGAATATAGTTAGCCAAGCTATATGTGCCTTTGTCAAGTTTTAAACTCCATCGTATTCGCCTTTAACCGGTCTTTGCACATTACAAAATATACAATTAAACTCATTTTGATGTCTTCATTACAGATTCCTGCCATTATACATGTCCGATTGCCACCCTTAGCCTTTCTCGTATACCACATCACCAGCATTAGACGTATTTTTTGTACCTCGAAACTTATTTGCCTATACCCTCGATATATATGTGGCCTTTACTTTACACAGATATATCGTCTCGTCCAAAAAATAACTGGTAGATCAATTGTCCCAAAAAAGTTTCTCTTAAAAATGCTAGAAAAAAGTCAGCGATAACCTTTGATGCCGGTTTAATGGCCGATTCTATCGTTCGGAATATAAGTCCTACATATTAGCATCCATCCCATTGATGAAGATGGACTTGAACCTTTCCCCATTATCCCAGATGGCCAAACGATCTCACACCTTGACTTATGAAAGAAAAAGTCAAGGATCGGCCGGGGACATACACGATTCATACAATTCCGAATCGCAACCGTTGCGTTCGGACTTTCATAATAAATAATAAATAAGTTAAGCTTTTATCGATTTACAGAGATGACTCTGGTCCCAAATCACACTAGTATGACGTAGCCCGGTGCCTCATTTTCTAAATTACGTCCCTAAAGTAGCGTCACTGGCAAAAAGGCCTTTATCTGTTGGAACTTACTGAATCAGCATCGCTTTCACCCCAACCTACTTTGACTTATGTTGCGAAGCTCTATTTTGTAGCGTCTTTACAAAAGCGCCGATTTGGTTCTCGATACATTTGCGATTAATAGTAGATAAATGCACATTATTAAATCAAGCATTAACATATAGCTTTTAAAATATATTGGCAAATATTTCCATTTTTATCGACTACATACCTGCAATTACATAATGCCTGAAGCTCTAATACTACTTATTGTCACATTGCAATGATGATCGGGTTCCGCCTACGAGTACCTGTCAGCTCATATTCCGATAACAGCTTATGTGTATATGATCGTAACCCATGCCTACACTTTACTTTCTCAACACGGATATAACTTGACTAAGTGTGTCTTTTTCTAACTAAATGATTAAAATTGACGATGACATTAATATAACTTGTATGGATGCCTTTACTTACGCGTATTTTAAATACACCGTGAAGACCGCGATGAAACCCTTCAGCATTCAGATGTAATGATCAGTTTAACGCATATCACGCTAATCTGTCCGGGTCATTAAACTCAGATAGAAACCGAAGCTTGCTAGCGGATGCATTGGCGATTGTCTGAGCATGTTCTTTGATATCGCGAGCAAGTCAAATCTATATTTTAGTCGTGTAGCTTGAGTCATTAGTAACAAAATTATTAATTCCAATCAAGTTTGACAGAGCAATTAATGACTTTATACCTCGTGATTTGTGTCGGTAAATTTACGGCGATCTATAGGTCTTCGCATCGTGACGTAACATGTTTATATTACAAATGTGGGTCTATCAAAACAAATTTACATCAAATTATGCTAAATCGGGGTAGAGCGATCACGGGATTTTACCGATGAGTTGGGACGGGGAGCGCACAAATTGCTAGTGTCAGTTGTGTCTAAAAGTGATTTGATTAAAGGATACGAGCTGGGACAGGTGGCTCACGACCGTGTACCCTACGTTAACAGATCACGAGCTCGTTGCTGTCAATGACGGTAAATGTGGTTTACGCCAGGATGATTTAGCAACCGAAGATAGATCTCAACACGAGATCGCGATCCCAACACGATATCTTAATCTCAGACCGAAACCGCGATCCGAAGACTAGATCGCGATCCTGAATCCAGCTGTGTACAAATTGGATGTGGGCCACGCCAAGATTTAAGAGTGGGTTTACCCGTTTTAACCAACCCAACTAAAAGGAAACGATCTTCTAAAAAGGAGACGCGTGGCATCTGATGTTCGTGAAGTAGGATTGCATAGTGGTATGTTTTTAAGTTTAAATTGGTGAACATTATACCGAGTTTAATTGACGTCTAAACAAACGTGTCAATTTTACTTTCGGTTAGATTACTGGCCACCCGACGTCAAAAATAGTTAAGAACTTTTAACAAGTGATATAACTGGATTGTTTGGCCAAGTATCAAGGACTCTCAAAGCAAAACCCCAGCTACTATGAGCCGCAGCAAACAAATAGAGGCAGCGGATTCTAGATCGTGCGATGTTTTAAGTGTTAAGAAGGCAATCAGATCAAGAATCACCGTAAGACGAGGCGATCGCGTCCAGATCGGGGAAACTCATATAAAGATCCACCCACCAATGTGCAATTATGTGACTATTTTCAAGCGATAGCCTCAATCTTTAACACGGATAAGTTCAGCATTGACTCGAGTCCACCTGGAAGATAGAAACCCGCCTATCGACGGTCACTAGGTTAGTGAAGTATGCAGCACAGAAACAGACTATACCGTCCGTTAGTCGGTCTTCCGGTCGTCAGCTGGTAGTTGAGATCAACTTCTCAAACCATGGATCGCCACTCCACCACACCTGTTCCATGTAGTAACTTCTTCTAACCCTAGATACCTAGTAATAGACTTAATTCTACTCATGTCAATGGATTTAATTCAACGTCTAAAACATTCGTGTTCGATACTTTAGGGGTTGGGTCGATCGCGATAAACACGATCGATTGCATTTTTGGGTACTGTACGAATTAATCAGATACTAGTTTGATAACACCTCGCCAAAATATTCGATACACAATTCGTTTTCTCTCTTTTACTTCAGCCGTTAAAATTATCTCGTTCGTATACCTTAACGTTGCCTGCTTTTGATCTCATATATGAAACTGCTGTGACTTCATAAAATCTTGGTCAAATATTTTACTATTCATCTTTTTAAAAGAGCGATCGCTGTCCTCTACCGTCAAGTAATACAAGGACTTCGCGTAATCTAGACACGTGCCTTTTTCTTGTTAAATGAAGTGTAATAAAATTAGATATCCTACTATTGATAACACAATTAAGAATTTCATTTTTTTTCGTATTAAATGCCACGTGTGTCGTCTATTAACTATACATATTACCTTGTACAAAATAGTTCACATCAGATTTGTAAATGTCCGGATCGCAAAGTGCGAAAGAGATCACGAAATTTAATCCACGCAGATTGTGTGGTGCATTTAAACGTCACGCGATACTCCGTTGCCAGTTGCAGGAATACAACGCGGATAGAGAGATCGTTCATCCTTCACTTTACTAGCATTTAGTTCAGCCATCAGTACTTCAATAGTTTTTACTTATAAAGCATGTCACCTTAGTCCTATCAGAATTATGAATGGGGTATCACAGTATTTTCTATTTATTATCAAGTTTCCTACCTTCCTAGACTGCGAAATGTTGCGTCATTCACCATTACAATCTGTGAAATGCGTATTTCTGACTAACTTTCTAATCTTGAATTTATCTATGGTATGTCGAATCTCGTCTTTTTCTCGGATCTTCATATTTTACCACAAGAAATAGATCCAAACCTACCTTTTTCATATACTTGTCCCAGCCTGGTTCCACCAATTGATTTTTCCTAACATGATATATCAAACAAACGTTCACGCATTCAACATTCGATGCAGTCGAGAAAATTATATAGTATCGCTTTTCGTCAAAATCACTTGCATTTGATTGCTGATGCTGATATATTGCAAATATATATATATACGTGTTTAATGACAAAATGCCAATTATAACAGCAAGACGTTACGTACAAAATTTTCTAGGCTGCTGTAGGCGTTGTATATAACTGTAAAATTTATATTTGCTCCGTATTCTTTGTCTTCGGTCCCTTATCTTTTATCGCACTATTGGTTCGGACGAGTGCCATGCTCAGCTTAGACAATACTTCACCGGCGCGATTACCGATCGTCTCTATTGTCATATATTATCGATTTCATATGTGACAGTGTTTATTTTTATCGGGGCATCATCCTTTTTACGTCTCCCAAACAAGGCAAGTAGAAAGTCAAATAAATAGTAAAGAATTTTTTGCGTACACCAGTCTTAGCAACACTCTCAGTAGTGATCGCAGTTACATGGATTAATTTCTCAATTGCTTCGATAATATCGATTTATGATCATTGTACACCAATATGGTCGATCCATAATCTTGTATTTGGTTATAAGCACTTTCGAGCACGAATTTTGTTATTTAATACAATGAGCCATGTGGACTTCTTAACAGCACCACCGATGCCTTCCCAACTATATACAGCAAATTGTACCCACTCGCCTTTTTGTAAAATACATATAATAGCACGTTGGGAACGTTGCTGATCCGCATTCCTATATCCACAATAGAATGTTACAAGCCAGTGGGCCGACTTGCCCACAAGTGGAACGCATTGTTTTTTTTACAAAAAGGACCCCTTAAGCACTACCATTCAAATAAAGCATATATATCCTCAAACGCATATTCACTAAGGATTGAACTGATTGGAGGAGCTGAGCCGTCACCAGCTTCTACATAAAAATTCTAGATGATCTACCCTTGCCGTATACAATAAATAATAATATGACTCACACGAACTTTCTTAATGCGCGGTCATTAACGTCGTCTTTGCAAGCCGTAGCATCGACCGCATCGACAAGTTCCGCTAAATTTAAAGAATAGTAGTATGTGGGAGCACATCACCATCTTCTCTCGTCGTAGTCCTTTAGGTTGAAGCTACAAATATGATGTTCGTGTTTAAATTATATGGTTGTCCTCTTACTTTCGGCTATAATTACCATTCAACGATCCCGCCGAGCTACCAACGGAAGCCATAAATCTTCCATTCTATAATCATTAAAATGTAGATCTTGCCCTCCTTATGAATGGATGTCGCATGCGACGTATTCGGGCAGATCTCCTTCCATCGTAGCTTCTTTGCAGAAGCCTTACTCCAGGTCGCGCTCTCCCAGCGCCATCTACATATGATTTACCACGCGTAGAAATTTGTACGTTGGGCTTTAAGGCGCTGGTCATCGATGAATCCATAGCACAAAACTCCACAACCTGATGGTATGGGGTATAATAGTTGTATGCAATATGCTGTAATCCATAAATATAAGTTCGTGTACCGCTTGATGTACCGTTTTATTTTTATCGGTGTCCTTTCCGGAATGAAAGATTCGTTTCGATTTTTTGAGTAGAAACTTAAATCTTATTAATAATTCAAGGGTGATTTTACCACCCCAAAATTAATATTTAATTGGATTAGAAAACAAACACCATTTAACATTTTGAACAGCTCAAAACATGTGCCTTCATAAGGTGTATTCGATCGGTTCAAGAGTTTTAGGCATTGACCATAAAATTGTGCAGTAGCTTCACTATATACATAGGGTCCCTTAAACCAGGACTAATAGCTCTCCTAGCTCTGTTTAATCGGAGAGTCATTCTCCAGCAAATTTCTTGACTCGTCGAGTGATTGGTCACTAAACGTATAGACTTGTAGAGCTAATATACTCATTTGAAAAGGCCCGATCGTTCTTTGGGCCTAAAGACTAACTCTGGCAGGGAGATGTACAAGCTTCACTCCAGGTGGAAATCAACTTTTTTGGGCTTAAAACATATTGTTAAAATGTAACGGGGCACACCCTTGCGTGAACTTAGCGCAAGGGTTTCGGTGCGCCCGACAGACGTACACGAGGCAAACGAGGAAGCGTAGGTAAGGTAAAAGTAGAACTGTTGTATTAATATAATGAAGTCTTTTAACTACTGTCTCTCTGTTTGACTTAACTGAATTATACTAATCTAACTGAGTGTATGGTGACCGATCGTCACCACTCATTGCGCGCGTCTTGCGGCGATTGGTGAGTTGATATCATCAAGATATCAACCAATGAACAGACTCTTTGGTCGACCCATCAATATCACCACTATTGGTGATATTGTTATAGAAATATCCAAAATTATATACTTTATTGTCATTATCTCTCAAATGACAATTTCATGTAACGGGCTGCCCCGTTACATCACCCCCCCTTAACTGATAGTCACCGTGTGACTATCAAATATATGGCGGCCACCCGTTGGGCACCATTGGGACAGGGAGCACTTGTTGGGTCCGTTCCATTCACTTCCTGCTTGACCTCGCAAAGTTAACTTGTCGATCCGAGGTGACTCCAGATACGCACGGCCCGGTGCTGTTCCAGCCTCTGCGGCATTTGATTCGTCGTCTGCTGCTCCTTCTTCGCCTGCAGCAACAGGTGCTGCAGGTGCACGCGGCACCACACCCCGTGCGCATGATGACCCCGACGGTGAGGTCCTTTATTCTGGCGAGTCAGACGTGCCTGACTCGGGCAATGGTCCAGAGGCGTCTCGATCACCGGCGACGCCTCAGTATTCGCCAAGTCCACTGCCGAACGAACGGACTCGTAAGTTGCATTACAGTCTGTTCGGCAGCGATGATGATGTTCAGGGTGGTGAGGAGTATTACTCCATACCACCTCCGACTCGTGCCTCTTCGCACGAGCAAGATAACGATGGCGTGAGCCGTCGTCAATCTAGAAGCCGTGGTACTAACAAAGGTACAACTGTGAAGCGTGATGAGCTGAAGCCGTGGCAATTGCTTGAACGGCTCATCAATAGCTTGTCATACGAGACAAGCCAACACCATCGGATTCCCTTATTCGATGCGACTGAGCTTCAAGGCTTGAGTTCCAGCGCGAAGAACTTTCGCCTGAAGAAGACCATTATCTCGATGTCTCCCTTAGACATCGATGGTGCAATGGCAACCAAAAGCGTGACAAGGCCTCGCTTTTATCTGTGTGGAACGCGTTCGTCCAAAACGTAAAGAATTTTGGACGAGAAGGGTGGCTTAAGAAACTTGAGGCGACACGACTCAGATTCGAAAAGCGAACGCCAACCGGTGATAGGTACCGGTTGCACTGTTTATCGAGTGAGGCAGACATTCCTTGCCTCACATGGGGGACCCTTGTGCGAGTTGTGTTGACAACTCGCAGCGTGCACATAGGGATGTGTATTCCCTAAGTTCTCCCTGGGGAAGGGCACACATCTCGGCTGAGATGCGTGACGCGATTGCAAACTTGCAATCCGTATACAAGCGCCTAGGGCGCGTGTTTACCGATGTGCCACAGAACCAATCGGATGAGTCTCGTCATAATGGTGGACGAGACCTTCAACATCGATCAACAGCTGAGAGCGGGGCTCCCAGCTGTTCCAAGAGGGTGGATACCCCCGCCACTGGACGAGGTAGCTCGTCCTTGATCCTGAATCGTCACGGTGATTCAAGATACGCTCCACTAGAAAGCGTTGCCCACCGTGAGCATTTACCATAGGATGTGGTGGAGGAGGAAAGACCTCCTCCAGATGATTCAGCTCACCATCTCGACCCTTACGAGATGGCTCGCGCAATCGATGAATTGCGCGATGACTTGAAGCACGAGCGCGACCGGCGCTACGCTTTGACTGATACCGTTCGTATGAACCGCAAGGATTGCGAGACTGATCGGGCGAGAGATCGCGCCGATCATGCCACAGCGCAGCTTCAGGTCGAGCGAAATGTTCGCTCCCATTACGGCGAGCTGGCGACAGCTCGCGGGGAGATATCTCGGTTGAGCTCCGAGGTATCATATCTGCGAGACCAGACGGATCGTCTGAAGCGCGAACGCAAGAAATTGATGGACGTTCTTGAACGTGGGGGCTATCAT
>CANTFL010001125.1:0-63860 GCA_947650285.1 Hyaloperonospora brassicae | reverse complement strand
ATCGACTTCACCACAGGATCGGTAAGGCGAAAGCCACAACTGGACCCGAAGGGGCGAACCGCGTAGGTATTTGTAGAACTTACTATTCTGTTTCTTCGACTTAGTTTGGCGATTGTTGTGTTGGTGCGTTTGGGCTTTATGGCTTAGGATTTAACTAACTACTATACCACGTTCTGGTTAATTATAAAAAAAGTAAAACCTCCTGTTGAGGGTTACCGGTACAATCCGAGCTTAAGCGTAGTTTTTACGGGATATTTCTTACGTCGGTGATTACCTCAGAGATGATTAGACGCGTAGGATGATTGGACGCGTGTAAATCAGGTTGATTAGATGCACCATGTGATTGGATGCAGTCTAGGGTAGGCAGAGTTAAGACCTATGAATCAATCACTTTCGAATCCTCCTTCTGCCGAGCAAGTGTTCTCTGCTCCGCTCCTCAAGCCTCTTCGCTCCCTCCGGTCTCTTCGGTCTTCTCGTCACGTCCGTGTCATACCGTCAACAATTATCGCAAGAGGCGTATGTAAAATAGCATTTCTTGAAACCTTATCATGCTCGCTCAGTATTTTTATCGTCCATCCAAAAAATATACATACAAGTAACGTTTTCTTTAAACGTTTTCTTCACTTACAAATATCATTTGTTGTATAATATTTGTGAAGATAAAAGTAATTTGTAAACATGGTTAAGTGGATACACGTTTCAGCCCACACAACTCTGATTTTTTGAAACGTACGTTCCTTTGCGTACCACTCACGAGCACTTTCTTAAAAATCATTCGATAGAAGGACCGTACGTGTACGAATAAAAAGTTGATTTGCTCCAGGATCAATCGATTGCATTTTATAAGAAGTTAAGCCAAATTGATCGGAGTCGATAGATATGATAGCGTGAGGACAGGAACACAATAACGTTAAGATTTCTTGAAACCACATTTTGCTGGCTTGAGTTTTTTCAACTTTATCTTTATTGTCCATTCAAAAAAATATACACAAGTAACGTTTTGATTTAAAAAAATGTTATCGTCCATCAAAAAATATACATACAAGTAACGTTTTCTTTAAACGTTTTCTTCACTTATAAATATCATTTGTTGTATAATATTTGTGAAGATAAAAGTAATTTGTAAACATGGTTAAGTGGATACACGTTTCAGCCCACACAACTCTGATTTTTTTGAAACGTACGTTCCTTTGCGTACCACTCACGAGCACTTTCTTAAAAATCATTCGATAGAAGGACCATACGTGTACGAATAAAAAGTTGATTTGCTCCAGGATCAATCGATTGCATTTTATAAGAAGTTAAGCCAAATTGATCGATCTCGATTGATATGGCAGCTTGAGGACAGGAACACAATAACGTTAGAATTTCTTGAAACCACATTTTGCTGGCTGAGTTTTTTAAACTTTATCTTTATTGTCCATCCAAAAAATATATATACAAGTAACCTTTTTTATTTACAAAAACGTTACGTCCGTCCAAATTATATATATACAAGGAACGTTTTCTTTAAACGTTTTCTTCACTTATAAATATCATTTGTTGTATAATATTTGTGAAGATAAAAGTAATTTAAAAACATGGTTAAGTGAAAACGTACTTTTCTTTGTGTACCACTTACTATCGGACCTGTTAAAAATTAAAGTAATGCCACTATATAGGAAATGAGGGGAAGCCACCCACGGGGAATGTCCACATCATTTGATATCATCTTCAGGTATCAAGTCGGACGTACCTACATACGCCACCAACCGTGCAATCCGTCGCATAGCCCCAACTTTCTGGTTGCAGCATCTTTAAATGGCAGCTATATTTTTTGCAAGGTCTTATCCTTCAAAGTGCTTACTTGTTTACAAAATGCAAAGTTAATGTATGTGCTGTTCCTAAGTTTGCAGACTACTCGCCTACATCTGAGCCACTCATTTTAATGCGCTGCATTCATTACATTTCAGTCCTGATTACCTTAGCCAATAGACGCGTGGCTTCTCCGAGGCCACTCATTCCGCTATCATCAACTTGAGCGCAATACTATGTAACAAGTAAGTGCCATACCAGATTCTACCGGTATTTCTTCGGGGTCAAGACGTCTTTTCTTCAACTCTCTTACTCAAATTAGCCGCCACTAATAGCTTTATTCCAAAATTATTTCGGAGTTCTTCAAACTGTACCGCACTAATTGGCTTGGTCATCAAATCAGCCATAATGTCCTTCTTCGAGCAGTGTCGCAGCATCACTTGACGTCTTCGGTCTTCTCTCGCACGAAGTGATAGCGAATATCAATTTGTTTGGTACGCTTGTGGCATCATAAGTTCTTGGCCAACGCTACCGATTCTTAATTGTCTTTGTGGATCTGAACGACTTTGTTATGTGACATCTCACCAAGTTCGCATCGAATGCGCTTAACCAAATGGCTTTTTGACCAACTTCGGTCAACGCAATGTTTTCTGCTTCTGTTGAGGACAGTGCAGCCGTGCACTGCTTCTTGATTCTCCAGCTATTGCATCCGCTATATATTATGAACGCGTAGCCACTTAGGCTTCGTCGGGTGTCTACGTCCCAGCTTAGTCCGTGTCCGAATAGCCTTCAAGTCTGTTCGAAAGTGAACATTAAGCTGATAAAATGATATGTATTATAACATGCGCCAGACGCGTTTCGGCCCTTCAGCAAGGGCCTCGTCAGTGGCTTGTCAAAATTCAAGTAAGAACCACCCAATCTATACTTTGTGTTGCCTAATACAGCACATAGAACCCTAAAAACATTATATGTAATATCTAGCGTAGGTGTGATAAATAAAGTCGGTTCAGGTGCATTTTTATACTTCCAAGTGTCAGAAACAAAGAACGAATAGCAAAACATTTTGTATTCGGAAGCGGGCAAGACGCGTTCAGTCCCCCGACGAAGGGCCTTCTTAGTGACTTACCGATCATAAAGTGAGCTGACTCAGTGCTGCAACCTCTGCCACAGCCACACGTTTACCTAAGCTAAGAACCCTCTAGCTGCGTCACCAGTGAACAAAAAATCAGCTCAACCTAGCAGACTTCACCTACGTAAACTCAGTAGCCGGCTTCATCCTCAATGTCAATCCTAACATTTTAAAATTGTTATTGATCCTTAGCTTAAATACTTGATGGCGTGTGTTTTTGTCCCTTGCACGTGTTCAAAAACCTTATTGAGTGCTTGTGAATATGTCAAGAATGAATTTAGAGCAAATTGGCGGAGAACCTTCACTGCGGCAACAAGAACTGGCCGATATCTAACCATGAGATAGATGAGGCAGCCGACAGCATTGCGGTACGGAGCATGTGCCATGGTCGCCTCATGGTTACATCCGCCCTCGCACGTGCTCTTGGTCAACAACTTGAGCCTTGAGTCTTGTGGTGCTCTGACGGAATTAATATTTTTATGCCGAATTGCTCCAGTATATCTGCGGCAAACTTGGCTTGACGATCGGACACATTGCTACTGATGGCATCTTATTCGATCTCCATATCCAAGAAGTATTTCAGCCGACCGAGATCCGTCATTTCGATTTGCTTATATATCGCCTTCTTTGTCATTTGGAGCATCTTGTCGTTGTTGCATGCGAGGATCAAATTATCGACGTATACGTTTACACCAATTATGCCTTCTCCGCTCCATTTAACGTCAATGTTGTGATCGGTCTTGCACTTCTTAAACCGCACTTCAAGCACTTCCTTTGGACGGATTTGGGAACACTTAATGATTTTTACATGCCTCTGCTTGCCGAGACTACATCCATCGCACATCTCTTACTTGCGAAGTGATGTCAGCTTGATACCTGTGCATAGTCTTTGGTGACGATAATGGGTAGACTCGCGATAGCCAATGTAGCCTAGTCGAACGTACTAAAGGTTCGAAGCGGTGTCCTTATGCCATCCCATCGAGACAGTAACATTGGCCTCGTCCACAAAAGCGGCTTCATGAATAATCTAAACGCAACGGTCTTTGCGCACACCGAATTTCAGCAAAGCATCCATCTTGCTCAGACGTGATAGAGCTGTTGGAAGTGCAAGTTGCACTTGGGTCGACTCCAGAGATTCAACCTACACTAGGGCATATATGGAATGTTCTACAAGGTTCTATGTGTTGTATTAGGCAGCACAGAGATATAGGTTGGTTAGTTCTCACTTGTATTTTGACAAGCCACTGACGAGGCTCCTGGCGGGGGGCCGAAACGCGTCTGGCGCGCGTTTTAATACAGGTCATTTCATTTTCTTAATGTTCACTTTCTAACAGGTTATGAGCCCAAGCGGCTTGGGTTGGTGCTGCGTTGTACACGGGATGTGCGCTGGGAGCGAGTTCGTCCATGAAGTCGCGATGGGAAATGGTCCGACGATGGAGATCTACGTAAGCGCACGGTGGGCAAGCAGTCGCTATTTGTGCTCGCGAAAGGGACTACCAAGCTCTGCAACTGAAGGTGAAGGTTACGTGAAGTGGAGTGATGGTGGTATTGAAGTGGTCAAGAGCAAGAGAGAACAGTAAAACAAGCTCGACGATGAATGAAGGATGTCAAGATGAGACACGGTCCGGACAATGGGGGAGCCAGGATAACCTACCAAGCGAGCAACCAGGAAGTTGGCCGAAGATAAGGTGGACAGCCCCTTTGGAGCCTGCAGAGAAGACAGGACGGTACGGACGATGGATGCTCAGGCGGTTTCATCTCATGTCGTCGAGGGGGAGTGTTGGAAGTGCAAGTTGCACTTGGGTCGACTCCAGAGATTCAACCTACACTAGGGCATATATGGAATGTTCTACAAGGTTCTATGTGTTGTATTAGGCAGCACAGAGATATAGGTTGGTTAGTTCTCACTTGTATTTTGACAAGCCACTGACGAGGCACCTGGCGGGGGGGCCGAAACGCGTCTGGCGCGCGTTTTAATACAGGTCATTTCATTTTCTTAATGTTTACTTTCTAACAAGAGCCTGCATCTTGAACGAGACACCCGACGCAGAACCAAATGCGCAAGAGCTAGAAAATGTGCCACACTGATGTATTTTACTCTACCCCTTTGCGTAGCGTTTGTATCAGATATGATTATATCGCCTGTAATCAGGCGATATAATCGCCACACACACTCACATACCCAGTCACACACACTACCGACCTACGCCCCCCCCCTTCCCTTCTTTGCACTACCTCTCCCCGCAGCAGTCGGTCCGTCCCATAATGCAAACAACCGCTCAGTCAGACAGACTGTTGCTCGCCCGCCAGTGCCGTGCCCCGCGTTCACGATGCCCCTCAACACGGCGCTGTTCTATATGATGCTCTCGGAGGCCTCCATCTGCCTCGTGATGAGCACACACGGCGTGCCAGCGGCTGGTACGCCGCCATGTCGCGGCGACCAGTCGCTGGCACGCCGTCGAGTGCTCAGCACGAGGCAGATGGAGGCCTCCGAGAGCATCATATAGAACAGCGCCGTGTTGAGGGGCATCGTGAACGCGGGGCACGGCACTGGCGGGCGAGCAACAGTCTGTCTGACTGAGCGGTTGTTTGCATTATGGGACGGACCGACTGCTGCGGGGGAGGTAGTGCAAAGAAGGAAAGGGGGGGCGTAGGTCGGTAGTGTGTGTGACTGGGTATGTGAGTGTGTGTGGCGATATAATCATATCTGATACAACGCTACGCAAAGGGGTAGAGTAAAATACATCAGTGTGGCACATTTTCTAGCTCTTGCGCATTTGGTTCTGCGTCGGGTGTCTCGTTCAAGATGCAGGCTCTATCACGTCTGAGCAAGATGGATGCTTTGCTGAAATTCGGTGTGCGCAAAGACCGTTGCGTTTAGATTATTCATGAAGCCGCTTTTGTGGACGAGGCCAATGTTACTGTCTCGATGGGATGGCATAAGGACACCGCTTCGAACCTTTAGTACGTTCGACTAGGCTACATTGGCTATCGCAGTCTACCCATTATCGTCACCAAAGACTATGCACAGGTATCAAGCTGACATCACTTCGCAAGTAAGAGATGTGCGATGGATGTAGTCTCGGCAAGCAGAGGCATGTAAAATTCATTAAGTGTTCCCAAATCCGTCCAAAGGAAGTGCTTGAAGTGCGGTTTAAGAAGTGCAAGACCGATCACAACATTGACGTTAAATGGAGCGGAGAAGGCATAATTGGTGTAAACGTATACGTCGATAATTTGATCCTCGCATGCAACAACGACAAGATGCTCCAAATGACAAAGGAGGCGATATATAAGCAAATCGAAATGACGGATCTCGGTCGGCTGAAATACTTCTTGGATATGGAGATCGAATAAGATGCCATCAGTAGCAATGTGTCCGATCGTCAAGCCAAGTTTGCCGCAGATATACTGGAGCAATTCGGCATAAAAATATTAATTCCGTCAGAGCACCACAAGACTCAAGGCTCAAGTTGTTGACCAAGAGCACGTGCGAGGGCGGATGTAACCATGAGGCGACCATGGCACATGCTCCGTACCGCAATGCTGTCGGCTGCCTCATCTATCTCATGGTTAGATATCGGCCAGTTCTTGTTGCCGCAGTGAAGGTTCTCCGCCAATTTGCTCTAAATTCATTCTTGACATATTCACAAGCACTCAATAAGGTTTTTGAACACGTGCAAGGGACAAAAACACACGCCATCAAGTATTTAAGCTAAGGATCAATAACAATTTTAAAATGTTAGGATTGACATTGAGGATGAAGCCGGCTACTGAGTTTACGTAGGTGAAGTCTGCTAGGTTGAGCTGATTTTTTGTTCACTGGTGACGCAGCTAGAGGGTTCTTAGCTTAGGTAAACGTGTGGCTGTGGCAGAGGTTGCAGCACTGAGTCAGCTCACTTTATGATCGGTAAGTCACTAAGAAGGCCCTTCGTCGGGGGACTGAACGCGTCTTGCCCGCTTCCGAATACAAAATGTTTTGCTATTCGTTCTTTGTTTCTGACACTTGGAAGTATAAAAATGCACCTGAACCGACTTTATTTATCACACCTACGCTAGATATTACATATAATGTTTTTAGGGTTCTATGTGCTGTATTAGGCAACACAAAGTATAGATTGGGTGGTTCTTACTTGAATTTTGACAAGCCACTGACGAGGCCCTTGCTGAAGGGCCGAAACGCGTCTGGCGCATGTTATAATACATATCATTTTATCAGCTTAATGTTCACTTTCGAACAGACTTGAAGGCTATTCGGACACGGACTAAGCTGGGACGTAGACACCCGACGAAGCCTAAGTGGCTACGCGTTCATAATATATAGCGGATGCAATAGCTGGAGAATCAAGAAGCAGTGCACGGCTGCACTGTCCTCAACAGAAGCAGAAAACATTGCGTTGACCGAAGTTGGTCAAAAAGCCATTTGGTTAAGCGCATTCGATGCGAACTTGGTGAGATGTCACATAACAAAGTCGTTCAGATCCACAAAGACAATTAAGAATCGGTAGCGTTGGCCAAGAACTTATGATGCCACAAGCGTACCAAACAAATTGATATTCGCTATCACTTCGTGCGAGAGAAGACCGAAGACGTCAAGTGATGCTGCGACACTGCTCGAAGAAGGACATTATGGCTGATTTGATGACCAAGCCAATTAGTGCGGTACAGTTTGAAGAACTCCGAAATAATTTTGGAATAAAGCTATTAGTGGCGGCTAATTTGAGTAAGAGAGTTGAAGAAAAGACGTCTTGACCCCGAAGAAATACCGGTAGAATCTGGTATGGCACTTACTTGTTACATAGTATTGCGCTCAAGTTGATGATAGCGGAATGAGTGGCCTCGGAGAAGCCACGCGTCTATTGGCTGAGGTAATCAGGACTGAAATGTAATGAATGCAGCGCATTAAAATGAGTGGCTCAGATGTAGGCGAGTAGTCTGCAAACTTAGGAACAGCACATACATTAACTTTGCATTTTGTAAACAAGTAAGCACTTTGAAGGATAAGACCTTGCAAAAAATATAGCTGCCATTTAAAGATGCTGCAACCAGAAAGTTGGGGCTATGCGACGGATTGCACGGTTGGTGGCGTATGTAGGTACGTCCGACTTGATACCTGAAGATGATATCAAATGATGTGGACATTCCCCGTGGGTGGCTTCCCCTCATTTCCTATATAGTGACATTACTTTAATTTTTAACAGGTCCGATAGTAAGTGGTACACAAAGAAAAGTACGTTTTCACTTAACCATGTTTTTAAATTACTTTTATCTTCACAAATATTATACAACAAATGATATTTATAAGTGAAGAAAACGTTTAAAGAAAACGTTCCTTGTATATATATAATTTGGACGGACGTAACGTTTTTGTAAATAAAAAAGGTTACTTGTATATATATTTTTTGGATGGACAATAAAGATAAAGTTTAAAAAACTCAAGCCAGCAAAATGTGGTTTCAAGAAATTCTAACGTTATTGTGTTCCTGTCCTCAAGCTGCCATATCAATCGAGATCGATCAATTTGGCTTAACTTCTTATAAAATGCAATCGATTGATCCTGGAGCAAATCAACTTTTTATTCGTACACGTACGGTCCTTCTATCGAATGATTTTTAAGAAAGTGCTCGTGAGTGGTACGCAAAGGAACGTACGTTTCAAAAAATCAGAGTTGTGTGGGCTGAAACGTGTATCCACTTAACCATGTTTACAAATTACTTTTATCTTCACAAATATTATACAACAAATGATATTTGTAAGTGAAGAAAACGTTTAAAGAAAACGTTACTTGTATGTATATTTTTTGGATGGACGATAAAAATACTGAGCGAGCATGATACGGTTTCAAGAAATGCTATTTTACATACGCCTCTTGCGATAATTGTTGACGGTATGACACGGACGTGACGAGAAGACCGAAGAGACCGGAGGGAGCGAAGAGGCTTGAGGAGCGGAGCAGAGAACACTTGCTCGGCAGAAGGAGGATTCGAAAGTGATTGATTCATAGGTCTTAACTCTGCCTACCCTAGACTGCATCCAATCACATGGTGCATCTAATCAACCTGATTTACACGCGTCCAATCATCCTACGCGTCTAATCATCTCTGAGGTAATCACCGACGTAAGAAATATCCCGTAAAAACTACGCTTAAGCTCGGATTGTACCGGTAACCCTCAACAGGAGGTTTTACTTTTTTTATAATTAACCAGAACGTGGTATAGTAGTTAGTTAAATCCTAAGCCATAAAGCCCAAACGCACCAACACAACAATCGCCAAACTAAGTCGGAGAAACAGGATAGTAAGTTCTACAAATACCTACGCGGTTCGCCCCTTCGGGTCCAGTTGTGGCTTTCGCCTTACCGATCCCCTGCAACCGAAATTCCCATAAGCCTGCCGGATCTCAGCACCTTCTAAACCTTTAACATCCTGTCACTTCACACCGACGGGTGGAATCCGACGCTTTACACGCTTTTACAGGTCACCGGGTGTAGTTTACGCCCGAAGAGAAGAATTACGGTGCCCTAAACTGAGGCACACCGGCCTTTCACTTGGTCAACTCTTTAGAAGAAAAAAACGGTGCCTTCTCCCGAGGCTCATCGACTCGTCGTCGACGATACTCCAAATGATCCCTGTTACTGAAATTTATCGTCTCGTTGGTGGCGAGACTACTTCTTTCGATGGAAGCAAGCGCTGCCCAATTTGGGCCTTCCTAACCTTATGGCGCTACCAGTCGAGAACTCGACAAGGTATGACTCTCGAGGTCTACGGCAGGCATAATCTAGCCCGCGCAGTGACTTACCTTAAGTATACGCGCGTCTTTGACGTAGAAAATACTGCACTGTATTGCTTTATCGCTTTTGCCATATCGCAGAGCCAGTTTGAATGGATCTCTGTCTTTCTCCTAGTTCTTTATACAAATACCTAATGAATATGATGTTCGATGTTACAGCACTCTGCAATATAACGTGAGTGCGTTGACCTCCAGTTCGTCGACCTGTAATTCGCCGATTCCCGGTTCGCCGATCATTGGTTTGCTGACCGTCAACTTGTATAAAGAGGTTGAATTTTCCTACACTACAACTTTCCCAATCGTGATACGATTCCAAGCGGTGAGTGTCGCGACCATTCCGCTCGTATCCACTGTTGCTGTCCTTTATTGGACTATTCATTCTCTCCTGTAGTTCCATCTTCATTTTATATTACGGACCACCATGATGCCGCTGTATTTTGTCCACGTTCTGTCTCTTGACTTGTACCATGCTTCATGTTATCGTCGCAGTTTTCTTTGGCAGTCCGTTGGTGAACGGAATCCGGCGAGTATCGATACACCGCTTGAATTAGGTCAATCATCTTTTTTCTTCATGAACGCTTTGTCGACTTCGTCTATCTTCGTCGCCGAACGCGTAGCTGATCAACTTGTTTTTAGACGATATGTTGCAAGTGTCATCGGGATCAATTTCTGTTGAGTCTACTGGGTCCGCTGTCGTCCCATCCACGCTGTCCAATGCTCGTATTCTCTTGTCCACGACTCACATACGTTGTCGAGTACGTCGGACCTTCGTCGATTATCTTAGGATTCGACGACCCGGGCAATCGTGACTTTTCTAGAGTCTCCCCGTCCACTTCTCAATGCGTCCCACAATAAGTATATTCTTCGATTGCGAACATGGTCACTGACGTCGTTGCGCCCACCGATCATCGGCAGATATCGCGACTCTGGTTGTTAATTGCTCAATCGTATCGCGTAAGTTCTTCTCTTCGTTGACGTACGCAAGTTACCGTCCCGGAATAGGTGGAACTGAAGCATTGCCTGTCGACAACATAGAAAGAGTCTGAGACATAGAAAGCTACCGCGCTCAAGACCACGAACTAATCGACTCGTTCTACAAGTCCATTTACTCCCTCGAACCGTCAACAGTTAAAGTGCCAAGCATCGGGATAAACAACTTACTTGGGCCGACAGTATAATCGCTGAGCCGAAGACCGGCATCTCAGACCGTGATCGCATGATTGATCGAATCACGCGGGTCTCGACAATGTTTGAACTCGTCAAACCACCGTCCAAGGTGTTGTTGCTGGGTGCTTCGGGTAGATCCAGGAGGAACTGTTGCCTTGTGTAACGGAGACAGTCACGCTCTCCGAGTTACGCGACGCACCATCAACAGTCAGAAGAAACTCATCCGGCAACAAAGTATACTCCTGCCTCGTGGCAATATTTAAGGTCCGCTGGATCCTAACCTCGCTATGTTTGCAGTGGTTGGCGCGGATGTCGCTGTATTGAGCTCCGTGATTCGGGCCTGAACTCCAGATTGTGTCGGCCAGTTGCAACTCGCTGTCCCGATGTCGTCTCGCTCAGTAGATCATTAAACTTTCAGAAAATATTTTTGCTTTTACTCCCGAACCTTCGTCTGCCGCTGTACACCGGATCACCTGCCCTTTCTCTTGCGGTTTTGATGGTCCAACCTCGCCCTTATGCATCAGTGGCTTCTTAAGGTATTCATTCGGTTTCCCGGTCTGGTCGATATTCTTCGTCGTTGTCTTCATATATTTGCGTCTGCGTCGTCGACGGCTGTGACCGTCGCCGTCGTATGTTCGTCAACTTCTACTTTTTCCTACTCAATGGTCGACGGTCGATCCAACAATGAGTTATGATTCTCCACCCTGGATTCAAGCTTTACCTTCGCTCCAGATTCGTCTCCAACTTCCGATCCATTCTCAGCTCTGGTTCTTGTCAGCGTTTGTTACATCGTCTTCGCATCGTACGACATCTGTACCGTCCGCCGGATCACTGGATCATGAGGCCGGCTCGTCGTCGCCGACCACGTCGCGCCCCACAGTGACATCGGCTCTTTCATCTGATGCTCCATCTCTTGAAGCTGTTTCCAAGTCGCATTCCGCGGTAACGCCTATGACTTTGTCTAAGTCGATGTCTTTCGCCGATGCGTCCGTTTCGCTGACCATTTTGATGCCCCATAGTATGTCGTTAGTGTCGGTGAATACCTCCCCACTACATCATCCGCTAAACCTTCTCTCACTCACCCCGTGTTGCCGTCAGAGGTTCTACCACCCGATTCTCGTCGAAATGTGGGCTCAGCTCGAACTCGTGTCATCAATGTTTCAACCACTCAACAAAAAATATCGAGGCTCCCGAGGCTCTTCACGGACGAAGCGATCCACCCCGATCGTAACATATGCTGCACAATCCACAGCGCCCTCCAAAATGAGCACACGTCGGTCCTGCATCTGCGCCTGAGACGACGATAGTGGTCAATCCTCTTACGCCGGACCAGGCTTCCACATCCATGACAACTGCTTCTTCCGTGTCTGGAGCAACCAATCTCTCAAACGGACCCACTTCTGAATTTATTCGTCGTCGTCATCGATAACCGTTACCGTCCCTGCTGCTGCTGTTATGGCCGCTTCATAAAATGAAAACTCCTCTATTCGTCGAGGATGATGAAAGACGTTCCGATTCCGTATTCACCTCCAGCCACCTTTACCCCAGCTGTGATTTCTATGGTAGCTTCAGCTGGTCGAATATCCCATACTTCGCCGAAGAAGAGGCGACGCGTTTAAACATACACACTTCAACCAAGCAAACAGTCGAAAAACCAGCGGGTACGGGGTTATATCGGGACCATTTCTTCATCACCTATGGAATCGGCAACTTCAGTTTTGCCCGGCGCTTTGACCCCTCCGTGCACTACGTTTCTTGCTCGTGCGAGTCAAAGTGTCAGTCTTTCGTAAATCGCGGTCGACTCTCGCCATGCGTGCAAATCGGGACATCGCCTTCCACCATCACGGGTCCGGTCGATGTTAGTCGCGGATTACGCTTGATCAGTCTCCAATCCGGCAGTTACCTCTCGGGTCGAAGTCTTTCGCCTCTCCCAGTCCTGTCACCCTTGCTGGTTTTCGCGTCTTTGCTGAAGTTTTCAAATCTCATCCTTGTCGATAGACTCTGGCGTTTTTTATAAACTTCGAAGCCTGAGTTCCTGTGTGAGATCAAGCTCGATGAAGCGCAGGCACGACTTCGTCTTCCCTCACGTTTTTCTCAGTTGAACTTTCCCTTAGAACTGGTGGCTGATGCGTTGATCTGATACCGTGAGAACAGCCGTGATCAAGGACGCTCGCCGGTGTCGACGCTCACATGATAATTTTTGTCTTCTTGCGAGAACGCACGCATTTTATCTTGGAGTCGAGTATTCTGATGGGTATGCACCCTGATGTAAATCCCAACTGCTCAACAGAAGGCTTGTCTCTTGTTTATAAAGCTTATCCTGAGCATGCTGCCGTTAGCAAACGTCGCGGGAGCCTTCTCCAAGTCTTTGCGAAGAATTTAAATCTCTTCCTCCAGGATGCAGTGTCTGTGATGTCTCCGCTTGTACACACCCCTTTGATTGATCCTGAATTGTAATTTGAGCCGTCGGTTCCTGTTTATCGGATAATGGGTTACGCGTGAACCCTGGTAAGTCTGGTGGTAAACTCGCCGATACGAGCAACCAAACAACACGTGTAAACGCCCTTGCAATATAATATTCCCGGAATTTGTCTCTGTCGCATTTTTGAATGCGAGGTGGAGTCTCTAGTCGTCGAAGATGTCGAAGATGCTGTGGTGCAGTAATGGTCACAAAATTCCTGTGACCCGACTCTCCATTAGCGCCCAGACGACCGGCTGTCAGAAGTGGTACTCCGTTTACGTGTTCATGGTAGCCCTCCTCACCTTTTGAACCCGTCGGTAGGGCGGGATGCACTCTGCTCGGTGGACTCTTGTCGATGCTAACCTCGACCGTGTTTGGGACGGAGTGGTCGTGTGGAAATCTTCACACGAACAAGGTTACGTGCAGGTACTCGGTATGCGCTACCTGGATCATAATGAGATCGCCTTTTCCAAAATGTATATATTGATCTGCTCGACCTTTTGATCACTCGATTCGTCTTGCGATATTGATCACCCTTGCCTTCTTGCTGCGTCCGATCGCAGTTGTTGCGATGTTGTGAGATTCCTGAACACACCTGGACCAATAATCCAGGTGCGACACTTTTGCAGAGTAGAGACGTAGCTCTTGATATCGTCGGGAGGCAAAAGATCCAGCCAGGAAAAGATGACGCGTGTCTATTGAAGTAAACTGATCTCTGTTTAATTTTAGCCAACTAAATTGAGAAACCTACGACCTAGTCTATCTGTGCCGAAGGTAGTCGCCACGCGTCGTCCAATGAATCCCTCTGCCTCTTCTATCACTTAGGTTCCCTATTTATCCCCTACCCCTATCTCAGCCCAGGATCTGGTCTGGTATCGGATTCCCTATTGGAACAGATCCATTCTTGGACCGGATCCTCTATTGAATCGGATCCACCCTCGGGTCCGATCTTCTCTTGAAATGGGATCCCCTATTAGACTTAAAAATCCTCCCGGATAGGATCCTGTGGTGAAGTTGATCTCACAAATTCGCAGATGTGAGGGTCTATCTTCCACTTGACCAGACTTGCCGACTCACGGAGGGGGTACTCCGATCCGTGCCTTGTTGTATAACCTTGTGCTCACCTTGTGTACCCGTCGGTTGGGCTGTCTTGAGCTCTTCGTAATGGCCTTGGGAGATGTCGATCTCGCTGAGGGTTCGGGGTTGAGGGTTCGCTTTCGGTGGGGAAATCCTCACACCACGAACAGAGGCTCTGCGATCTTGATCTTGAGTCGCGACGATCACTATGTGGAGATGTCGCGATATTGATCTTGGATCACACCGATCTCGATTCGTCTTCGGGGTCGGAGTCTTCGCTGTGCGGAAATCTTTACTCAGCAAATAGTTTTCTTGCGTCGATCTTGCGTTGGGATCGGTCCGATCTGGTCTCGAGATCGGCCGATCTTGCCGGAAGTGCACAGCGTAACAGATAGATCTTGCGCTTTGCCAAAATGAAACGGGCCGATCTGCCTTGTGGATCGCTTCGATCTTGCTCGGTCTTGTTTTGAACTCCTTGTCCGGATCTTATAACCACTTGAGCCGCCTCGCGATCTTGTAACCAAAATCCTTTTCCTTTACCGTTGTTGCTGCTACCCTAGCAGTTGAGCTGGGTGTGAGTACTTGATCGATCCGGGCCAGAAATCTCGTGATTGCTCCTCTCGATCTTGACCAACACTTCAAGATCGGTCTTCGGTGTTCTTGCAACATGCGTGCCCTTAAATCGCCGGGGAAGCCAAAGCGATCTTGCCCGGAAGAGAAGGGGGGAACGCGCGTCGTGAGCAGAAGAAGTAGAGTTCAAGACTTTATTTACCAACCAGATTAATAGCCAACATATCATTAAGCCTATTCCAAGCTGTAGGTAAATCTCCAAGTCGATATCGCCTTGAAGCTTGACCGCTCCCTTCAACACGTGTTTCGTGACCTTTAATCCACAGATAGCGCCAATATTCCCGATATCGTACCTAAACGCCAAAAGAGGACCAAATACCAAATACGGTATTTAGTACCCATTTTTGGTACCGAAAAGTCCAAAATAGTATCCAAATGCCAAATGTGTCTAAATCTATTTTGCGACATCAATTCAATTGGCTTTTACTGGCTCTGTCGGTCTGAACTTTTAAGACATCACTCATGGACCTTCAACAAACATATTCATCATAAACCAATATTCTCATCAACGACATATCTATAATTAACAGGGAACATGACCGATCTGGTATCCAATTTCGAAATGTTGGAAATCATTCCAGTACAAATCGGCCATAGACATTCTCTAGTTCCTTGTACGTGTTCCCGTACCAGCCTTCAGGGTTTATCTGATCAACGAGACCATCCACATGTCTTAGAATAACTCCCTGGACTCCCATGAGTATTCACACTTCCAGGTCGGGCTATAATTAGCCAAAATCAGTACTATCATTGTGAGATCGGTGAACAGTATCACCGATCTGCAGGATGCTACACCTTTGTCCCAGATCACACCATGGAAATCATCTATATCTGCGACTTGTCCCAGGTCGCTCCATGGAAATCCTTTTACTTTGTTGTCTTGTCTCAGATATTGCCCCGTCTCCGTCGCCCTGATTTCAGTTGGAATGGCTCGTTGAGCCTCTTTGCGATCACCTTCCATGTCCCATTAGATCGCTAGATCACCCGGTGTAGTTTTCTTCCAGTTAGTGACGTCTCAACTTGGTACTCACCGATCCAAGTCCCAAAATTCATTAGCGACTTTGCCACAGCTCCATGGTAGTATAGAACTTCTACCATCGGGCTATAGCGTGACGAAGTCGTGTGCGAACACGTATTGATTTTAAAGTATGGAGATTCGAGTGAAGCGTGCCATCTTTATTTTTGCTACGTCTTGATATCACCCTAGGTTTATTTTAGAAGCGGGTGCTCGCTTTCGCTGCATGATAGTATAGGAATTCTCAAGAATTCTACCCAAAGCGTATCTTTGAGCGTGCACAGCTGGACCTTGGATGCGAAGGCGTCGGACTTCGGGTCAATCGTATTCACCTTCGTTTCCGCTACGCATGGATACCGTTCTCATTACATTGTAGCAAATTGATCGTGTTTTCGCGACATGGTGGTATAATTCTTTTCCAATCGACGTCAAGCGTGACGTTGGTCGTGTACGTCTGGGCATTGGCTGGGAATGTATGAACATATGAGTGAAGCGTGCCATCTTTTTTTGCTACGTCTTGATATGACCCTCGGTTTGTTTTAGAAGTGGGTGCTCGCTTTCGCTGCATGATAGTATAGGACTTCTCAAATCTACCCAAAACGTGTCGTTGAGTGTGTACAGCTGGGCCTTGGATTCGAAGGCGTCGGACTTCGGGTCATTCGTGCTCATCTTCGTTTCCACTACGTATATATACCGTTCTCATTACATTGTAGCAAATTGATCGTGTTTTCGCGGCATGGTGGTACGGTGCTTCTCCAATCGACGTCAAGCGTGACGTTGGTCGTGTACGTCTGGGCATTGGTTGGGAATGTATGAACACCCGAGTGAAGCGCGCTGTCTTTATTTTTGCTACGTCTTGATATACTGCTGAGTTTGTTTGAGAAGTGGATGCTCGCTTTCGCTGCATGATATTATAGGAATTCTCAAATCTACCAAAGCGTGTCGTTGAGCGCGCACAGCTCGGTCTTGGATGCGAAGGCGTCGGACTTCGGGTCAATCGTGCTCATCGTCATTTTGCTACGCATGGATACCGTTCTCATTATATCGAAGCAAATTGATCGTGTTTTCGCGACATGGTGGTATGGAGCTTATCCAATCGACGTCAAGCGTGACGTTGGTCGTGTACGTCTGGGCATTGGTTGGAAATGTATGAACATCCGAGTGGATCGTTCTGTCTTTATTTTTGCTACGTCTTGATATCTTGCTGAGTTTGTTTGAGAAGTGGGTGCTCGCTTTCGCTGCATGGGAATATAGGACTTCTCAAATCTACCCAAAACGTGTCGTTGAGCGTGCACAGCTGGGCCTTGGATGCGAAGGCGTCGGACTTCGGGTCAATCGTGCTCATCGTCGTTTTCGCTACGTATGGATACCGTTCTCATTACATTGTAGCAAATTGATCGTGTTTTCGCGGCATGGTGGTACGGTGCTTCTCCAATCGACGTCAAGCGTGACGTTGGTCGTGTACGTCTGGGCATTGGTTGGGAATGTATGAACACCCGAGTGAAGCGTGCTGTCTTTATTTTTGCTACGTCTTGATATACTGCTGAGTTTGTTTGAGAAGTGGGTGCTCGCTTTCGCCTCATGGTAGTATATGACTTCTCAAATCTACCCAAAACGTGTCGTTGAGCGTGTACAGCTGGGCCTTGGATGCGAAGGCATCGAACTTCGGGTCAATCGTGCTCATCGTCATTTTGCTACGCATGGATACCGTTCTCATTACATTGTAGCAAATTGTGCGTGTTTTCGCGACATGGTGGTATGGAGCTTATCCAATCGACGTCAAGCGTGACGTTGGTCGTGTACGTCTGGGCATTGGTTGGAAATGTATGAACATCCGAGTGGATCGTTCTGTCTTTATTTTTGCTACGTCTTGATATCTTGCTGAGTTTGTTTGAGAAGTGGGTGCTCGCTTTCGCTGCATGGGAATATAGGACTTCTCAAATCTACCCAAAACGTGTCGTTGAGCGTGCACAGCTGGGCCTTGGATGCGAAGGCGTCGGACTTCGGGTCAATCGTGCTCATCGTCGTTTTCGCTACGTATGGATACCGTTCTCATTATATCAAAGCAAATTGATCGTGTTTTCGCGACATGGTGGTATGGTGCTTCTCCAATCGACGTCAAGCGTGACGTTTGTCGTGTACGTCTGGGCATTGGTTGGGAATGTATGAACACCCGAGTGAAGCGCGCTGTCTTTATTTTTGCTACGTCTTGATATCACCCTGGGTTTGTTTTAGAAGTGGATGCTCGCTTTCGCTGCATGATATTATAGGAATTCTCAAATCTACACAAAACGTGTCGTTGAGCGTGTACAGCTGGGCCTTGGATGCGAAGGCGTCGGACTTCGGGTCAATCGTGCTCATCGTCGTTTTCGCTACGTATGGATACCGTTCTCATTATATCAAAGCAAATTGATCGTGTTTTCGCGACATGGTGGTATGGAGCTTATCCAATCGACGTCAAGCGTGACGTTGGTCGTGTACGTCTGGGCATTGGCTAGGAATGTATGAACATATGAGTGAAGCGTGCCATCTTTTTTTTGCTACGTCTTGATATGACCCTCGGTTTGTTTTAGAAGTGGGTGCTCGCTTTCGCTGCATGATATTATAGGAATTCTCAAATCTACACAAAACGTGTCGTTGAGCGTGTACAGCTGGGCCTTGGATGCGAAGGCGTCGGACTTCGGGTCAATCGTGCTCATCGTCGTTTTCGCTACGTATGGATACCGTTCTCATTATATCGAAGCAAATTGATCGTGTTTTCGCGACATGGTGGTATGGTGCTTCTCCAATCGACGTCAAGCGTGACGTTGGTCGTGTACGTCTGGGAATTGGTTGGGAATGTATGAACACCCGAGTGAAGCGTGCTGTCTTTATTTTTGCTACGTCTTGATATACTGCTGAGTTTGTTCGAGAAGCGGGTGCACGCTTTCGCCGCATGATAGTATAGGACTTCTCAAATCTACCCAAAACGTGTCGTTGAGTGTGTACAGCTGGGCCTTGGATTCGAAGGCGTCGGACTTCGGGTCAATCGTGCTCATCGTCGTTTTCGCTACGTATGGATACCGTTCTCATTATATCAAAGCAAATTGATCGTGTTTTCGCGACATGGTGGTATGGAGCTTATCCAATCGACGTCAAGCGTGACGTTGGTCGTGTACGTCTGGGCATTGGCTAGGAATGTATGAACATATGAGTGAAGCGTGCCATCTTTTTTTGCTACGTCTTGATATGACCCTCGGTTTGTTTTAGAAGTGGGTGCTCGCTTTCGCTGCATGATATTATAGGAATTCTCAAATCTACACAAAACGTGTCGTTGAGCGTGTACAGCTGGGCCTTGGATGCGAAGGCGTCGGACTTCGGGTCAATCGTGCTCATCGTCGTTTTCGCTACGTATGGATACCGTTCTCATTATATCGAAGCAAATTGATCGTGTTTTCGCGACATGGTGGTATGGTGCTTCTCCAATCGACGTCAAGCGTGACGTTGGTCGTGTACGTCTGGGAATTGGTTGGGAATGTATGAACACCCGAGTGAAGCGTGCTGTCTTTATTTTTGCTACGTCTTGATATACTGCTGAGTTTGTTTGAGAAGTGGGTGCTCGCTTTCGCTGCATGGGAATACAGGACTTCTCAAATCTACCCAAAGCGTGTCGTTGAGCGCGCACAGCTCGGTCTTGGATGCGAAGGCGTCGGACTTCGGGTCAATCGTGCTCATCGTCGTTTTCGCTACGTATGGATACCGTTCTCATTATATCAAAGCAAATTGATCGTGTTTTCGCGACATGGTGGTATGGTGCTTCTCCAATCGACGTCAAGCGTGACGTTGGTCGTGTACGTCTGGGAATTGGTTGGGAATGTATGAACACCCGAGTGAAGCGTGCTGTCTTTATTTTTGCTACGTCTTGATATACTGCTGAGTTTGTTTGAGAAGTGGGTGCTCGCTTTCGCTGCATGGGAATACAGGACTTCTCAAATCTACCAAAGCGTGTCGTTGAGCGCGCACAGCTCGGTCTTGGATGCGAAGGCGTCGGACTTCGGGTCAATCGTGCTCATCGTCGTTTTCGCTACGTATGGATACCGTTCTCATTATATCAAAGCAAATTGATCGTGTTTTCGCGACATGGTGGTATGGTGCTTCTCCAATCGACGTCAAGCGTGACGTTGGTCGTGTACGTCTGGGCATTGGTTGGGAATGTATGAACACCCGAGTGAAGCGGGCCATTTTTACTTTTGCTACGTCTTGATATCACCCTGGGTTTGTTTTAGAAGTGGGTGCTCGCTTTCGCTGCATGATAGTATAGGACTTCTCAAATCTACCCAAAACGTGTCGTTGAGCGTGCACAGCTGGGCCTTGGATTCGAAGGCGTCGGACTTCGGGTCATTCGTGCTCATCTTCGTTTCCACTACGTATATATACCGTTCTCATTACATTGTAGCAAATTGTGCGTGTTTTCGCGGCATGGTGGTATGGTGCTTCTCCAATCGACGTCAAGCGTGACGTTGGTCGTGTACGTCTGGGCATTGGTTGGGAATGTATGAACACCCGAGTGAAGCGTGCTGTCTTTATTTTTGCTACGTCTTGATATACTGCTGAGTTTGTTCGAGAAGCGGGTGCTCGCTTTCGCCGCATGGTAGTATAGGACTTCTCAAATCTACCCAAAGCGTGTCGTTGAGCGCGCACAGCTCGGTCTTGGATGCGAAGGCGTCGGACTTCGGGTCAATCGTGCTCATCGTCATTTTGCTACGCATGGATACCGTTCTTATTATATCGAAGCAAATTGATCGTGTTTTCCCGACATGGTGGTATAATTCTTCTCCAATCGACGTCAAGCGTGACGTTGGTCGTGTACGTCTGGGCATTGGTTGGGAATGTATGAACACCCGAGTGAAGCGTGCTGTCTTTATTTTTGCTACGTCTTGATATACTGCTGAGTTTGTTCGAGAAGCGGGTGCTCGCTTTCGCCGCATGGTAGTATAGGACTTCTCAAATCTACCCAAAGCGTGTCGTTGAGCGCGCACAGCTCGGTCTTGGATGCGAAGGCGTCGGACTTCGGGTCAATCGTGCTCATCGTCATTTTGCTACGCATGGATACCGTTCTTATTATATCGAAGCAAATTGATCGTGTTTTCCCGACATGGTGGTATAATTCTTCTCCAATCGACGTCAAGCGTGACGTTGGTCGTGTACGTCTGGGCATTGGTTGGGAATGTATGAACACCCGAGTGAAGCGTGCTGTCTTTATTTTTGCTACGTCTTGATATACTGCTGAGTTTGTTCGAGAAGCGGGTGCTCGCTTTCGCCGCATGGTAGTATAGGACTTCTCAAATCTACCCAAAACGTGTCGTTGAGCGTGTACAGCTGGGCCTTGGATGCGAAGGCATCGAACTTCGGGTCAATCGTGCTCATCGTCATTTTGCTACGCATGGATACCGTTCTCATTATATCAAAGCAAATTGATCGTGTTTTCGCGGCATGGTGGTATGGTGCTTCTCCAATCGACGTCAAGCGTGACGTTGGTCGTGTACGTCTGGGCATTGGTTGGGAATGTATGAACACCCGAGTGAAGCGTGCTGTCTTTATTTTTGCTACGTCTTGATATACTGCTGAGTTTGTTCGAGAAGCGGGTGCTCGCTTTCGCCGCATGGTAGTATAGGACTTCTCAAATCTACCCAAAACGTGTCGTTGAGCGTGTACAGCTGGGCCTTGGATGCGAAGGCATCGAACTTCGGGTCAATCGTGCTCATCGTCATTTTGCTACGCATGGATACCGTTCTTATTATATCGAAGCAAATTGATCGTGTTTTCCCGACATGGTGGTATAATTCTTCTCCAATCGACGTCAAGCGTGACGTTGGTCGTGTACGTCTGGGCATTGGTTGGGAATGTATGAACACCCGAGTGAAGCGTGCTGTCTTTATTTTTGCTACGTCTTGATATACTGCTGAGTTTGTTCGAGAAGCGGGTGCTCGCTTTCGCCGCATGGTAGTATAGGACTTCTCAAATCTACCCAAAGTGTGTCGTTGAGCGTGTACAGCTGGGCCTTGGATGCGAAGGCATCGAACTTCGGGTCAATCGTGCTCATCGTCATTTTGCTACGCATGGATACCGTTCTCATTATATCAAAGCAAATTGATCGTGTTTTCGCGACATGGTGGTATGGTGCTTCTCCAATCGACGTCAAGCGTGACGTTGGTCGTGTACGTCTGGGCATTGGTTGGGAATGTATGAACACCCGAGTGAAGCGGGCCATTTTTACTTTTGCTACGTCTTGATATCACCCTCGGTTTGTTTTAGAAGTGGGTGCTCGCTTTCGCTGCATGGTAGTATAGGACTTCTCAAATCTACCCAAAACGTGTCGTTGAGCGTGTACAGCTGGGCCTTGGATGCGAAGGCATCGAACTTCGGGTCAATCGTGCTCATCGTCGTTTTCGCTACGTATGTATGCCGTTCTCATTACATTGTAGCAAATTGTGCGTGTTTTCGCGGCATGGTGGTATGGTGCTTCTCCAATCGACGTCAAGCGTGACGTTGGTCGTGTACGTCTGGGCATTGGTTGGGAATGTATGAACACCCGAGTGAAGCGGGCCATTTTTACTTTTGCTACGTCTTGATATCACCCTCGGTTTGTTCGAGAAGTGGGTGCTCGCTTTCGCTGCATGGTAGTATAGGACTTCTCAAATCTACCCAAAACGTGTCGTTGAGCGTGTACAGCTGGGCCTTGGATGCGAAGGCATCGAACTTCGGGTCAATCGTGCTCATCGTCATTTTGCTACGCATGGATACCCTTCTCATTATATCAAAGCAAATTGATCGTGTTTTCGCGACATGGTGGTATAATTCTTCTCCAATCGACGTCAAGCGTGACGTTGGTCGTGTACGTCTGGGCATTGGTTGGGAATGTATGAACACCCGAGTGAAGCGTGCTGTCTTTATTTTTGCTACGTCTTGATATACTGCTGAGTTTGTTCGAGAAGCGGGTGCACGCTTTCGCCGCATGGTAGTATAGGACTTCTCAAATCTACCCAAAGTGTGTCGTTGAGCGTGCACAGCTGGGCCTTGGATGCGAAGGCATCGAACTTCGGGTCAATCGTGCTCATCGTCATTTTGCTACGCATGGATACCGTTCTCATTATATCAAAGCAAATTGATCGTGTTTTCGCGACATGGTGGTATAATTCTTCTCCAATCGACGTCAAGCGTGACGTTGGTCGTGTACGTCTGGATATTGGTTGGGAATGTATGAACATATGAGTGAAGCGTGCCATCTTTTTTTGCTACGTCTTGATATACTGCTGAGTTTGTTCGAGAAGCGGGTGCTCGCTTTCGCCGCATGGTAGTATATGACTTCTCAAATCTACCCAAAACGTGTCGTTGAGCGTGTACAGCTGGGCCTTGGATGCGAAGGCATCGAACTTCGGGTCAATCGTGCTCATCGTCATTTTGCTACGCATGGATACCGTTCTCATTATATCAAAGCAAATTGATCGTGTTTTCGCGACATGGTGGTATAATTCTTCTCCAATCGACGTCAAGCGTGACGTTGGTCGTGTACGTCTGGATATTGGTTGGGAATGTATGAACACCCGAGTGAAGCGGGCCATCTTTACTTTTGCTACGTCTTGATATGACCCTCGGTTTGTTTTAGAAGTGGGTGCTCGCTTTCGCTGCATGGGAATATAGGACTTCTCAAATCTACCCAAAACTTGTCGTTGAGCGTGTACAGCTCGGTCTTGGATGCGAAGGCGTCGGACTTCGGGTAAATCGTGCTCATCGTCATTTTGCTACGCATGGATGCCGTTCTCATTACATTGAAGCAAATTGTGCGTGTTTTTGCGGCATGGTGGTGTGGTGCTTCTCCAATCGACGTCAAGCGTGACGTTGGTCGTGTACGTCTGGGCATTGGTTGGGAATGTATGAACATATGAGTGAAACGTGCTGTATTCATTTTTGCTACGTCTTGATATACTGCTGAGTTTGTTCGAGAAGCGGGTGCTCGCTTTCGCCGCATGGTAGTATAGGACTTCTCAAATCTACCCAAAGTGTGTCGTTGAGCGTGCACAGCTGGGCCTTGGATGCGAAGGCGTCGGACTTCGGGTCAATCGTGCTCATCGTCATTTTGCTACGTATGTATACCGTTCTCATTACATTGTAGCAAATTGTGCGTGTTTTTGCGGCATGGTGGTGTGGTGCTTCTCCAATCGACGTCAAGCGTGACGTTGGTCGTGTACGTCTGGGCATTGGTTGGGAATGTATGAACACCCGAGTGAAGCGCGCTGTCTTTATTTTTGCTGGGTCTTGATATACTGCTGAGTTTGTTCGAGAAGCGGGTGCTCGCTTTCGCTGCATGGGAATATAGGAATTCTCAAATCTACCAAAGTGTGTCGTTGAGCGCGCACAGCTCGGTCTTGGATGCGAAGGCGTCGGACTTCGGGTCAATCGTGCTCATCGTCATTTTGCTACGCATGGATACCGTTCTCATTACATTGTAGCAAATTGATCGTGTTTTCGAGGCATGGTGGTATGGTGCTTCTCCAATCGACGTCAAACGTGACGTTGGTCGTGTACGTCTGGGCATTGGTTGGGAATGTATGAACACCCGAGTGAAGCGTGCTGTCTTTATTTTTGCTGGGTCTTGATATCCTGCTGAGTTTGTTCGAGAAGCGGGTGCTCGCTTTCGCCGCATGGTAGTATAGGACTTCTCAAATCTACCCAAAACGTGTCGTTGAGCGTGTACAGCTTAGCCTTGGATTCGAAGGCGTCGGACTTCGGGTCAATCGTGCTCATCGTCATTTTGCTACGCATGGATACCGTTCTCATTATATCAAAGCAAATTGATCGTGTTTTCGCGACATGGTGGTATAATTCTTCTCCAATCGACGTCAAGCGTGACGTTGGTCGTGTACGTCTGGATATTGGTTGGGAATGTATGAACACCCGAGTGAAGCGGGCCATCTTTACTTTTGCTACGTCTTGATATCCTGCTGAGTTTGTTTTAGAAGTGGGTGCTCGCTTTCGCTGCATGGTAGTATAGGACTTCTCAAATCTACCCAAAACTTGTCGTTGAGCGTGTACAGCTCGGTCTTGGATGCGAAGGCGTCGGACTTCGGGTCATTCGTGCTCATCGTCATTTTGCTACGCATGGATGCCGTTCTCATTACATTGAAGCAAATTGATCGTGCTTTTGCGGCATGGTGGTGTGGTGCTTCTCTAATCGACGTCAAGCGTGACGTTGGTTGTGTACGTCTGGGCATTGGTTGGGAATGTATGAACATATGAGTGAAACGTGCTGTATTAATTTTTGCTACGTCTTGATATACTGCTGAGTTTGTTCGAGAAGCGGGTGCTCGCTTTCGCCGCATGGTAGTATAGGACTTCTCAAATCTACCCAAAGTGTGTCGTTGAGCGTGCACAGCTGGGCCTTGGATGCGAAGGCGTCGGACTTCGGGTCAATCGTGCTCATCGTCATTTTGCTACGTATGTATGCCGTTCTCATTACATTGTAGCAAATTGTGCGTGTTTTTGCGGCATGGTGGTGTGGTGCTTCTCCAATCGACGTCAAGCGTGACGTTTGTCGTGTACGTCTGGGCATTGGTTGGGAATGTATGAACACCCGAGTGAAGCGCGCTGTCTTTATTTTTGCTGGGTCTTGATATACTGCTGAGTTTGTTCGAGAAGCGGGTGCTCGCTTTCGCTGCATGGGAATATAGGAATTCTCAAATCTACCAAAGTGTGTCGTTGAGCGCGCACAGCTCGGTCTTGGATGCGAAGGCGTCGGACTTCGGGTCAATCGTGCTCATCGTCATTTTGCTACGCATGGATACCATTCTCATTACATTGTAGCAAATTGATCGTGTTTTCGAGGCATGGTGGTATGGTGCTTCTCCAATCGACGTCAAACGTGACGTTGGTCGTGTACGTCTGGGCATTGGTTGGTAATGTATGAACACCCGAGTGAAGCGCGCTGTCTTTATTTTTGCTGGGTCTTGATATACTGCTGAGTTTGTTCGAGAAGCGGGTGCTCGCTTTCGCCGCATGGTAGTATAGGACTTCTCAAATCTACCCAAAGTGTGTCGTTGAGCGTGCACAGCTGGGCCTTGGATGCGAAGGCGTCGGACTTCGGGTCAATCGTGCTCATCGTCATTTTGCTACGTATGTATGCCGTTCTCATTACATTGTAGCAAATTGTGCGTGTTTTTGCGGCATGGTGGTGTGGTGCTTCTCCAATCGACGTCAAGCGTGACGTTGGTCGTGTACGTCTGGGCATTGGTTGGGAATGTATGAACACCCGAGTGAAGCGCGCTGTCTTTATTTTTGCTGGGTCTTGATATACTGCTGAGTTTGTTCGAGAAGCGGGTGCTCGCTTTCGCTGCATGGGAATATAGGAATTCTCAAATCTACCAAAGTGTGTCGTTGAGCGCGCACAGCTCGGTCTTGGATGCGAAGGCGTCGGACTTCGGGTCAATCGTGCTCATCGTCATTTTGCTACGCATGGATACCGTTCTCATTACATTGTAGCAAATTGTGCGTGTTTTTGCGGCATGGTGGTGTGGTGCTTCTCCAATCGACGTCAAGCGTGACGTTGGTCGTGTACGTCTGGGCATTGGTTGGGAATGTATGAACACCCGAGTGAAGCGCGCTGTCTTTATTTTTGCTGGGTCTTGATATACTGCTGAGTTTGTTCGAGAAGCGGGTGCTCGCTTTCGCTGCATGGGAATATAGGAATTCTCAAATCTACCAAAGTGTGTCGTTGAGCGCGCACAGCTCGGTCTTGGATGCGAAGGCGTCGGACTTCGGGTCAATCGTGCTCATCGTCATTTTGCTACGCATGGATACCGTTCTCATTACATTGTAGCAAATTGTGCGTGTTTTCGAGGCATGGTGGTATGGTGCTTCTCCAATCGACGTCAAACGTGACGTTGGTCGTGTACGTCTGGGCATTGGTTGGGAATGTATGAACATATGAGTGAAGCGTGTCATCTTTATTTTTGCTACGTCTTGATATCACCCTCGGTTTGTTTTAGAAGTGGGTGCTCGCTTTCGCTGCATGATAGTATAGGACTTCTCAAATCTACCCAAAACGTGTCGTTGAGCGTGTACAGCTGGGCCTTGGATTCGAAGGCGTCGGACTTCGGGTCATTCGTGCTCATCGTCATTTTCGCTACGTATGGATACCGTTCTCATTACATTGTAGCAAATTGTTCGTTTTTTCGCGGCATGGTGGTATGGTGCTTCTCCAATCGACGTCAAGCGTGACGTTGGTCGTGTACGTCTGGATATTGGTTGGGAATGTATGAACACCCGAGTGAAGCGCGCTGTCTTTATTTTTGCTACGTCTTGATATCCTGCTGAGTTTGTTTGAGAAGTGGGTGCTCGCTTTCGCTGCATGGGAATATAGGACTTCTCAAATCTACCCAAAGTGTATCGTTGAGCGCGCACAGCTCGGTCTTGGATGCGAAGGCGTCGGACTTCGGGTCAATCGTGCTCATCGTCATTTTGCTACGCATGGATACCGTTCTCATTACATTGTAGCAAATTGTGCGTGTTTTCGAGGCATGGTGGTATGGTGCTTCTCCAATCGACGTCAAACGTGACGTTGGTCGTGTACGTCTGGGCATTGGTTGGGAATGTATGAACATATGAGTGAAGCGTGTCATCTTTATTTTTGCTACGTCTTGATATCACCCTCGGTTTGTTTTAGAAGTGGGTGCTCGCTTTCGCTGCATGATAGTATAGGACTTCTCAAATCTACCCAAAACGTGTCGTTGAGCGTGTACAGCTGGGCCTTGGATTCGAAGGCGTCGGACTTCGGGTCATTCGTGCTCATCGTCATTTTCGCTACGTATGGATACCGTTCTCATTACATTGTAGCAAATTGTTCGTGTTTTCGCGGCATGGTGGTATGGTGCTTCTCCAATCGACGTCAAGCGTGACGTTGGTCGTGTACGTCTGGATATTGGTTGGGAATGTATGAACACCCGAGTGAAGCGCGCTGTCTTTATTTTTGCTACGTCTTGATATACTGCTGAGTTTGTTTGAGAAGTGGGTGCTCGCTTTCGCTGCATGGGAATATAGGACTTCTCAAATCTACCCAAAGTGTATCGTTGAGCGCGCACAGCTCGGTCTTGGATGCGAAGGCGTCGGACTTCGGGTCAATCGTGCTCATCGTCATTTTGCTACGCATGGATACCGTTCTCATTACATTGTAGCAAATTGATCGTGTTTTCGCGACATGGTGGTATAATTCTTCTCCAATCGACGTCAAGCGTGACGTTGGTCGTGTACGTCTGGGCATTGGTTGGGAATGTATGAACATCCGAGTAAAACGTGCTGTATTCATTTTTGCTACGTCTTGATATGACCCTCGGTTTGTTTTAGAAGTGTGTGCTCGCTTTCGCTGCATGATATTATAGGACTTCTCAAATCTACCCAAAACGTGTCGTTGAGCGTGTACAGCTCGGTCTTGGATGCGAAGGCGTCGGACTTCGGGCCAATCGTGCTCATCGTCATTTTGCTACGCATGGATACCGTTCTTATTATCTCAAAGCAAATTGATCGTGTTTTCGCGACATGGTGGTATAATTCTTCTCCAATCGACGTCAAGCGTGACGTTGGTCGTGTACGTCTGGGCATTGGTTGGGAATGTATGAACATATGAGTGAAGCGCGCCATCTTGTTTTTGCTACGTCTTGATATACTGCTGAGTTTGTTCGAGAAGTGGGTGCTCGCTTTCGCTGCATGGGAATATAGGACTTCTCAAATCTACCCAAAACGTGTCGTTGAGCGTGTACAGCTGGGCCTTGGATGCGAAGGCGTCGGGATTCGGGTCATTCGTGCTCATCTTTGTTTCCGCTACGTTTGTATACCGTTCTCATTACATTGTAGCAAATTGTTCGTGTTTTCGAGGCATGATGGTATAATTCTTCTCCAATCGACGTCAAACGTGACGTTGGTCGTGTACGTCTGGATATTGGTTGGGAATGTATGAACATCCGAGTGAAACGTGCCATCTTTATTTTTGCTACGTCTTGATATACTGCTGAGTTTGTTTGAGAAGTGGGTGCTCGCTTTCGCTGCATGGTAGTATATGACTTCTCAAATTTACCCAAAACGTGTCGTTGAGCGTGTACAGCTGGGCCTTGGATGCGAAGGCGTCGGACTTCGGGTCAATCGTGCTCATCGTCATTTTGCTACGCATGGATACCCTTCTCATTATATCGAAGCAAATTGATCGTGTTTTCGCGACATGGTGGTATAATTCTTCTCCAATCGACGTCAAGCGTGACGTTGGTCGTGTACGTCTGGGCATTGGTTGGGAATGTATGAACATCCGAGTGAAACGTGCTGTATTCATTTTTGCTACGTCTTGATATCACTGCTGAGTTTGTTCGAGAAGCGGGTGCTCGCTTTCGCTGCATGGGAATATAGGACTTCTCAAATCTACCCAAAGCGTGTCGTTGAGCGCGCACAGCTGGGCCTTGGATTCGAAGGCGTCGGACTTCGGGTCATTCGTGCCCATCGTCATTTTCGCTACGTATGGATACCGTTCTCATTACATTGTAGCAAATTGATCGTGTTTTCGCGACATGGTGGTATAATTCTTCTCCAATCGACGTCAAGCGTGACGTTGGTCGTGTACGTCTGGAAATTGGTTGGGAATGTATGAACATATGAGTGAAGCGTGCCATCTTTATTTTTGCTACGTCTTGATATACTGCTGAGTTTGTTTGAGAAGTGGGTGCTCGCTTTCGCTGCATGGTAGTATAGGACTTCTCAAATCTACCCAAAACGTGTCGTTGAGCGTGTACAGCTGGGCCTTGGATGCGAAGGCATCGAACTTCGGGTCAATCGTGCTCATCGTCATTTTGCTACGCATGGATACCCTTCTCATTATATCGAAGCAAATTGATCGTGTTTTCGCGACATGGTGGTATGGTGCTTCTCCAATCGACGTCAAGCGTGACGTTGGTCGTGTACGTCTGGATATTGGTTGGGAATGTATGAACATATGAGTGAAGCGTGCCATCTTTTTTTTGCTACGTCTTGATATCACCCTCGGTTTGTTTTAGAAGTGGGTGCTCGCTTTTGCTGCATGGGAATATAGGACTTCTCAAATCTACCCAAAACGTGTCGTTGAGCGTGTACAGCTGGGCCTTGGATGCGAAGGCGTCGGACTTCGGGTCAATCGTGCTCATCGTCATTTTGCTACGCATGGATACCGTTCTCATTATATCGAAGCAAATTGATCGTGTTTTCGCGACATGGTGGTATAATTCTTCTCCAATCGACGTCAAGCGTGACGTTGGTCGTGTACGTCTGGATATTGGTTGGGAATGTATGAACATATGAGTGAAGCGTGCCATCTTTATTTTTGCTACGTCTTGATATACTGCTGAGTTTGTTTGAGAAGTGGGTGCTCGCTTTCGCTGCATGATAGTATAGGACTTCTCAAATCTACCCAAAACGTGTCGTTGAGCGTGTACAGCTGGGCCTTGGATGCGAAGGCGTCGGACTTCGGGTCAATCGTGCTCATCGTCATTTTGCTACGCATGGATACCGTTCTCATTATATCGAAGCAAATTGATCGTGTTTTCGCGACATGGTGGTATAATTCTTCTCCAATCGACGTCAAGCGTGACGTTGGTCGTGTACGTCTGGATATTGGTTGGGAATGTATGAACATATGAGTGAAGCGTGCCATCTTTATTTTTGCTACGTCTTGATATACTGCTGAGTTTGTTTGAGAAGTGGGTGCTCGCTTTCGCTGCATGATAGTATAGGACTTCTCAAATCTACCCAAAGCGTGTCGTTGAGCGTGCACAGCTCGGCCTTGGATGCGAAGGCGTCGGACTTCGGGTCAATCGTGCTCATCGTCATTTTCGCTACGTATGGATACCGTTCTCATTACATTGTAGCAAATTGATCGTGTTTTCGCGGCATGGTGGTATGGTGCTTCTCCAATCGACGTCAAGCGTGACGTTGGTCGTGTACGTCTGGATATTGGTTGGGAATGTATGAACATCCGAGTGAAGCGTGCCATCTTTTTTTTGCTACGTCTTGATATCCTGCTGAATTTGTTTTAGAAGTGGGTGCTCGCTTTCGCTGCATGGGAATATAGGACTTCTCAAATCTACCCAAAACGTGTCGTTGAGCGTGTACAGCTGGGCCTTGGATGCGAAGGCATCGAACTTCGGGTCAATCGTGCTCATCGTCATTTTGCTACGCATGGATACCGTTCTCATTATATCGAAGCAAATTGATCGTGTTTTCGCGACATGGTGGTATAATTCTTCTCCAATCGACGTCAAGCGTGACGTTGGTCGTGTACGTCTGGATATTGGTTGGGAATGTATGAACATCCGAGTGAAACGTGCTGTATTCATTTTTGCTACGTCGTGATATCACCCTGGGTTTGTTCGAGAAGCGGGTGCTCGCTTTCGCTGCATGGTAATATAGGACTTCTCAAATCTACCCAAAGCGTGTCGTTGAGCGTGTACAGCTGGGCCTTGGATGCGAAGGCGTCGGACTTCGGGTCAATCGTGCTCATCGTCATTTTCGCTACGTATGTATACCGTTCTCATTACATTGTAGCAAATTAGTGCGAGTTTTTGTGGCATGGTGGTATGGTGCTTCTCCAATCGACGTCAAGCGTGACGTTGGTCGTGTACGTCTGGATATTGGTTGGGAATGTATGAACATATGAGTGAAGCGTGCCATCTTTTTTTGCTACGTCTTGATATCACCCTGGGTTTGTTTTAGAAGTGGGTGCTCGCTTTCGCTGCATGATAGTATAGGACTTCTCAAATCTACCCAAAACGTGTCGTTGAGCGTGTACAGATCGGTCTTGGATGCGAAGGCGTCGGACTTCGGGTCAATCGTGCTCATCGTCATTTTCACTACGTATGGATACCGTTCTCATTACATTGTAGCAAATTGGTCGTAGTTTTTGCGGCATGGTGGTATGGTGCTTCTCCAATCGACGTCAAGCGTGACGTTGGTCGTGTACGTCTGGATATTGGTTGGGAATGTATGAACATCCGAGTGAAGCGTGCCATCTTTTTTTTTGCTACGTCTTGATATCACCCTCGGTTTGTTTTAGAAGTGGGTGCTCGCTTTCGCTGCATGGTAGTATAGGACTTCTCAAATCTACCCAAAACGTGTCGTTGAGCGTGTACAGCTGGGCCTTGGATGCGAAGGCATCGAACTTCGGGTCATTCGTGCTCATCGTCATTTTGCTACGCATGGATACCGTTCTTATTATATCGAAGCAAATTGATCGTGTTTTCGAGGCATGGTGGTATGGTGCTTCTCCAATCGACGTCAAGCGTGACGTTGGTCGTGTACGTCTGGGAATTGGTTGGGAATGTATGAACATCCGAGTGAAGCGTGCCATCTTTATTTTTGCTACGTCTTGATATACTGCTGAGTTTGTTTGAGAAGTGGGTGCTCGCTTTCGCTGCATGATAGTATAGGACTTCTCAAATCTACCCAAAACGTGTCGTTGAGCGTGTACAGCTGGGCCTTGGATGCGAAGGCGTCGGACTTCGGGTCAATCGTGCTCATCGTCATTTTGCTACGCATGGATACCGTTCTTATTATGTCGAAGCAAATTGATCGTGTTTTCGCGACATGGTGGTATAATTCTTCTCCAATCGGCGTCAAGCGTGACGTTGGTCGTGTACGTCTGGGCATTGGTTGGAAATGTATGAACATTCGAGTGAAACGTGATGTATTCATTTTTGCTACGTCTTGATATACTGCTGAGTTTGTTTTAGAAGTGGGTGCTCGCTTTCGCTGCATGGGAATATAGGACTTCTCAAATCTACCCAAAGCGTGTCGTTGAGCGTGTACAGCTGGGCCTTGGATTCGAAGGCGTCAGACTTCGGGTCAATCGTGCTCATCGTCATTTTGCTACGTATGGATACCGTTCTCATTACATTGTAGCAAATTAGTGCGAGTTTTCGTGGCATGGTGGTATGGTGCTTCTCCAATCGACGTCAAGCGTGACGTTGGTCGTGTACGTCTGGGCATTGGTTGGGAATGTATGAACATCTGAGTGAAGCGTGCCATCTTTTTTTTGCTACGTCTTGATATGACCCTCGGTTTGTTTTAGAAGTGGGTGCTCGCTTTCGCTGCATGATAGTATAGGACTTCTCAAATCTACCCAAAACGTGTCGTTGAGCGTGTACAGCTGGGCCTTGGATGCGAAGGCATCGAACTTCGGGTCAATCGTGCTCATCGTCATTTTGCTACGCATGGATACCGTTCTCATTATATCGAAGCAAATTGATCGTGTTTTCGCGGCATGGTGGTATAATTCTTCTCCAATCGACGTCAAGCGTGACGTTGGTCGTGTACGTCTGGATATTGGTTGGGAATGTATGAACATCCGAGTGAAGCGTGCTGTCTTTATTTTTGCTACGTCTTGATATACTGCTGAGTTTGTTTTAGAAGTGGGTGCTCGCTTTCGCTGCATGGGAATATAGGAATTCTCAAATCTACCCAAAGCGTGTCGTTGAGCGTGTACAGCTGGGCCTTGGATGCGAAGGCGTCGAACTTCGGGTCAATCGTGCTCATCGTCATTTTGCTACGCATGGATACCGTTCTCATTATATTGAAGCAAATTAGTGCGTGTTTTTGTGGCATGGTGGTATGGTGCTTCTCCAATCGACGTCAAGCGTGACGTTGGTCGTGTACGTCTGGATATTGGTTGGGAATGTATGAACACCCGAGTGAAGCGTGCCATCTTTTTTTTGCTACGTCTTGATATCACCCTGGGTTTGTTTGAGAAGTGGGTGCTCGCTTTCGCTGCATGATAGTATAGGACTTCTCAAATCTACCCAAAACGTGTCGTTGAGCGTGTACAGCTGGGCCTTGGATGCGAAGGCGTCGGACTTCGGGTCAATCGTGCTCATCGTCGTTTTGCTACGTATGGATACCGTTCTCATTATATTGAAGCAAATTAGTGCGAGTTTTTGCGGCATGGTGGTATGGTGCTTCTCCAATCGACGTCAAGCGTGATGTTGGTCGTGTACGTCTGGGTATTGGTTGGGAATGTATGAACACCCGAGTGAAGCGTGCCATCTTTTTTTTTGCTACGGCTTGATATCACCCTGGGTTTGTTCGAGAAGTGGGTGCTCGCTTTCGCTGCATGATAGTATAGGACTTCTCAAATCTACCCAAAACGTGTCGTTGAGCGTGTACAGCTCGGTCTTGGATGCGAAGGCGTCGGACTTCGGGTCAATCGTGCTCATCGTCATTTTCGCTACGTATGGATACCGTTCTCATTACATTGTAGCAAATTAGTGGAGTTTTTGTGGCATGGTGGTATGGTGCTTCTCCAATCGACGTCAAGCGTGACGTTGGTCGTGTACGTCTGGATATTGGTTGGGAATGTATGAACACCCGAGTGAAGCGTGCCATCTTTTTTTTGCTACGTCTTGATATCACCCTGGGTTTGTTTGAGAAGTGGGTGCTCGCTTTCGCTGCATGATAGTATAGGACTTCTCAAATCTACCCAAAACGTGTCGTTGAGCGTGTACAGCTCGGTCTTGGATGCGAAGGCGTCGGACTTCGGGTCATTCGTGCTCATCGTCATTTTCGCTACGTATGGATACCGTTCTCATTACATTGTAGCAAATTAGTGCGGGTTTTCGTGGCATGGTGGTATGGTGCTTCTCCAATCGACGTCAAGCGTGACGTTGGTCGTGTACGTCTGGATATTGGTTGGGAATGTATGAACATATGAGTGAAGCGTGCCATCTTTTTTTTGCTACGGCTTGATATCACCCTGGGTTTGTTCGAGAAGTGGGTGCTCGCTTTCGCTGCATGATAGTATAGGACTTCTCAAATCTACCCAAAACGTGTCGTTGAGCGTGTACAGCTCGGTCTTGGATGCGAAGGCGTCGGACTTCGGGTCAATCGTGCTCATCGTCATTTTGCTACGCATGGATACCCTTCTCATTATATCAAAGCAAATTGATCGTGTTTTCGCGACATGGTGGTATAATTCTTCTCCAATCGGCGTCAAGCGTGACGTTGGTCGTGTACGTCTGGGCATTGGTTGGGAATGTATGAACATCCGAGTGAAACGTGCTGTATTCATTTTTGCTACGTCGTGATTTCACCCTGGGTTTGTTCGAGAAGCGGGTGCTCGCTTTCGCCGCATGGGAATATAGAAATTCTCAAATCTACCCAAAGCGTGTCGTTGAGCGTGTACAGCTGGGCCTTGGATTCGAAGGCGTCGGACTTCGGGTCATTCGTGCTCATCGTCATTTTCGCTACGTATGGATACCGTTCTCATTACATTGTAGCAAATTAGTGGAGTTTTTGTGGCATGGTGGTATGGTGCTTCTCCAATCGACGTCAAGCGTGACGTTGGTCGTGTACGTCTGGGCATTGGTTGGGAATGTATGAACATATGAGTGAAGCGTGCCATCTTTTTTTTGCTACGTCTTGAAATGACCCTCGGTTTGTTTTAGAAGTGGGTGCTCGCTTTCGCTGCATGATAGTATAGGACTTCTCAAATCTACCCAAAACGTGTCGTTGATCGTGTACAGCTGGGCCTTGGATTCGAAGGCGTCGGACTTCGGGTCAATCGTGCTCATCGTCATTTTGCTACGCATGGATACCGTTCTTATTATATCGAAGCAAATTGATCGTGTTTTCGCGACATGGTGGTATAATTCTTCTCCAATCGACGTCAAGCGTGACGTTGGTCGTGTACGTCTGGATATTGGTTGGGAATGTATGAACATCCGAGTGAAGCGTGCCATCATTATTTTTGCTACGTCTTGATATACTGCTGAGTTTGTTTGAGAAGTGGGTGCTCGCTTTCGCCGCATGATAGTATAGGACTTCTCAAATCTACCCAAAACGTGTCGTTGAGCGTGTACAGCTGGGCCTTGGATGCGAAGGCGTCGGACTTCGGGTCAATCGTGCTCATCGTCATTTTGCTACGCATGGATACCGTTCTTATTATGTCGAAGCAAATTGATCGTGTTTTCGCGGCATGGTGGTATGGTGCTTCTCCAATCGGCGTCAAGCGTGACGTTGGTCGTGTACGTCTGGGCATTGGTTGGGAATGTATGAACATTCGAGTGAAGCGTGCTGTCTTCATTTTTGCTACGTCTTGATATACTGCTGAGTTTGTTTTAGAAGTGGGTGCTCGCTTTCGCTGCATGGGAATATAGGAATTCTCAAATCTACCCAAAGCGTGTCGTTGAGCGCGCACAGCTCGGTCTTGGATGCGAAGGCGTCGGACTTCGGGTCGATCGTGCTCATCGTCATTTTCGCTACGTATGGATACCGTTCTCATTACATTGTAGCAAATTAGTGTAGTTTTTGTGGCATGGTGGTATGGTGCTTCTCCAATCGGCGTCAAGCGTGACGTTGGTCCTGTACGTCTGGGCATTGGTTGGGAAGGTATGAACACCCGAGTGAAGCGCGCTGTCTTTATTTTTGCTACGTCTTGATATCCTGCTGAATTTGTTCGAGAAGCGGGTGCTCGCTTTCGCTGCATGGGAATATAGGACTTCTCAAATCTACCCAAAGTGTGTCGTTGAGCGTGTACAGCTGGGCCTTGGACGCGAAGGCGTCGGACTTCGGGTCAATCGTGCTCATCGTCGTTTTCGCTACGTATGTATGCCGTTCTCATTACATTGTAGCAAATTGTGCGTGTTTTCGCGGCATGGTGGTATGGTGCTTCTCCAATCGACGTCAAGCGTGATGTTGGTCGTGTACGTCTGGGCATTGGTTGGGAATGTATGAACACCCGAGTGAAGCGTGCTGTCTTTATTTTTGCTACGTCTTGATATCACCCTCGAGTTTGTTCGAGAAGTGGGTGCTCGCTTTCGCTGCATGGGAATATAGGACTTCTCAAATCTACCCAAAGCGTGTCGTTGAGCGTGTACAGCTGGGCCTTGGATGCGAAGGCGTCGGACTTCGGGTCGATCGTGCTCATCGTCATTTTCGCTACGTATGGATACCGTTCTCATTACATTGTAGCAAATTAGTGCGAGTTTTTGCGGCATGGTGGTATGGTGCTTCTCCAATCGACGTCAAGCGTGACGTTGGTCGTGTACGTCTGGATATTGGTTGGGAATGTATGAACATCCGAGTGAAGCGTGCTGTATTCATTTTTGCTACGTCGTGATTTCACCCTGGGTTTGTTCGAGAAGCGGGTGCTCGCTTTCGCTGCATGGGAATATAGGAATTCTCAAATCTACCCAAAGCGTGTCGTTGAGCGTGTACAGCTGGGCCTTGGATGCGAAGGCGTCGGACTTCGGGTCAATCGTGCTCATCGTCATTTTCGCTACGTATGGATACCGTTCTCATTACATTGTAGCAAATTGTTCGTGTTTTCGCGGCATGGTGGTATGGTGCTTCTCCAATCGACGTCAAGCGTGACGTTGGTCGTGTACGTCTGGATATTGGTTGGGAATGTATGAACATATGAGTGAAGCGTGCCATCTTTTTTTTTGCTACGTCTTGATATGACCCTCGGTTTGTTTTAGAAGTGGGTGCTCGCTTTCGCTGCATGATAGTATAGGACTTCTCAAATCTACCCAAAGCGTGTCGTTGAGCGTGTACAGCTGGGCCTTGGATGCGAAGGCGTCGGACTTCGGGTCAATCGTGCTCATCGTCATTTTGCTACGCATGGATACCGTTCTCATTATATCGAAGCAAATTGATCGTGTTTTCGCGACATGGTGGTATAATTCTTCTCCAATCGACGTCAAGCGTGACGTTGGTCGTGTACGTCTGGATATTGGTTGGGAATGTATGAACATCCGAGTGAAGCGTGCCATCTTTATTTTTGCTACGTCTTGATATCCTGCTGAGTTTGTTTGAGAAGTGGGTGCTCGCTTTCGCTGCATGATAGTATAGGACTTCTCAAATCTACCCAAAACGTGTCGTTGAGCGTGTACAGCTGGGCCTTGGATGCGAAGGCGTCGGACTTCGGGTCAATCGTGCTCATCGTCATTTTCGCTACGTATGGATACCGTTCTCATTACATTGTAGCAAATTGTTCGTGTTTTCGCGGCATGGTGGTATGGTGCTTCTCCAATCGACGTCAAGCGTGACGTTGGTCGTGTACGTCTGGGCATTGGTTGGGAATGTATGAACATCCGAGTGAAACGTGCTGTATTCATTTTTGCTACGTCTTGATATCACCCTGGGTTTGTTTGAGAAGTGGGTGCTCGCTTTCGCTGCATGGGAATATAGGACTTCTCAAATCTACCCAAAGCGTGTCGTTGAGCGTGTACAGCTGGGCCTTGGATGCGAAGGCGTCGGACTTCGGGTCAATCGTGCTCATCGTCATTTTCGCTACGTATGGATACCGTTCTCATTACATTGTAGCAAATTGTGCGTGTTTTCGCGGCATGGTGGTATGGTGCTTCTCCAATCGACGTCAAGCGTGACGTTGGTCGTGTACGTCTGGATATTGGTTGGGAATGTATGAACATCCGAGTGAAGCGTGCCATCTTTATTTTTGCTACGTCTTGATATCCTGCTGAGTTTGTTTGAGAAGTGGGTGCTCGCTTTCGCTGCATGATAGTATAGGACTTCTCAAATCTACCCAAAACGTGTCGTTGAGCGTGTACAGCTGGGCCTTGGATGCGAAGGCGTCGGACTTCGGGTCAATCGTGCTCATCGTCATTTTCGCTACGTATGGATACCGTTCTCATTACATTGTAGCAAATTGTGCGTGTTTTCGCGGCATGGTGGTATGGTGCTTCTCCAATCGACGTCAAGCGTGACGTTGGTCGTGTACGTCTGGATATTGGTTGGGAATGTATGAACATATGAGTGAAGCGTGCCATCTTTTTTTTGCTACGTCTTGATATGACCCTCGGTTTGTTTTAGAAGTGGGTGCTCGCTTTCGCTGCATGATAGTATAGGACTTCTCAAATCTACCCAAAGTGTGTCGTTGAGCGTGTACAGCTGGGCCTTGGATGCGAAGGCATCGAACTTCGGGTCAATCGTGCTCATCGTCATTTTGCTACGCATGGATACCGTTCTCATTATATCGAAGCAAATTGATCGTGTTTTCGCGACATGGTGGTATAGTTCTTCTCCAATCGACGTCAAGCGTGACGTTGGTCGTGTACGTCTGGGCATTGGTTGGGAATGTATGAACATCCGAGTGAAGCGTGCTGTCTTTATTTTTGCTACGTCTTGATATACTGCTGAGTTTGTTTTAGAAGTGGGTGCTCGCTTTCGCTGCATGGGAATATAGGACTTCTCAAATCTACCCAAAGCGTGTCGTTGAGCGCGCACAGCTCGGTCTTGGATGCGAAGGCGTCGGACTTCGGGTCAATCGTGCTCATCGTCGTTTTCGCTACGTATGGATACCGTTCTCATTACATTGTAGCAAATTAGTGCGTGTTTTTGCGGCATGGTGGTATGGTGCTTCTCCAATCGACGTCAAGCGTGACGTTGGTCGTGTACGTCTGGGCATTGGTTGGGAATGTATGAACACCCGAGTGAAGCGTGCCATCTTTTTTTTGCTACGTCTTGATACCCTGCTGAATTTGTTCGAGAAGCGGGTGCTCGCTTTCGCTGCATGGGAATATAGGACTTCTCAAATCTACCCAAAGTGTGTCGTTGAGCGTGCACAGCTGGGCCTTGGATGCGAAGGCGTCGGACTTCGGGTCAATCGTGCTCATCGTCGTTTTCGCTACGTATGTATGCCGTTCTCATTACATTGTAGCAAATTGTGCGTGTTTTCGCGGCATGGTGGTATGGTGCTTCTCCAATCGACGTCAAGCGTGACGTTGGTCGTGTACGTCTGGGCATTGGTTGGGAATGTATGAACACCCGAGTGAAGCGTGCTGTCTTTATTTTTGCTACGTCTTGATATCACCCTCGAGTTTGTTTGAGAAGTGGGTGCTCGCTTTCGCTGCATGGGAATATAGGACTTCTCAAATCTACCCAAAACGTGTCGTTGAGCGTGCACAGCTGGGCCTTGGATGCGAAGGCGTCGGACTTCGGGTCGATCGTGCTCATCGTCGTTTTCGCTACGTATGTATGCCGTTCTCATTACATTGTAGCAAATTGTGCGTGTTTTCGCGGCATGGTGGTATGGTGCTTCTCCAATCGACGTCAAGCGTGACGTTGGTCGTGTACGTCTGGGCATTGGTTGGGAATGTATGAACATATGAGTGAAGCGTGCCATCTTTATTTTTGCTACGTCTTGATATCCTGCTGAATTTGTTTGAGAAGTGGGTGCTCGCTTTCGCTGCATGGGAGTATAGGACTTCTCAAATCTACCCAAAGTGTATCGTTGAGCGTGCACAGCTCGGCCTTGGATGCGAAGGCGTCGGACTTCGGGTCGATCGTGCTCATCGTCGTTTTCGCTACGTATGGATGCCGTTCTCATTACATTGTAGCAAATTGTTCGTGTTTTCGCGGCATGGTGGTATGGTGCTTCTCCAATCGACGTCAAGCGTGACGTTGGTCGTGTACGTCTGGGCATTGGTTGGGAAGGTATGAACACCCGAGTGAAGCGTGCTGTCTTTATTTTTGCTACGTCTTGATATCCTGCTGAGTTTGTTTGAGAAGTGGGTGCTCGCTTTTGCTGCATGGGAGTATGGGACTTTTCAAATCTACCCAAAGCGTGTCGTTGAGCGTGCACAGCTGGGCCTTGGATGCGAAGGCGTCGGACTTCGAGTCAATCGTGCTCACCTTCGTTTTCGCTACGTATGGATGCCGTTCTCATTACATTGTAGCAAATTGAGCGTGTTTTCGCGGCATGGTGGTATGGTGCTTCTCCAATCGACGTCAAGCGTGACGTTGGTCGTTTACGTCAGGGCATTGGTTGGGAATGTATGAACATCCGAGTGAAGCGTGCTGTATTTATTTTTGCTACGTCTTGATATCACCCTGGGTTTGTTTGAGAAGCGGGTGCTCGCTTTCGCCGCATGGTAGTATAGGACTTCTCAAATCTACCCAAAGCGTGTCGTTGAGCGTGTACAGCTGGGCCTTGGATTCGAAGGCGTCGGACTTCGGGTCATTCGTGCTCATCGTCATTTTCGCTACGTATGTATACCGTTCTCATTACATTGTAGCAAATTAGTGGAGTTTTTGTGACATGGTGGTATGGTGCTTCTCCAATCGACGTCAAGCGTGACGTTGGTCGTGTACGTCTGGATATTGGTTGGGAATGTATGAACATATGAGTGAAGCGTGCCATCTTTTTTTTGCTACGGCTTGATATCCTCTCGAGTTTGTTTTAGAAGTGGGTGCTCGCTTTCGCTGCATGGGAGTATAGGACTTCTCAAATCTACCCAAAATGTGTCGTTGAGCGTGTACAGCTCGGTCTTGGATGCGAAGGCGTCGGACTTCGGGTCGATCGTGCTCATCGTCATTTTCGCTACGTATGGATACCGTTCTCATTACATTGTAGCAAATTGTGCGTAGTTTTCGCGGCATGGTGGTATGGTGCTTCTCCAATCGACGTCAAGCGTGACGTTGGTCGTGTACGTCTGGATATTGGTTGGGAATGTATGAACATATGAGTGAAGCGTGCCATCTTTTTTTTGCTACGTCTTGATATGACCCTCGGTTTGTTTTAGAAGTGGGTGCTCGCTTTCGCTGCATGGGAGTATAGGACTTCTCAAATCTACCCAAAATGTGTCGTTGAGCGTGTACAGCTGGGCCTTGGATGCGAAGGCGTCGGACTTCGGGTCATTCGTGCTCATCGTCGTTTTCGCTACGTATGTATACCGTTCTCATTACATTGTAGCAAATTGTTCGTGTTTTCGCGGCATGGTGGTATGGTGCTTCTCCAATCGACGTCAAGCGTGACGTTGGTCGTGTACGTCTGGGCATTGGTTGGGAATGTATGAACATCCGAGTGAAGCGTGCCATCTTTTTTTGCTACGTCTTGATATCACCCTCGGTTTGTTTTAGAAGTGGGTGCTCGCTTTCGCTGCATGATAGTATAGGACTTCTCAAATCTACCCAAAACGTGTCGTTGAGCGTGTACAGCTGGGCCTTGGATGCGAAGGCATCGAACTTCGGGTCAATCGTGCTCATCGTCATTTTGCTACGCATGGATGCCGTTCTCATTATATCGAAGCAAATTGTGCGTGTTTTCGCGACATGGTGGTATGATTCTTCTCCAATCGACGTCAAGCGTGACGTTGGTCGTGTACGTCTGGGCATTGGTTGGGAATGTATGAACATCCGAGTGAAGCGTGCCATCTTTTTTTTGCTACGTCTTGATATCACTGCTGAGTTTGTTTTAGAAGTGGGTGCTCGCTTTCGCTGCATGGGAATATAGGACTTCTCAAATCTACCCAAAGTGTGTCGTTGAGCGTGCACAGCTGGGCCTTGGATGCGAAGGCATCGGACTTCGGGTCAATCGTGCTCATCGTCATTTTGCTACGCATGGATACCGTTCTCATTATATCGAAGCAAATTGTGCGTGTTTTCGCGGCATGGTGGTATGGTGCTTCTCCAATCGACGTCAAGCGTGACGTTGGTCGTGTACGTCTGGATATTGGTTGGGAATGTATGAACATCCGAGTGAAGCGTGCCATCTTTTTTTTGCTACGGCTTGATATCCTGCTGAATTTGTTTTAGAAGTGGGTGCTCGCTTTCGCTGCATGGGAATATAGGACTTCTCAAATCTACCCAAAGTGTGTCGTTGAGCGTGTACAGCTGGGCCTTGGATGCGAAGGCGTCGGACTTCGGGTCGATCGTGCTCATCGTCGTTTTTGCTACGTATGTATGCCGTTCTCATTACCTTGTAGCAAATTGTGCGTGTTTTCGCGGCATGGTGGTATGGTGCTTCTCCAATCGACGTCAAGCGTGACGTTGGTCGTGTACGTCTGGGCATTGGTTGGGAATGTATGAACATATGAGTGAAGCGTGCCATCTTTATTTTTGCTACGGCTTGATATCACCCAGGGTTTGTTTTAGAAGTGGGTGCTCGCTTTCGCTGCATGGGAATATAGGACTTCTCAAATCTACCCAAAGTGTGTCGTTGAGCGTGCACAGCTGGGCCATGGATGCGAAGGCGTCGGACTTCGGGTCGATCGTGCTCATCGTCGTTTTTGCTACGTATGTATGCCGTTCTCATTACCTTGTAGCAAATTGTGCGTGTTTTCGCGGCATGGTGGTATGGTGCTTCTCCAATCGACGTCAAGCGTGACGTTGGTCGTGTACGTCTGGGCATTGGTTGGGAATGTATGAACACCCGAGTGAAGCGTGCTGTCTTTATTTTTGCTACGTCTTGATATCCTGCTGAATTTGTTTGAGAAGTGGGTGCTCGCTTTCGCTGCATGGGAATATAGGACTTCTCAAATCTACCCAAAGTGTGTCGTTGAGCGTGCACAGCTGGGCCTTGGATGCGAAGGCGTCGGACTTCGGGTCAATCGTGCTCATCGTCATTTTGCTACGCATGGATGCCGTTCTCATTATATCGAAGCAAATTGTGCGTGTTTTCGCGACATGGTGGTATGGTGCTTCTCCAATCGACGTCAAGCGTGACGTTGGTCGTGTACGTCTGGATATTGGTTGGGAATGTATGAACACCCGAGTGAAGCGTGCCATCTTTATTTTTGCTACGTCTTGATATCCTGCTGAATTTGTTTTAGAAGTGGGTGCTCGCTTTCGCTGCATGGGAATATAGGACTTCTCAAATCTACCCAAAGTGTGTCGTTGAGCGTGCACAGCTGGGCCTTGGATGCGAAGGCGTCGGACTTCGGGTCATTCGTGCTCATCGTCATTTTGCTACGCATGGATACCGTTCTCATTATATCGAAGCAAATTGTGCGTGTTTTCGCGACATGGTGGTATGGTGCTTCTCCAATCGACGTCAAGCGTGACGTTGGTCGTGTACGTCTGGATATTGGTTGGGAATGTATGAACACCTGAGTGAAGCGTGCCATCTTTTTTTTGCTACGGCTTGATATCCTGCTGAATTTGTTTTAGAAGTGGGTGCTCGCTTTCGCTGCATGGGAATATAGGACTTCTCAAATCTACCCAAAGTGTGTCGTTGAGCGTGTACAGCTGGGCCTTGGATGCGAAGGCGTCGGACTTCGGGTCGATCGTGCTCATCGTCGTTTTTGCTACGTATGTATGCCGTTCTCATTACCTTGTAGCAAATTGTGCGTGTTTTCGCGGCATGGTGGTATGGTGCTTCTCCAATCGACGTCAAGCGTGACGTTGGTCGTGTACGTCTGGGCATTGGTTGGGAATGTATGAACATACGAGTGAAGCGTGCCATCTTTATTTTTGCTACGTCTTGATATCACTGCTGAGTTTGTTTGAGAAGTGGGTGCTCGCTTTCGCTGCATGGGAATATAGGACTTCTCAAATCTACCCAAAGTGTGTCGTTGAGCGTGCACAGCTGGGCCTTGGATGCGAAGGCGTCGAACTTCGGGTCAATCGTGCTCATCGTCGTTTTTGCTACGTATGGATGCCGTTCTCATTACCTTGTAGCAAATTGTGCGTGTTTTCGCGGCATGGTGGTATGGTGCTTCTCCAATCGACGTCAAGCGTGACGTTGGTCGTGTACGTCTGGGCATTGGTTGGGAATGTATGAACACCCGAGTGAAGCGTGCTGTCTTTATTTTTGCTACGTCTTGATATCCTGCTGAATTTGTTTGAGAAGTGGGTGCTCGCTTTCGCTGCATGGGAATATAGGACTTCTCAAATCTACCCAAAGTGTGTCGTTGAGCGTGCACAGCTGGGCCTTGGATGCGAAGGCGTCGGACTTCGGGTCAATCGTGCTCATCTTCGTTTTCGCTACGTATGGATACCGTTCTCATTACATTGTAGCAAATTGTGCGTGTTTTCGCGGCATGGTGGTATGGTGCTTCTCCAATCGACGTCAAGCGTGACGTTGGTCGTGTACGTCGTGGATATTGGTTGGGAATGTATGAACACCCGAGTGAAGCGTGCCATCTTTATTTTTGCTACGGCTTGATATCCTGCTGAATTTGTTTTAGAAGTGGGTGCTCGCTTTCGCTGCATGGGAATATAGGAATTCTCAAATCTACCCAAAGTGTGTCGTTGATCGTGTACAGCTGGGCCTTGGATGCGAAGGCGTCGGACTTCGGGTCGATCGTGCTCATCGTCGTTTTTGCTACGTATGTATGCCGTTCTCATTACCTTGTAGCAAATTGTGCGTGTTTTCGCGGCATGGTGGTATGGTGCTTCTCCAATCGACGTCAAGCGTGACGTTGGTCGTGTACGTCTGGGCATTGGTTGGGAATGTATGAACACCCGAGTGAAGCGTGCCATCTTTATTTTTGCTACGTCTTGATATCCTGCTGAATTTGTTTGAGAAGTGGGTGCTCGCTTTCGCTGCATGGGAATATAGGACTTCTCAAATCTACCCAAAGTGTGTCGTTGAGCGTGCACAGCTGGGCCATGGATGCGAAGGCGTCGGACTTCGGGTCAATCGTGCTCATCGTCATTTTGCTACGCATGGATACCGTTCTCATTATATCGAAGCAAATTGATCGTGTTTTCGCGACATGGTGGTATGGTGCTTCTCCAATCGACGTCAAGCGTGACGTTGGTCGTGTACGTCTGGATATTGGTTGGGAATGTATGAACATATGAGTGAAGCGTGCCATCTTTATTTTTGCTACGGCTTGATACCACCCAGGGTTTGTTTTAGAAGTGGGTGCTCGCTTCCGCTGTATGGGAATATAGGACTTCTCAAATCTACCCAAAGTGTGTCGTTGAGCGTGCTGTTAAAAGGTAGCGGAGCGTCGAAGTGAAGAACACTTGTTGTTCGAAGCAGCAAAACCAAAAGTGCATTATTCTATGAGTGTAACTCGTTCCTACCGTTGCTACTCATCTTTCTGAATCACGTCTTCATTCCAACTGCCCCATCAATCCTGGCGTTCCTTTCTCATGTTCCTTTCCCATATAGCGGTTTCTCTGATGTGGACATCCTTCCTACTGAGCACAAGAATGGGGGACGTCACTGTCTGGAAGGATAGTGCTGGTGAACCTTAAACACCAGGACCCAAAGACTTAAATTGCACTGCCGGGTATCGAACCAGTGACCTCTTAGATATGGCTGCCACACATTTCCACTCGAGCTTCAGCATGCTTCAACATTAACTTACTGGTATCCTATTGTACCCTACTACTCGGAGTATATTATAGACACGCTTCTCCCTATGCATGTCCATAACATACCCTTCGCATCACCTAATCGTAGCACTCTTCCTTTATGCGCATGTACATGCTTTGTATGCCTGCCTTGTCAAATTTGAACCTCGCAGAAACATGTCATGCTTAGTCCGGCCAAGAGCCTTCGACAATCCGTCCGCAATCATCTCGTCGGTTGGCTTGTACTCAACCTGAATGACGCCTTCCTCAACCTTTTCGCGAAGAAAGTGAAACTTGATATCAATGTGCTTTGTTCTTGCATGAAAGACCGGATTCTTTGCCAGTGCAATGCACCCTTGATTGTCTTCATAAATAGTCGTCGCCGCTCCAAGTCCGAATCCAATGTTGGATAGTAATAGACGCAGCCACACCGCCTCTTGTGCCGCAGCATACAATGCCATATACTCAGCCTCGGTGCTAGAAGTTGCCACTGTCGGTTGCCTCTTCGACTTCCACGACACCACGTTGCCGTGCAAAAAGAACACGTAACCTGTAGTTGAGCGGCGAGAATCCAAGTCGCTTGCCCATGACGCGTCCGCAAATCCTAATAGCTCTCCCTTGTTTTTGCCGTGAAATACGATGCTATAATCAGCAGTCGTCTTGAGGTATTTGAGCACGCGCTTGGCTGCGATCCAGTGGCTTTTCTCATACCTTTCGCAGTACTTAGCCACTTCTCCTACCGCGTGCATGATGTCCGGTCTAGTGCACGTTGCGACGTACATAAGGGCACCAACGAGCTCGCGGTATGGCCACTTGGGCACAAAGTCGGCATCTATTCCAAGCTTGGTCAACTTTTCACTTTCGTTTGACGGTGTGTGAATGTCCTTGCATTGGTCGACGCCAAATTTTTTCTGCCAAGCGCTTAATGTAAGCGTGCTGATTCATGCTGATTGATTTTCTCTGTCGATCACGTGATAACTCGATACCGAGACAGTATTTCAACTCGCCGAGCTCCTTGATACTGAACTCTGTCTTGAGTGCACGTTTAATGTCATCAATGTGCTCTTGTGTTTGAGCGAAGAGCATCAAGTCGTCCACGTGAATGAGCACGAGACTAAAGTGACCATGCGATCGTCGCACATAGACACAAAGATCGGCAGACGTTCGCTTGAACCCTTGACCTTCAAGGTGCGCGTTCAGACGATGATTCCATTCTCTTGCCGCTTGTTTTGTACCGTACAACGCTTTGTTCAGCAGACACTTCTTGTCCCGATGTTGCTGGTCACCAAATCCATCCGGCTGGTCCATGTAAATCACTTCCTTGACTTCGCCGTATAGAAATGCCGTGTCGACATCAACGTTCTCCATGATTAAATCTTGCTCCGCCGCAATTGCGATGGCAACGTTGATCGACTCTTTCCGCGCCACCGGAGCATATGTCTCAAAATAGTCCACTCCAGGACGTTGCGTGAAACCTTTTGCCACAAGTCGTGCCTTAAACTTCACGATTTCTCCATTTGGTTTGCGCTTTATGCGAAATACCCACTTGCACCCGATTGCTCTCTTGTCCGAGGGCAAATCTTGAAGCGTCCATGTGTCGTGTTGTGTCAGCGATTGAATCTCACTTTCCATCACACGCATCCATTCGTCCTTGTACTTGCTTCGCAGCACTTGATCGTATGTCGATGCGCTTTCACCATACTCTTCAGCGCTGAAACAGTACTGTGCCTCGTAGCTAGCGTCATAGTCGTCGAGGTTGAAATTTCCTCGCCCTAGATTGGTAAACTCTTGCTCGTAGCGCTTGATCGCTTGTTTCTTGCGTACTGGTCTCACATTCGACTCTTGCTCGCCGTCTCTTCCTGGTGTGCTTGATTGCCTCGTCGGGATGGCATTGGTTGGCCGATCCATTGGTCCTGTGTTGTCAGGTGTCATTATCGGACTTCCTGGTGTCGGCGTCCTGGGTCCCTCATCGCTTGTTGCGTGGTCAGTTGGATCCAGATTATCCTCACCGTTGTTCACAACGTCGACAATTCCAGGCGTATCTTCGTTGCGTGTCTGATCTACCGCAGTTTCCGCAAAGGTGACACTTCGGGAAATTAAGCCTTCCAGTGGTCGTATCAAGAAGTCGATAAGCTTTGTTTTGCTTGGCATATCCGAGCAGCATACACCGAACACCAGATGGGTCCAGCTTGTTTCGCTTCGCTTTAGGTATATGCGAGTATCAAAGACGTCCGAACACCCGCAATTTCTCGATACGAGGTTTTCGCTTGAATACCATCTCGAATGGGCTTGAGTCTGGACTTGAAGCGCTTGGAAGCACGTTACGGATATCCACAGCGGTCAGCATCGCCTCACACCAGTAAGTCTTGTCCAGCTTAGCCTCGCTCAGCATACAACGCGTCATTTCTACCAAAGTGCGATTCAGCCGTTCTGCCATGCCATTCTGCTCCGGATTATATGGAACCGTGAATTCCTGCTTGATCATCTTTTGCCGACAAAATCGAGTCATCTCGTTATTTCGGTACTCACCGCCATTATCACTTCGTAGTACCGTCACGTCCATATTGCATTCGATCTTGATATCGTGACAATACTGTTGAAATGCTTTGGTGACATCACTCTTCTTGCGTAGCGGGTAGACCATCGCATAGCGGCTTTTCATCATCATGAACGTCGCAACGTAGCGATAGTCCGATCTTGAGGCTGGTGTGATTGGTCCTAGAACATCCGAGCATACGATGGAGTCTATACGGTGACTCTCCCTCGCTTCTGTGTCAGCCTCAGTGCTGTTAAAAGTCTTCCGGACTTGCTTGGCTGTCGCGCAAATATCACAGACGACTTTTGGGTCCATGCAATTTCCTTGTATGCAGCCGTCTTTAATCAGCTTGTTCACGGTCGAGTATGATACGTGTCCGAGTCGTCGATGCCACAATTGAGCTTCATGCTCTACCACATGGCATTGTGGGGCCTCTTCAACATTAAGTTTTACCAGCATTCCACATCTCAGACCTGTCGCGACGATTCGCCCGCATTTTAATACAGTACACCCGTCACTGTTCATTTCGACCGTCATCCCGCGCGCCGTAGCTGCTGCCAGCGAGAAAAGGTTCTTGCTGAGGTCCTGCACGTGGAGTGTATTCTCCAGACGCGCATTGATCCACAACGTGCCGTTCCAAACACGCAAGACCACTGTGCCTTGTCCCAGCACCTGTAAGCTCGCATTGTTTTTCGCGCTGTGCACGCTGCGAGCCAGTGGCGATTCGATGTATTCGATGAACGCGCCTTTGTCCTTGCACATATGTGCCGTTGCGCCGCTGTCCATGATCCAGCAGTCGCTCGTACTTCCTTCAATGGCGTTAAACGCCACATTCGAGTGATCTTCTTGTCTCTCGCCACGATTCTGTTTCTTGTTCCGGCAGTCGCGTGCGTAGTGTCCGCGCTTACCACAATTAAAGCACTGAACACTTGACCCTGTCTTTCTCTGACCGCCGCTCCTTTTGCTGAACTTTTTCTTCTCCTGTCGTGTTCCGACATGAAGCGCTGTCTCGTCTTCAATGCGCAACGAATCCTTCTTGCGCACTTCCTCGGCATTTAGCTTGCTCACCAGATCCTTAAAGCTGAAATGTGTGACGCTCATGCGAAAAGCCTGCACAAGACTCTCGTATTGTGCCGGAAGACTTCGTAGCAATGTTGCACACGTATCTTCTTCACTCGGTCCGCACGAAGCTCCATTCATGTCCAACACGAGCCTCTCCAACTCCAGTACGTGAGCGCTCATGTCCGGTGCCGTATACTTAAAGGTTGCGAACTTCTCCTTTAGCCACAGCCGACTTGCCATGTCTTGAGTCCGATGAACTTGCGCGAGGGCTCCCCATGCTTCGCGTGCACTACCCGTGGTAATGACATGCATGAGCTGAGTATCGCTCAAATTGAGCACGATCGCCGCGTGCGCTTGCTGCTCCTTCGCCTCGGAGACGCCGGATGTGGCGTCTACCGCTTCCCATAGTCCCTTGGACACGAGGTACATCTTCATCTTGAACGCCCATAACGGATAGTTGGTACCGTCAAACTGTGCCACTTTGGGCGCGGAGTCGTTACTTGGGCTCATAACCTGTTAAAAGGTAGCGGAGCGTCGAAGTGAAGAACACTTGTTGGTCGAAGCAGCAAAACCAAAAGTGTATGATTCTGTGAGTGTAACTCGTTCCTACCGTTGCTACTCATATTTCTGAATCACTTCTTCATTCCAACTGCCCCATCAATCCTGGCGTTCCTTTCCCATGTTCCTTTCCCATATAACGGTTTCTCTGATGTGGACATCCTTTCCACTGAGCACAAAAATGGGGGACGTCACTGTCTGGCAGGACAGTGCTGGTGAACCCCAAACACCAGGACCCTAAGGTTTAACTTTCACTGCCGGGTATCGAACCGGTGACCTCTGGAATATGGCTGCCACACATTTCCACTCGAGCTACAGCATGCTTACGAAATGCACGTACTGGTATCCTATTGTACCGTACTAATGGAGCATATTATAGACATGCTTCATCCCTATGCATGTCCATAACATACCCTTCGCATCACCTAATCCTAACACGTGCACAGCTGGGCCATGGATGCGAAGGCGTCGGACTTCGGGTCGATCGTGCTCATCGTCGTTTTCGCTACGTATGTATGCCGTTCTCATTACCTTGTAGCAAATTGTGCGTGTTTTCGCGGCATGGTGGTATAATTCTTCTCCAATCGACGTCAAGCGTGACGTTGGTCGTTGACGTCTGGGCATTGGTTGGGAATGTATGAACACCCGAGTGAAGCGTGCTGTCTTTATTTTTGCTACGTCTTGATATCCTGCTGAATTTGTTTGAGAAGTGGGTGCTCGCTTTCGCTGCATGGGAATATAGGACTTCTCAAATCTACCCAAAGTGTGTCGTTGAGCGTGCACAGCTGGGCCTTGGATGCGAAGGCGTCGGACTTCGGGTCGATCGTGCTCATCGTCGTTTTCGCTACGTATGTATGCCGTTCTCATTACCTTGTAGCAAATTGTGCGTGTTTTCGCGGCATGGTGGTATGGTGCTTCTCCAATCGACGTCAAGCGTGACGTTGGTCGTGTACGTCTGGGCATTGGTTGGGAATGTATGAACATATGAGTGAAGCGTGCCATCTTTATTTTTGCTACGTCTTGATATCCTGCTGAATTTGTTTGAGAAGTGGGTGCTCGCTTTCGCTGCATGGGAATATAGGACTTCTCAAATCTACCCAAAGTGTGTCGTTGAGCGTGTACAGCTGGGCCTTGGATGCGAAGGCATCGAACTTCGGGTCAATCGTGCTCATCGTCATTTTGCTACGCATGGATGCCGTTCTCGTTATATTGAAGCAAATTGAGCGTGTTTTCGCGGCATGGTGGTATGGTGCTTCTCCAATCGACGTCAAGCGTGACGTTGGTCGTGTACGTCTGGATATTGGTTGGGAATGTATGAACACCCGAGTGAAGCGTGCCATCTTTATTTTTGCTACGTCTTGATATCCTGCTGAGTTTGTTTGAGAAGTGGGTGCTCGCTTTCGCTGCATGGGAATATAGGACTTCTCAAATCTACCCAAAGTGTGTCGTTGAGCGTGCACAGCTGGGCCTTGGATGCAAAGGCGTCGGACTTCGGGTCGATCGTGCTCATCGTCGTTTTTGCTACGTATGTATGCCGTTCTCATTACCTTGTAGCAAATTGTGCGTGTTTTCGCGGCATGGTGGTATGGTGCTTCTCCAATCGACGTCAAGCGTGATGTTGGTCGTGTACGTCAGGGCATTGGTTGGGAATGTATGAACACCCGAGTGAAGCGTGCTGTCTTTATTTTTGCTACGTCTTGATATCCTGCTGAATTTGTTTGAGAAGTGGGTGCTCGCTTTCGCTGCATGGGAATATAGGACTTCTCAAATCTACCCAAAGTGTGTCGTTGAGCGTGTACAGCTGGGCCTTGGATGCGAAGGCATCGAACTTCGGGTCAATCGTGCTCATCGTCATTTTGCTACGCATGGATGCCGTTCTCATTATATCGAAGCAAATTGATGCGTGTTTTCGCGACATGGTGGTATGGTGCTTCTCCAATCGACGTCAAGCGTGACGTTGGTCGTGTACGTCTGGATATTGGTTGGGAATGTATGAACACCCGAGTGAAGCGTGCTGTCTTTATTTTTGCTACGTCTTGATATCCTGCTGAATTTGTTTGAGAAGTGGGTGCTCGCTTTCGCTGCATGGGAATATAGGAATTCTCAAATCTACCCAAAGTGTGTCGTTGAGCGTGCACAGCTGGGCCTTGGATGCGAAGGCGTCGGACTTCGGGTCGATCGTGCTCATCGTCGTTTTGCTACGCATGGATGCCGTTCTCATTACCTTGTAGCAAATTGTGCGTGTTTTCGCGGCATGGTGGTATGGTGCTTCTCCAATCGACGTCAAGCGTGATGTTGGTCGTGTACGTCAGGGCATTGGTTGGGAATGTATGAACACCCGAGTGAAGCGTGCTGTCTTTATTTTTGCTACGTCTTGATATCCTGCTGAGTTTGTTTGAGAAGTGGGTGCTCGCTTTCGCTGCATGGGAATATAGGACTTCTCAAATCTACCCAAAGTGTGTCGTTGAGCGTGCACAGCTGGGCCTTGGATGCGAAGGCGTCGGACTTCGGGTCGATCGTGCTCATCGTCGTTTTTGCTACGTATGTATGCCGTTCTCATTACCTTGTAGCAAATTGTGCGTGTTTTCGCGGCATGGTGGTATGGTGCTTCTCCAATCGACGTCAAGCGTGACGTTGGTCGTGTACGTCTGGGCATTGGTTGGGAATGTATGAACATCTGAGTGAAGCGTGCCATCTTTATTTTTGCTACGTCTTGATATCCTGCTGAGTTTGTTTGAGAAGTGGGTGCTCGCTTTCGCTGCATGGGAATATAGGACTTCTCAAATCTACCCAAAGTGTGTCGTTGAGCGTGCACAGCTGGGCCTTGGATGCGAAGGCGTCGGACTTCGGGTCGATCGTGCTCATCGTCGTTTTTGCTACGTATGTATGCCGTTCTCATTACCTTGTAGCAAATTGTGCGTGTTTTCGCGGCATGGTGGTATGGTGCTTCTCCAATCGACGTCAAGCGTGACGTTGGTCGTGTACGTCTGGGCATTGGTTGGGAATGTATGAACATCCGAGTGAAGCGTGCTGTCTTTATTTTTGCTACGTCTTGATATCCTGCTGAATTTGTTTGAGAAGTGGGTGCTCGCTTTCGCTGCATGGGAATATAGGACTTCTCAAATCTACCCAAAGTGTGTCGTTGAGCGTGCACAGCTGGGCCTTGGATGCGAAGGCGTCGGACTTCGGGTCGATCGTGCTCATCGTCGTTTTCGCTACGTATGGATGCCGTTCTCATTACATTGTAGCAAATTGTGCGTGTTTTCGCGGCATGGTGGTATGGTGCTTCTCCAATCGACGTCAAGCGTGACGTTGGTCGTGTACGTCTGGATATTGGTTGGGAATGTATGAACACCCGAGTGAAGCGTGCTGTCTTTATTTTTGCTACGTCTTGATAGCCTGCTGAGTTTGTTTGAGAAGTGGGTGCTCGCTTTCGCTGCATGGGAATATAGGACTTCTCAAATCTACCCAAAGTGTGTCGTTGAGCGTGCACAGCTGGGCCTTGGATGCGAAGGCGTCGGACTTCGGGTCGATCGTGCTCATCGTCGTTTTCGCTACGTATGTATGCCGTTCTCATTACCTTGTAGCAAATTGTGCGTGTTTTCGCGGCATGGTGGTATGGTGCTTCTCCAATCGACGTCAAGCGTGACGTTGGTCGTGTACGTCAGGGCATTGGTTGGGAATGTATGAACACCCGAGTGAAGCGTGCTGTCTTTATTTTTGCTACGTCTTGATATCCTGCTGAATTTGTTTGAGAAGTGGGTGCTCGCTTTCGCTGCATGGGAATATAGGACTTCTCAAATCTACCCAAAGTGTGTCGTTGAGCGTGCACAGCTGGGCCTTGGATGCGAAGGCGTCGGACTTCGGGTCGATCGTGCTCATCGTCGTTTTCGCTACGTATGTATGCCGTTCTCATTACCTTGTAGCAAATTGTGCGTGTTTTCGCGGCATGGTGGTATGGTGCTTCTCCAATCGACGTCAAGCGTGACGTTGGTCGTGTACGTCTGGGCATTGGTTGGGAATGTATGAACATCCGAGTGAAGCGTGCTGTCTTTATTTTTGCTACGTCTTGATATCCTGCTGAGTTTGTTTGAGAAGTGGGTGCTCGCTTTTGCTGCATGGGAATATAGGACTTCTCAAATCTACCCAAAGTGTGTCGTTGAGCGTGCACAGCTGGGCCTTGGATGCGAAGGCGTCGGACTTCGGGTCGATCGTGCTCATCGTCGTTTTTGCTACGTATGTATGCCGTTCTCATTACCTTGTAGCAAATTGTGCGTGTTTTCGCGGCATGGTGGTATGGTGCTTCTCCAATCGACGTCAAGCGTGACGTTGGTCGTGTACGTCTGGGCATTGGTTGGGAATGTATGAACATCCGAGTGAAGCGTGCTATCTTTATTTTTGCTACGTCTTGATATCCTGCTGAGTTTGTTTGAGAAGTGGGTGCTCGCTTTCGCTGCATGGGAATATAGGACTTCTCAAATCTACCCAAAGTGTGTCGTTGAGCGTGCACAGCTGGGCCTTGGATGCGAAGGCGTCGGACTTCGGGTCGATCGTGCTCATCGTCGTTTTCGCTACGTATGGATGCCGTTCTCATTACCTTGTAGCAAATTGTGCGTGTTTTCGCGGCATGGTGGTATGGTGCTTCTCCAATCGACGTCAAGCGTGACGTTGGTCGTGTACGTCTGGGCATTGGTTGGGAATGTATGAACACCCGAGTGAAGCGTGCTGTCTTTATTTTTGCTACGTCTTGATATCCTGCTGAGTTTGTTTGAGAAGTGGGTGCTCGCTTTCGCTGCATGGGAATATAGGACTTCTCAAATCTACCCAAAGTGTGTCGTTGAGCGTGCACAGCTGGGCCTTGGATGCGAAGGCGTCGGACTTCGGGTCGATCGTGCTCATCGTCGTTTTTGCTACGTATGTATGCCGTTCTCATTACCTTGTAGCAAATTGTGCGTGTTTTCGCGGCATGGTGGTATGGTGCTTCTCCAATCGACGTCAAGCGTGACGTTGGTCGTGTACGTCTGGGCATTGGTTGGGAATGTATGAACACCCGAGTGAAGCGTGCTGTCTTTATTTTTGCTACGTCTTGATATCCTGCTGAGTTTGTTTGAGAAGTGGGTGCTCGCTTTTGCTGCATGGGAATATAGGACTTCTCAAATCTACCCAAAGTGTGTCGTTGAGCGTGCACAGCTGGGCCTTGGATGCGAAGGCGTCGGACTTCGGGTCGATCGTGCTCATCGTCGTTTTCGCTACGTATGTATGCCGTTCTCATTACCTTGTAGCAAATTGTGCGTGTTTTCGCGGCATGGTGGTATGGTGCTTCTCCAATCGACGTCAAGCGTGACGTTGGTCGTGTACGTCTGGGCATTGGTTGGGAATGTATGAACACCCGAGTGAAGCGTGCTGTCTTTATTTTTGCTACGTCTTGATATCCTGCTGAGTTTGTTTGAGAAGTGGGTGCTCGCTTTTGCTGCATGGGAATATAGGACTTCTCAAATCTACCCAAAGTGTGTCGTTGAGCGTGCACAGCTGGGCCTTGGATGCGAAGGCGTCGGACTTCGGGTCGATCGTGCTCATCGTCGTTTTCGCTACGTATGGATGCCGTTCTCATTACCTTGTAGCAAATTGTGCGTGTTTTCGCGGCATGGTGGTATGGTGCTTCTCCAATCGACGTCAAGCGTGACGTTGGTCGTGTACGTCTGGGCATTGGTTGGGAATGTATGAACACCCGAGTGAAGCGTGCTGTCTTTATTTTTGCTACGTCTTGATATCCTGCTGAGTTTGTTTGAGAAGTGGGTGCTCGCTTTTGCTGCATGGGAATATAGGACTTCTCAAATCTACCCAAAGTGTGTCGTTGAGCGTGCACAGCTGGGCCTTGGATGCGAAGGCGTCGGACTTCGGGTCGATCGTGCTCATCGTCGTTTTCGCTACGTATGTATGCCGTTCTCATTACCTTGTAGCAAATTGTGCGTGTTTTCGCGGCATGGTGGTATGGTGCTTCTCCAATCGACGTCAAGCGTGACGTTGGTCGTGTACGTCTGGGCATTGGTTGGGAATGTATGAACACCCGAGTGAAGCGTGCTGTCTTTATTTTTGCTACGTCTTGATATCCTGCTGAGTTTGTTTGAGAAGTGGGTGCTCGCTTTTGCTGCATGGGAATATAGGACTTCTCAAATCTACCCAAAGTGTGTCGTTGAGCGTGCACAGCTGGGCCTTGGATGCGAAGGCGTCGGACTTCGGGTCGATCGTGCTCATCGTCGTTTTTGCTACGTATGTATGCCGTTCTCATTACCTTGTAGCAAATTGTGCGTGTTTTCGCGGCATGGTGGTATGGTGCTTCTCCAATCGACGTCAAGCGTGACGTTGGTCGTGTACGTCTGGGCATTGGTTGGGAATGTATGAACACCCGAGTGAAGCGTGCTGTCTTTATTTTTGCTACGTCTTGATATCCTGCTGAGTTTGTTTGAGAAGTGGGTGCTCGCTTTTGCTGCATGGGAATATAGGACTTCTCAAATCTACCCAAAGTGTGTCGTTGAGCGTGCACAGCTGGGCCTTGGATGCGAAGGCGTCGGACTTCGGGTCGATCGTGCTCATCGTCGTTTTTGCTACGTATGTATGCCGTTCTCATTACCTTGTAGCAAATTGTGCGTGTTTTCGCGGCATGGTGGTATGGTGCTTCTCCAATCGACGTCAAGCGTGACGTTGGTCGTGTACGTCTGGGCATTGGTTGGGAATGTATGAACACCCGAGTGAAGCGTGCTGTCTTTATTTTTGCTACGTCTTGATATCCTGCTGAGTTTGTTTGAGAAGTGGGTGCTCGCTTTTGCTGCATGGGAATATAGGACTTCTCAAATCTACCCAAAGTGTGTCGTTGAGCGTGCACAGCTGGGCCTTGGATGCGAAGGCGTCGGACTTCGGGTCGATCGTGCTCATCGTCGTTTTTGCTACGTATGTATGCCGTTCTCATTACCTTGTAGCAAATTGTGCGTGTTTTCGCGGCATGGTGGTATGGTGCTTCTCCAATCGACGTCAAGCGTGACGTTGGTCGTGTACGTCTGGGCATTGGTTGGGAATGTATGAACATCCGAGTGAAGCGTGCTGTCTTTATTTTTGCTACGTCTTGATATCCTGCTGAGTTTGTTTGAGAAGTGGGTGCTCGCTTTTGCTGCATGGGAATATAGGACTTCTCAAATCTACCCAAAGTGTGTCGTTGAGCGTGCACAGCTGGGCCTTGGATGCGAAGGCGTCGGACTTCGGGTCGATCGTGCTCATCGTCGTTTTCGCTACGTATGGATGCCGTTCTCATTACCTTGTAGCAAATTGTGCGTGTTTTCGCGGCATGGTGGTATGGTGCTTCTCCAATCGACGTCAAGCGTGACGTTGGTCGTGTACGTCTGGGCATTGGTTGGGAATGTATGAACATCCGAGTGAAGCGTGCTGTCTTTATTTTTGCTACGTCTTGATATCCTGCTGAGTTTGTTTGAGAAGTGGGTGCTCGCTTTTGCTGCATGGGAATATAGGACTTCTCAAATCTACCCAAAGTGTGTCGTTGAGCGTGCACAGCTGGGCCTTGGATGCGAAGGCGTCGGACTTCGGGTCGATCGTGCTCATCGTCGTTTTCGCTACGTATGTATGCCGTTCTCATTACCTTGTAGCAAATTGTGCGTGTTTTCGCGGCATGGTGGTATGGTGCTTCTCCAATCGACGTCAAGCGTGACGTTGGTCGTGTACGTCAGGGCATTGGTTGGGAATGTATGAACACCCGAGTGAAGCGTGCTGTCTTTATTTTTGCTACGTCTTGATATCCTGCTGAGTTTGTTTGAGAAGTGGGTGCTCGCTTTTGCTGCATGGGAATATAGGACTTCTCAAATCTACCCAAAGTGTGTCGTTGAGCGTGCACAGCTGGGCCTTGGATGCGAAGGCGTCGGACTTCGGGTCGATCGTGCTCATCGTCGTTTTTGCTACGTATGGATGCCGTTCTCATTACATTGTAGCAAATTGTGCGTGTTTTCGCGGCATGGTGGTATGGTGCTTCTCCAATCGACGTCAAGCGTGACGTTGGTCGTGTACGTCTGGGCATTGGTTGGGAATGTATGAACACCCGAGTGAAGCGTGCTGTCTTTATTTTTGCTACGTCTTGATATCCTGCTGAGTTTGTTTGAGAAGTGGGTGCTCGCTTTTGCTGCATGGGAATATAGGACTTCTCAAATCTACCCAAAGTGTGTCGTTGAGCGTGCACAGCTGGGCCTTGGATGCGAAGGCGTCGGACTTCGGGTCGATCGTGCTCATCGTCGTTTTCGCTACGTATGTATGCCGTTCTCATTACCTTGTAGCAAATTGTGCGTGTTTTCGCGGCATGGTGGTATGGTGCTTCTCCAATCGACGTCAAGCGTGACGTTGGTCGTGTACGTCTGGGCATTGGTTGGGAATGTATGAACACCCGAGTGAAGCGTGCTGTCTTTATTTTTGCTACGTCTTGATATCCTGCTGAGTTTGTTTGAGAAGTGGGTGCTCGCTTTTGCTGCATGGGAATATAGGACTTCTCAAATCTACCCAAAGTGTGTCGTTGAGCGTGCACAGCTGGGCCTTGGATGCGAAGGCGTCGGACTTCGGGTCGATCGTGCTCATCGTCGTTTTCGCTACGTATGTATGCCGTTCTCATTACCTTGTAGCAAATTGTGCGTGTTTTCGCGGCATGGTGGTATGGTGCTTCTCCAATCGACGTCAAGCGTGACGTTGGTCGTGTACGTCTGGGCATTGGTTGGGAATGTATGAACACCCGAGTGAAGCGTGCTGTCTTTATTTTTGCTACGTCTTGATATCCTGCTGAGTTTGTTTGAGAAGTGGGTGCTCGCTTTTGCTGCATGGGAATATAGGACTTCTCAAATCTACCCAAAGTGTGTCGTTGAGCGTGCACAGCTGGGCCTTGGATGCGAAGGCGTCGGACTTCGGGTCGATCGTGCTCATCGTCGTTTTCGCTACGTATGTATGCCGTTCTCATTACCTTGTAGCAAATTGTGCGTGTTTTCGCGGCATGGTGGTATGGTGCTTCTCCAATCGACGTCAAGCGTGACGTTGGTCGTGTACGTCTGGGCATTGGTTGGGAATGTATGAACATCCGAGTGAAGCGTGCTGTCTTTATTTTTGCTACGTCTTGATATCCTGCTGAGTTTGTTTGAGAAGTGGGTGCTCGCTTTTGCTGCATGGGAATATAGGACTTCTCAAATCTACCCAAAGTGTGTCGTTGAGCGTGCACAGCTGGGCCTTGGATGCGAAGGCGTCGGACTTCGGGTCGATCGTGCTCATCGTCGTTTTCGCTACGTATGTATGCCGTTCTCATTACCTTGTAGCAAATTGTGCGTGTTTTCGCGGCATGGTGGTATGGTGCTTCTCCAATCGACGTCAAGCGTGACGTTGGTCGTGTACGTCTGGGCATTGGTTGGGAATGTATGAACATCCGAGTGAAGCGTGCTGTCTTTATTTTTGCTACGTCTTGATATCCTGCTGAGTTTGTTTGAGAAGTGGGTGCTCGCTTTTGCTGCATGGGAATATAGGACTTCTCAAATCTACCCAAAGTGTGTCGTTGAGCGTGCACAGCTGGGCCTTGGATGCGAAGGCGTCGGACTTCGGGTCGATCGTGCTCATCGTCGTTTTCGCTACGTATGTATGCCGTTCTCATTACCTTGTAGCAAATTGTGCGTGTTTTCGCGGCATGGTGGTATGGTGCTTCTCCAATCGACGTCAAGCGTGACGTTGGTCGTGTACGTCTGGGCATTGGTTGGGAATGTATGAACACCCGAGTGAAGCGTGCTGTCTTTATTTTTGCTACGTCTTGATATCCTGCTGAGTTTGTTTGAGAAGTGGGTGCTCGCTTTTGCTGCATGGGAGTATAGGACTTCTCAAATCTACCCAAAGTGTGTCGTTGAGCGTGCACAGCTGGGCCTTGGATGCGAAGGCGTCGGACTTCGGGTCGATCGTGCTCATCGTCGTTTTCGCTACGTATGTATGCCGTTCTCATTACCTTGTAGCAAATTGTGCGTGTTTTCGCGGCATGGTGGTATGGTGCTTCTCCAATCGACGTCAAGCGTGACGTTGGTCGTGTACGTCTGGGCATTGGTTGGGAATGTATGAACATCCGAGTGAAGCGTGCTGTCTTTATTTTTGCTACGTCTTGATATCCTGCTGAGTTTGTTTGAGAAGTGGGTGCTCGCTTTTGCTGCATGGGAATATAGGACTTCTCAAATCTACCCAAAGTGTGTCGTTGAGCGTGCACAGCTGGGCCTTGGATGCGAAGGCGTCGGACTTCGGGTCGATCGTGCTCATCGTCGTTTTCGCTACGTATGTATGCCGTTCTCATTACCTTGTAGCAAATTGTGCGTGTTTTCGCGGCATGGTGGTATGGTGCTTCTCCAATCGACGTCAAGCGTGACGTTGGTCGTGTACGTCTGGGCATTGGTTGGGAATGTATGAACACCCGAGTGAAGCGTGCTGTCTTTATTTTTGCTACGTCTTGATATCCTGCTGAGTTTGTTTGAGAAGTGGGTGCTCGCTTTTGCTGCATGGGAATATAGGACTTCTCAAATCTACCCAAAGTGTGTCGTTGAGCGTGCACAGCTGGGCCTTGGATGCGAAGGCGTCGGACTTCGGGTCGATCGTGCTCATCGTCGTTTTCGCTACGTATGTATGCCGTTCTCATTACCTTGTAGCAAATTGTGCGTGTTTTCGCGGCATGGTGGTATGGTGCTTCTCCAATCGACGTCAAGCGTGACGTTGGTCGTGTACGTCTGGGCATTGGTTGGGAATGTATGAACACCCGAGTGAAGCGTGCTGTCTTTATTTTTGCTACGTCTTGATATCCTGCTGAGTTTGTTTGAGAAGTGGGTGCTCGCTTTTGCTGCATGGGAATATAGGACTTCTCAAATCTACCCAAAGTGTGTCGTTGAGCGTGCACAGCTGGGCCTTGGATGCGAAGGCGTCGGACTTCGGGTCGATCGTGCTCATCGTCGTTTTCGCTACGTATGTATGCCGTTCTCATTACCTTGTAGCAAATTGTGCGTGTTTTCGCGGCATGGTGGTATGGTGCTTCTCCAATCGACGTCAAGCGTGACGTTGGTCGTGTACGTCTGGGCATTGGTTGGGAATGTATGAACACCCGAGTGAAGCGTGCTGTCTTTATTTTTGCTACGTCTTGATATCCTGCTGAGTTTGTTTGAGAAGTGGGTGCTCGCTTTTGCTGCATGGGAATATAGGACTTCTCAAATCTACCCAAAGTGTGTCGTTGAGCGTGCACAGCTGGGCCTTGGATGCGAAGGCGTCGGACTTCGGGTCGATCGTGCTCATCGTCGTTTTCGCTACGTATGTATGCCGTTCTCATTACCTTGTAGCAAATTGTGCGTGTTTTCGCGGCATGGTGGTATGGTGCTTCTCCAATCGACGTCAAGCGTGACGTTGGTCGTGTACGTCTGGGCATTGGTTGGGAATGTATGAACACCCGAGTGAAGCGTGCTGTCTTTATTTTTGCTACGTCTTGATATCCTGCTGAGTTTGTTTGAGAAGTGGGTGCTCGCTTTTGCTGCATGGGAATATAGGACTTCTCAAATCTACCCAAAGTGTGTCGTTGAGCGTGCACAGCTGGGCCTTGGATGCGAAGGCGTCGGACTTCGGGTCGATCGTGCTCATCGTCGTTTTCGCTACGTATGTATGCCGTTCTCATTACCTTGTAGCAAATTGTGCGTGTTTTCGCGGCATGGTGGTATGGTGCTTCTCCAATCGACGTCAAGCGTGACGTTGGTCGTGTACGTCAGGGCATTGGTTGGGAATGTATGAACACCCGAGTGAAGCGTGCTGTCTTTATTTTTGCTACGTCTTGATATCCTGCTGAGTTTGTTTGAGAAGTGGGTGCTCGCTTTTGCTGCATGGGAATATAGGACTTCTCAAATCTACCCAAAGTGTGTCGTTGAGCGTGCACAGCTGGGCCTTGGATGCGAAGGCGTCGGACTTCGGGTCGATCGTGCTCATCGTCGTTTTCGCTACGTATGTATGCCGTTCTCATTACCTTGTAGCAAATTGTGCGTGTTTTCGCGGCATGGTGGTATGGTGCTTCTCCAATCGACGTCAAGCGTGACGTTGGTCGTGTACGTCTGGGCATTGGTTGGGAATGTATGAACACCCGAGTGAAGCGTGCTGTCTTTATTTTTGCTACGTCTTGATATCCTGCTGAGTTTGTTTGAGAAGTGGGTGCTCGCTTTTGCTGCATGGGAATATAGGACTTCTCAAATCTACCCAAAGTGTGTCGTTGAGCGTGCACAGCTGGGCCTTGGATGCGAAGGCGTCGGACTTCGGGTCGATCGTGCTCATCGTCGTTTTCGCTACGTATGTATGCCGTTCTCATTACCTTGTAGCAAATTGTGCGTGTTTTCGCGGCATGGTGGTATGGTGCTTCTCCAATCGACGTCAAGCGTGACGTTGGTCGTGTACGTCTGGGCATTGGTTGGGAATGTATGAACACCCGAGTGAAGCGTGCTGTCTTTATTTTTGCTACGTCTTGATATCCTGCTGAGTTTGTTTGAGAAGTGGGTGCTCGCTTTTGCTGCATGGGAATATAGGACTTCTCAAATCTACCCAAAGTGTGTCGTTGAGCGTGCACAGCTGGGCCTTGGATGCGAAGGCGTCGGACTTCGGGTCGATCGTGCTCATCGTCGTTTTCGCTACGTATGTATGCCGTTCTCATTACCTTGTAGCAAATTGTGCGTGTTTTCGCGGCATGGTGGTATGGTGCTTCTCCAATCGACGTCAAGCGTGACGTTGGTCGTGTACGTCTGGGCATTGGTTGGGAAGGTATGAACACCCGAGTGAAGCGTGCTGTCTTTATTTTTGCTACGTCTTGATATCCTGCTGAGTTTGTTTGAGAAGTGGGTGCTCGCTTTTGCTGCATGGGAATATAGGACTTCTCAAATCTACCCAAAGTGTGTCGTTGAGCGTGCACAGCTGGGCCTTGGATGCGAAGGCGTCGGACTTCGGGTCGATCGTGCTCATCGTCGTTTTCGCTACGTATGTATGCCGTTCTCATTACCTTGTAGCAAATTGTGCGTGTTTTCGCGGCATGGTGGTATGGTGCTTCTCCAATCGACGTCAAGCGTGACGTTGGTCGTGTACGTCAGGGCATTGGTTGGGAATGTATGAACACCCGAGTGAAGCGTGCTGTCTTTATTTTTGCTACGTCTTGATATCCTGCTGAGTTTGTTTGAGAAGTGGGTGCTCGCTTTTGCTGCATGGGAATATAGGACTTCTCAAATCTACCCAAAGTGTGTCGTTGAGCGTGCACAGCTGGGCCTTGGATGCGAAGGCGTCGGACTTCGGGTCGATCGTGCTCATCGTCGTTTTCGCTACGTATGTATGCCGTTCTCATTACCTTGTAGCAAATTGTGCGTGTTTTCGCGGCATGGTGGTATGGTGCTTCTCCAATCGACGTCAAGCGTGACGTTGGTCGTGTACGTCAGGGCATTGGTTGGGAATGTATGAACACCCGAGTGAAGCGTGCTGTCTTTATTTTTGCTACGTC
>CANTFL010001123.1:0-39318 GCA_947650285.1 Hyaloperonospora brassicae | reverse complement strand
TCTTACGCTTTCCTGCTTCCAAAACGATTTTACCACCGTCTGCCATATTACTTCAGTGTGGAGTGCTAGGCTACTGAAAGTTTCGTCCATAGAAGGCTTCTCCGCTATTTATTCGTCGACTCCGATCCCCGAGCCAACGCGTTTGTCCGAGAGGCTTCATGTTTCCTTCAATAAAGCTGAAAAGCGATGCTTTTTCCATAAATACCTCTCACATTGCAATATAATCAGCTATTGACATGGTAGTACCCGTCCGCCGATAAGACACACCACTTTATCTATCCTTTTGATACGGCGTAATTCATTCATTCCGAGGCGACGAGCCTGGCGAAAACTTGAATCAATCATTTTCTGATTTTGCGCAGGCTTGCCCAAATGAAGCGTTCCAACAACTAGATCTTCGATTAACAAAGCCGATCAATTTGAATTCGCTGCAACGTCGATCCTTGTACGCATACCATTCGTCAAGGCGCACGTGCAGTCGCGAGCGCTTTCCGCCACCCCTTGTGCATCAAAACGTTCCTTGCTTCATAACTTTAACCGGAAGTAGACGAAGCTTGTCAAATAAGAATATTGACGGATAAAGATACACAGTATCATTAATGATTGACGTCATTTTACCGAGATGACAATATTTTGCTTGTCAAGGTATCAGGTGTAGATTGGACCTTCCACCACATTGTTCATTACATGAACCGAAACACTTTGCTACAAACAATGACTCGGACCACACGTAGCGTTAATTGGATATTAAATATTGTGTACCATGCTGAAATATTCAGCGGCGAAGGATACATAGGTCATGCGAACGATGGCGAACCACAAATCTGAGTTGAGTCGGGCTACCGCGTTTCATTTCATTGATTATATATGCTATCGCACGAGTAGTGATACGTTAGAGCTCTTTCTTTCATATATCAACGCAAACAGATGCCATAAGAGGTACGACGAGGCTCGCGAGAATGCGGATGACTATGCAGTCGATATGGACTGCGAGGTCAAATACAATAAGCAAAAGCCTCACTGATCCGTCCTCAACAGTGAGATCGCATTGTGCTGAGCCCCCCCACAGATTTCTACGAGATACTGCCCTTGTAGCGACCGTGCCATATTTTCATACGTTTGGTTTTCTATACGCGAGAACTGGTACTGGTTCATTTAGTATTCCGGATGAGATATACGTAGATCACTTTGCCTCTCATCCATACGGATGTGGACGTAGCACATGGGGACTCTCACTACGCGGTATATGACGAAGACGTCAGTACATGTATCGACGTTGGCCCACGATTTGGGTGTTCCGTTGAAAACGAGTGTCGTTGTAAGTTCGATCGTGCGGGAAGCGCGCTGGACGATGACCATAAATGCCGCCGTTAAATTGAGATTCATTACTGTAAATACATTGACCGACATATTCAGCATTTGCGAATCTATTTGACAGGAAGGATCGCAAGTTAAAAGTGAGTAAAGGTTTAGCACGGTATAAATGGCAGAAACCATTACCACAGTGATATCGACTGCTTCTTTACCTATTGCGAACGTGACCCATGAGCTTTCCAGGCCATGACGTCGGAGTGATCAACCTTCAAGTCTGCACACGTTCAAGATTCTTGACGAGGCATACCACAATTATCACAGTGCATCATCTGAGTTTTGGTTTGTCGCCTTGGATCATATTTTCCTAACTATGGTGCTCAGCTTATTTTCGTTCAGCAGGTTCAAATTGGCGCCGTCAGATATTTCACTCGGAAGGAAACTTTATCTTAAGCTTACGTTGCTGTAAGTGCAACCTGGAAAGTAGCGCAATGCAATTGGATTCGTCCTAGAATAAAGTAGCAAATAAAAATAAAAATTAATCAATAAATTGGACATTTAACCCGATAGAGGATGCAGCGCTTCATATCGGCATTCGCCGATGCTAAGGTGCCATACGCAATAATGAACAAATAAATGTATGTCTGTTTATAAGTGGTCGAATGGGCAAAACAGCAATATCACTTCTAATTACAGTTGATGAATGTAAAGCTGAGTTCGATAATATTAACTTACGTAACCCTTTCCCATGTATGGTAGTGTAAGTGAGTCACTCATTATTTTGAGATGTAAAAAGCTACGTATGATCTGTGAAAGAAGCCGCTATGGTATACAATTGCTGCCTGATTCGTGTGCGCATTAGAATGCTCCTTTACAAAGCAGACTTTCCAAATGTTAAGACATGTATGAATCATGACCTGCTCTAATTTGCCTTGATTGCATTAGAATTGACGAAAAATATTAATTGGCGGGTCGATAAAAAGTGCATTAAACGTAAATCAGATCGTTTTATACGATCAGCAAGTTTTAATAGAATGAAATTACCCCTGACGTTAATGGAGCAATTCTGAATGTATACGCGAGCACCTGTGGGTTTTACATTATTTGTTATGCTGTTCCGAATATGTACTACTTCAAACATACTTTTCTATCCCTCCTTGGCATGTTTGTCATGACACCAGTTCTTTTTTATTCCCTATTTGTAGAGATATGCATCGTTTCGTCAGTGGCTTACCATCCACTACAATATCTTGTAGAATGAGAAACATGTGCCTTCTTCTCAATATAATATGTTCATATACGGTCTAAAACACCTTTCTCATCTGTATATATGGACGGCATGATACCGGCCCGACGAAATCCGTCTAGAACAAATTCCTACTATCAATATATTTAAAGGCTCTATATTTGGCATCTCCGGGTTTAGGCGAAATCAGTAAGTATTGTCAGGACAGATCGCAAGTCTTGACAAATACATATCTTAGATGCTCTTGTCAATTAGGTGCTTACAGCATTTAATGCTGATTGAATCATATTAACAAATCGATTGCCTTACTTCAAGTACAGAATATTATCAAAATCATAGACTTGTCACCTATATATTCGCTTCAACTTGATTTGACAGCATAAAATATGTATTTCTCACTTCAAATTAAAAAGGAATGCGGCGTACTAAATATTAATATACCACCATAAGATACAATCATATAAGATAGTGGGGAGCTTCGACTTCGTCGCGATTAACAAACATTATAAACAACTTTACTTTTGTGTCACTTAGGCTTCAACAAATTGTCGTCAATTTTGAGTAGACGTTTATTTATTAGCTCGGCAACAATAAATTTGCTCGTATCTTTTGACATCTCACTCGTAGAGAAGAGATGACACACAATACGTTACGTGATGGTTTAAGTTGATGCTCGAGGACGAGAAAAAAATGTGAGATGCGACAGTCGCATTCCTGAGATAACTTGAACGATCTATATGCTCAGGTGAATGTAAGTTGTTCGAATGTGAAAATGTAGAAGTAACAGCCAATTGTAGGAGACCAAACAAATGTTACATGTATTGCATACGAAAAAACGTTTCGTAAAAGACACAATGTTGTAAGTGCAACAGCAAGAATTGGGTATCGAGCAGGTGACAGATATATATATACACACATCTGCCTTTCAACATCTACTAGAATGAATCTGCAAAGGAACCCTTAATTTTTCGCATATGGTACGGCATGGGGCCATGTTATAAGCATTGTAGCTCCTTTTCAGCCGCGTCAAGTTTGCGTAAAATTGTCACATATTGTGGCATTTTGCTCGGTCCTCTGTAGCGAACAAGTTGGTATATACGTAATATGCTATAATTGAACGTGTTTGTTCTATCACCTTTCATTTTAGATCCCTGAAATGGATACAGCCCTGCGCTTGCATTAAAATCTATCGCCATTCACCATTCACATTGTGAATGGTTACGTATCGTCGGCAGGATGATGAGTTATGCCATGAAAAAAGGGAATCACATATACGAGCAACACCATACTTTATTCGCTTTGATGCTGAAATGCATTAGTAAAGCCATCGTACTTACGATTTTGCGGGGATATCCAGATATACAAATCTAACGCCAACTAGATTTATAAAGTAATTTCATTTACATAAGTAATATACAAAACGGATATTTGGATGTAAACATTCTGCGCACCACTCATTGCGCGCGTATGCCGATCGTGAAATTTTCGCGTGCAGTGGAGTATGTTAGCCGCTGGGCAGTGCGATGTCAAATGACGCTGAACTTTGTCTTTATGATGTGTTCTATCGATTTGACTCTATAGTTTAATTTTACTGACTATCATTCGCTTAGATATCGTTGTTGGCTGATGGAAACGAATAATGTGTCATATAATCGCTATCTACGAAGACAGCCATCCTATCAGTGAAAACAAATATGCTTCACAAGACGATTGTTTAACGATTTATGATGTTTGATCAGATATATGCGTGGCTGGTGTCGTTCGTATTCATTTTAATCACTCTTCTTCGTTCCTTTATCTTCATTGATTAAAATCATGTCAATTATTTTGTACTCGACGGTTTCTATGCAATAAGAAAATGTATGTAGCGCTTCGAACGCAGCCTTAAAGCCTTTTAAGACTCCAGTGTACGGTTACGTGTGTTCTATCTCTTTATATACATATGCTAATTCTACATTATAGTTTGCGTAGCTACCGCCTAGGCGGATATGATAAACGCAATTTAAATGGACATCGCATGTGTTAACATGAAGCAAACGCAATGCTATACAAAATGTCGAAATAATTATGAAAGGGCTACATGAGGCAAAAAAGACGGGATCAATTACCGCATATATGATTGTTACTTCAATATTCTATCGCAGGCACTTACACTGATGCTTGTGGACACGTTATTTGGAAGGCACGTTGACCTAGCGCGCATTGCTTACATAGGTATTACAAATTAAGCTATTGTACAAAGCTGTACATACGAGTGCAATATTTATGTTTGCGGAGTAAGGACAGTATGTACCTATTAAGAAGGCTCGTTGGTACGTAGATACTCTATTTTTACAGCGATCCATATCGCACAATACTGTGATACTTTTCCTTTTGCATTACTCACAGCCGGTCTAGACGACACAAGAAAAATGCATATACTTTCGTCAAAGCTATGTAGATCCTGCGGTGAAACAATTTACGTCTCACCAAGTATAACAGCATAAAATTCAGTTACTGATGGACATGGACTATTTGGATGCCCCCGAATCGTCAAAAGTAGTCAATATCATTCAAATCACCATGACATCTGGTGAATGTCAGCGCCATAGTCGATATGGTCGCACGTGGCTCTATGCATGTGTGTAAAACAAGTAAAGTATACGTCGCTGGTCCATATTTTTGCATGATTCTGTGAATTTTGTTATATCGTTACCGGATGGTGCAACATGTTTATCTTGCGAGTGTTTGGTGCATCCATCAACACATCGATGTTTTTGATATAATGATTAACTAGAAATCTAGTTACATTGTATATTATCATAGCATTTTTAAATTTTATTTTCCCATTGTATCTTATATATCTCGTGACGATTGAATGATTAAGCATCTTGTAGTACAAACTTCAGTGCCATGCGAGGCTCACCCCATTCACCAAGAGATTCGGCATATTGACGACCCACCACTATGGTCTCAAGCTCCAACTTTACGAGCTTCGCACGCACAAAGCGATCTCTTCCGGGCCAAAGTAGTGCGCATGTCGTACTTAGGACAAGTCTTGTGGGCTTATTCATACCACACGATGGCTTCGGCTTGCCCCATCCAGCTTCCATTAATTGATCCCCTCTTTTGGTGTTGCTCGCGTGACGTGTAGCACGTGCACGTGCGTTGAGGTTGCGGCGGCCGTCGTAGCCGCCATACACGATCAGATCGTGTGGCGACACGGCTGTGATTGAGTGGACCTTGACGGCAAGTGCAGGGTCCGTCGTCGTGGGTGTAATTGAGGGGACGCAGCGCCTTTCACCGCAGCATTGTGGAAGCTCTTGGGTCCAGTGTGTTGGTGGTGGTGATTACTACGGGGTAATTATTGATCTAATGATGTCCGTAGTGTGCATTGGTTCAGGATCCACAATGCGCCCGGTGGCTTGAAGCTGTGTGTATCGTTGTATATGTTTGTTTAATTGACCAGCTCTTTGCAGCTTGCGCATCGACTTGAGGACATTCGCGCTCCGCGCGCTTGTATGTTGTCTACGCCAAGAAACGACAGTAAATGCATCTCGGAGACACCGCCGATCTCCAACATAGCGTCACGATACTGCGAAGATTTCTCGTCAAGCACGAAGCTGACAGCAAGAAAAAGCTGCGTGTACGCGGCAACCAGTTTGCCGGTGGATCTCGTGTGCTTGCTGGAGCTATCGGACTCATCTCAGACATGGAGTTCCTGAGCATACCAGGAGAATTATACGTCTTTCAGGTTTGTTGCTGCACTCGTTTGGCTTCGTTTTTGCTGATTTTCATCGCTTGTATCCTCACTTCTTTCGTGTGTAGCTTTCGTCTGTACCTTGTTGTGTACTTTAGATTCCAGCATCAAAATTCGAGAGAATATCTTGTGGTTCAGCTGAATTAATTGTTCAATCAAGGTGGCTTGATTAGGGAAAATCGGCTGTTTCGTTACATTGCTCGAGCTGGCTTGAGCCTCGATGAGATTTGGTTGCAGACATGTTTTCGTGTTGCAGACTAGATGCGATGACTGAGCTAGAAGATCGTTGATGGAATGACCTTGTAGGTTGAGGCACGCTTTCGAAAGTGTGACTACAAGTCGTCTTTCTTGATACGCTTACAAGAATATAATAATGAAGCAACATGTAAGTAATAAGAATTTCAAGCACCATTTCGTTCTTGTTTTACTGTGGAGTCGTTAGGGCCGTGAGACGCGTTGAAGAGCGCTGCCGCAATAGCCTGTAACTTTGTCTGAGTATCGGAATCGAAGGCATTGAGCAATAGAAGCGAGACGACTATGTCAGGGTGTCGCTCACCTAATACCTGAGCAACCTTATGGCCTTCGGACGGTGTATCGAAGACATACGCAAAGGGCTTGTTCGTCAATGTCATGTTCTACGCCCCTCGGTCGAAGATCCACTATAGACACAATCCAGCCCCGTTTGCATGCTGCTCCCCTTTAGCCGAAAAGAGCGAAATATCAAGCGCTCGGATACGCCTGCTTTTACCGCGACCTGATCAAGAACACGGTTGAAGTAGCTGTGCACACCAGGGAAGTTTTCTGGACTGTTTCCTTCTTTTCAGCGGCGGAAGACGTATCCTGCGAAGACACCACGACCTCTGGGTGATCAATCAAATCGAAGAGCGGAGTTGCCGGAACCAACGTGGACTGCGAAACAGCAGACTGCGCACGAAGTTGGCTCAGCACTGAAAAGACTAGGCGATGAGTGGGTTAAAAGGGCAAGTGCAATGGCAAGCAGAGGACACGTGGCGAAGTCTTCGTCAGGGAAGAGCAACAGACCTTGCTCTTTAGCAGTCTTGATGCGGATAAAACGGACAAGAGATATGGCGCCCGAGTCAATAGACAGGTTTGCCTTCCGCAGCATTGCGAGGTCCGATGCTCGACTGAAGAGGAGTTAAAGCAGACACAACAGCGCCACATATTCTTAGTCAGCACCTGTTACCGCAGTGGAATACAAGTACTCCATCATTTTCTAAAGAGTCGACTTTGTGCACGCTGGGGCCTTGTTCACAAACGATCCTGACTTACGCTTTATGCAATGTCATTCTAGCGTCTGTCTCTTATTGAGCAGGATCTTGTCGACAGCTGCTCGATGCTGTGGAACCTGTTCCGACAACCTGTTCTTGGCATGTCGAAAGTTTTGTATGACTGAGTGTCGAGCTAAAAGATGTCCCTTTCGGACCTCCTTGAAGGCGAGATACATGCCGAAACTTGTCCACCACAGCATCTAAGACGAGAGTTGCTCTCTCGCGCTGCATGCACTGCTGCAGGTAGTCCCAACTAACATCTTACTCCGTGAGGAGCTACAAAAACGAGCGTGCTGCGTTCTCGAGAGCACGCCTCGTGTTGGTAGGTGCGAGGTTGCAGATGTCGGAGCTTGGGAGCGACTCATCTTTCGTCGTATATACCTGAAATGTTGGGGCTTGGGTGTTAGTTATTTAATATATAACTATCTTAGTGTTTGTACTGCGACATCAATATCAACACTGCCCCATCCGACCCAATACGTCGGAGGAATGGCTGTGAGAGCTTCACTTGTCAATCTACTCTATGATTGGTCCTAAACATTGTATCAGTTCGATTTGACTTGCTAATACAAATTTTAATATCACCATCACGCCCATCCTATTGGGTCAGTAAATACAATGCGTAATTCAAGTGCGGTCGGAGATTTAATGTTATTCATCCATATGTGATGACTTCACCGCACATCAATCTGCCAGCAGAACCTGTTACCTGCTGACTGACTGCGTATTCGAGTGACTACGTTCGCATGATGGCTTGGTAGAACTCAGCTGCATCAGACATCTGACTAGCCCTGGATTGAACACAACACACAAATGTACCCCGCCCGCGAGAACAACCCGTGACACTCAAATCTAATGATGTCGAATGTCAACATTGTCACGGGCGGTGCGCATGGAGCACAAATTGACCAGATCAAGTAAGACGTGCTTGACATATGATGGATCTTCGATGATGGGATTGTTGTCAATACAACATCTCACTTCTGCAGAACGCTGCGGCATCTCATTTGCTGTTCATGATAGCCAACAAGAGCAACCCGTCTCGAAAGCGACTTCATTGGCAAGACGTTCATGACGCATGAAAATATCGAGTGCGCGTAGATTTGGTCTGCATGTCTAGTCTCTCTCAAGCATGGATGAAGCAGCCACAGTGTGTCTACACACTGACAAACAGCGCTCCAGCATCAGCGGACATCATATTTATAGCAAGCGTTGTCGGCAGCCTGAACTCACCCCATGACCTGCACACCGTTCTAGACGGATCACACAACTGTCGGTGTATCTAGCGACGTGCTCATTCTTGGATTCGAAATATGAACTGTTGTCAGCTTTTGTAGTACACCTTCGTCCTTTCGAAACAATCGTCCCAGCAAGTAACACTTCTTGGACGATCGTGCCACCTACGGGTCCATCGTTTGCTGAGATTCTGGTGTACGAAACAAGCAAGCGGCAGGCGGCTGGCTAGACAGTTTCGAAGGTGCAGATACTCGCTTGCAGAAATTTGTATACGTGTGAACATCAGCCAATGCGGCCGTCAGGTGTATGTCAGGTATCAAGCTTGTTTCGTTGCGCCACATTGGCGAATTTTAGACAAGCGCGTAGACGCTTGCAAATGGCGGGCAATCTTTCGACTTCCACAATGTCCAGATTCGGCAAAAGGAAATGTCACGGCAAAGTATGATCCGCAGACTTTGTCGGTACGACGAGTATGGAATGACGGGGGCTCTCAAATGTCACAAACGGAGGATTTTGCTTGCGTAGCGACTGCTGCTCATTTAGCCAGACGTATAATGTAACGGGGCACACCCTTGCGTAACTTAACGCAAGGGATTTGGGTGCCCCGACGGACGTACACGTGGCGAGCGAGGAAGCGTAGGTAGGGTAAAAGTAGAACTGTTATATTAATAAATTAAGTCTTTAAACTACTGTCTCTTCGTTTGACTTAATTCAATTATACTAATATAACTGGATGTATGGTGACGTCTCGTCACCACTCATTGCGCGCGTCTTGCGGCGATTGGTGGGTTGATATCATCACGATATCAACCAATGAACAGACCCTTTGGTCGACCCTTCAATATCACCACTTTGGTGATATTGTTTTAAAGAATATCCATCTTTATATTCTTTATTGTCACTTTCCTTAAAGTGACAATTTCATGTAACGGGCTGCCCCGTTACATATAACGCACTGCACATGAAAAAGTATGTCAACGCGTTACAAAACGCCCGAACAACATTCCTTTACAAGCACATGCGCATCAATCAGAGTTTGAGTTTCTTACGTCGAGAATAAGGCTGGACATGGCCATACCGCGTAAATCCCCTGGTGACGCAGCACACGACTTCAATGAATCATGTCTTGCTTGCGCAAGTCATCGATAGATATCCGTTCTAACAAGCCGCAGATGGAAGGTCCTTGTGTCATCTCCTATTGGTGGGTACTCGATCTGCGGATGTTGCGTAAACACCGAGCAAAGGTATAGTCTACGTGACTGCAGCTTTTGAGGCTGCAGCCACGTAGAAAAATCACCAGCCACATAGAAATCAGCAGCGGCCGTCAGTTTACTGCAGTGTCAGGATTTCCCATCGAATCTGTCGCCTCTACACAAGTCAGGAGTAGCCGGAACCAAGACACATGTAGCCACAATCTTGTTTTGAAAAAGGAAACGGTATCTCTTTCCAGCACCCACATCTATCCTGTCATATCCTTCTCTCGGTGCAGAAGTATGTGCTGCCAATTGGGCAATACAAATGATGTACGAGTCGACATCATTCGTACATGCGTGCATTTCGCTGACACCAGTACCACGTACACACAAAACTTCGTTGTGCTGACTACAGGTCTCCGCGACGTCACACGGACAAGCCGTTGCTGGAACACGCGTGCAGCAAAGTCTATTTTGTTTCTTCTACATTGGTAGGGCAAGACAACATCAAGCATGCGTACAAGCGTTTGTACAACGAAGGATCAGATATCGATGAGTCCGAGCTTGGCGTTACTTCACGTTTACCCGTGCTCTACCTCCGCATCAGATTCGATCCACGTAACCAGACGGTATTCCGTGGCTTCTGATGACAAAAACGCTGGTGACGACGGTGCATTGAAAGGTCGTGCTTGCACGCTCCATTAGCAGAGGGACCTGCCATCGAATGCACGACACTCGTGCGACGATTCGAAGTTGCGCATCGAAAAAAAGAGAGCTTGGAAACATCCGCCACGTGTCGCACGAGCTTGCGAGCTCATTGGGTCTCGGACAGACAACAGAGAAAGGACAACGAAACATGACGACCACATGAACATGACGACTCGTTAGGTGCACATTTCGGCGAATCAGTCGTGAGCGAGGTAAAGTATCGTGCCTTGGCACTGGCTTTTTTCATGAAAAAAACGCCTTCGTTTCTACTTTATTTCTAAGAACGTCGTCAATCGCAGTTGTCCAATCAAAAGAAAGACGACACAGCGAGGCCACAGCGGCAGGAGAATCAGGCACATATTGAGTCGTCGTCGCCTGTCCCGATAAGTGTCCTGCAGTGCGGTTGTCACAACAGCGTGAGGCCAGCTGAGTTAGGAGAAAGTTTTGCTCATGTGGGCAGGTCAGCGTTTGCGACACATCGTTCGCTGATAGGATCCGTCGGCGCAAAGATCTTGCAGCACTTCCATGGTCTCGCCATATCGTTTCGTCTTCCCTGCAAGTCGTGGGCTCTACAAAACCGGATGCGGTCATGGTATCAGATTTAGCGTCGCAGGAGGGAAGAGGGACGGCCGCCGCTGTCGCATAATGGTAAGCAGACAGTAGAGACATCCGGCCTAGAGGCGGACGGAGCTGGTCCGTCGACTGGCTCACTGGCAGACTGGGCGATCGACACGCACAGTACACCCCATGTCACGCATCGCTGCCGCTCGATGGAGACGAATCCAGAACATCACCGCCAGCATCGTGCGTGCAACTGTTCGAGAGCTGCTGCTGATCGATCGATCGAACCGACTCCTCCTCTGGCCACGGACGGGCACGTCCAGCCGCAGCAACCCATTGTGGATCGCCTGACGCCTTTTTTTGCGCATGCCACGCGCCGTGAAGCGGCTGAGCCCGGCAGCTTGTTTGGTACCTGTCTCGTCTGCAACCGGTCTTGCCAGCTCCGTTGTCCGTTGAGGGTCGTTTCGCGCGCTCCCTCTCTCTCTCTCTCTTTTTTCTTTCCACTCTTTCTCTCTCTTTTTCCCTCTCTTTCCACCGCTGCCGCCCTCGGTCTACAATCGGTGCCAAAACGTGCACCGCCATCTCGTCCCATCGAGTCAGTCCGTCCGTCGGTCCCACACAGTCAATCGGACTCGCATCCCACGACTGCTCTCCTGTGCGCGCCCACTATAAGACACTCACTCACTCACTCACTCACTCAGCCGCATACACACACACACACACACATACACACACACAGAGACATAGAGCAAAGCCACTGCTGCCGACAGACGTACCGACTGACCGATAGACCGACTGACCGACTGACGTACCGATCGACAGCAGCCGCTCGGACCGCACAATGCGCAGCGACTTTATCGGCGGCGCCATTGCCATTCTCTCGGCGTTCCTCTCGATCTTTGGCGTGAACCTGCAAAAGTACTCGCACGACAAAGAAGAGCTCCGCGCCGTCCCGCGGCCCTACACGATGCGGCCCATCTGGTGGGTCGGTATGGTCTGCGTCGTCGCCGCGTCGCTCGGGGACTTTCTCGCGCTCGGGTTTGCGCCCCAGACGCTCGTGGCGTCGCTCGGGGGCGGCTCGACGATCTTGGGCAACTGCCTCATGTCGCACTTTTGGCTCCAGCAGAGCCTCTACGTGACGGACATTGTCGGCGTTGCGGTCGTGTCGCTCGGCGTTGTAGTGCTCGCGGCCGCCAGCGAAGGCGACGCGGGCCACTACGAGATGGAGCAGATCTACGAGCTCATGGCGGCCGCGCCGTTCATTCTCTACGCGCTCATTACGACGGCGTTCACCATGACGCTGTACATGCGCGCGCGGCGGTCGAAAGCGCCGGCGCTGCGCGTCGCGAGCACGGACAAGGACGACGCGCGGGTGGACGACGTGCAGGAGAAGAAGCGGCAGCTCGCAGCGGCCTCGAGCCGTCGCGACGCGGCCAATCAGACGACGACAAGAGCGACAACGACTGAGCCGAAACCAGCGCTGGTCGACGACGCGGTGGCGCTCGAGGAGACGAAACCGATGCGCCGCGGGGCGTTCATGTCGCCGTTCCCGTCGCCAATCTTTGGGGACCACTTGTCGCTCTCGCCCATGGGCACGCACCGCCTCGGGAGCGACGAGGACGACCACTTGGAAGAGATAGAGCTGTCGAGCTGCAAAGTGGGCAAGTACGACGAGAGTGAGATTGAGAAGCAGACGCTGATCATTGACCCCAAGTTGCCGCTCTACTGGGCCGCGATCTCGGGCACGATTGGCGGCCAGTCGGTGTTGCTGGCCAAGTGCGTCGTGGAGCTCATTTCGTCGACCGTGTCGGGCGACAACCAGTTTCTGTACTTTGGCACGTACGTGCTGTGTCTCGGCATGGCGGCCACGCTGTTGACGCAGACGCACACGCTCAATCTCGCGACCATGACGGGGGACACCATGTCGTCGTACCCGGTGTTCCAGGGCTTTTGGATCACCATGAGCAACATCAGCGGCGTCGTCTTTTTCCAGCAGGCGCACAGCTTTACCAAGACGCAGTGGATCATGTTCCCGACTGCTATTGCACTGGTGGCCCTGGGCATCTACCTGGTCTCGAAGCACGAGAAGTTTGGCCATCTCGTCAAGTACTCGATCGCGATGCCCATCAGCCTTAGCAGTCCCCGTCAGCACGACATTGTGGCGCAGTCGTTTGTCTTTCGCGTGTCGACGCCGCAGAAACTGCACGAAGACGACTATGCGAGCAGCACGGAAAGCAGCAGCCCGGACGAGCACTCGAGACGGGCGTTGGAAGTAGTATAAGCGCAGCAAAGTGGCGCGTCTATTGTTTGGCACGTAATGAGACCCGGAAGAAGAAGGGGGTGAAGTTTCTACTTGTTGGACGGAGAGTGCGTTGCATTTGCTCGAGTGGCTCGTCGTCGGAGCGTGCGCGAGTGAAGGCGTCACGGATTGTTGATCAATGCGTTCTGCGCGGTAAAAAAGCTGCATAGGCTGCAGTGCTTGTGCTGATTCGTTCGCGTCTCTGCTGTCGCACACAGGTCGGAGCTTTGTGCTTGAGCGCTCCAGCGTAGCAGTTCAGTCCCACTCGGCAGGCAGTAGGACACACGATGGGCAATGCATCGCACGAGGGTCTCGTTGCCGCGCACTTTGTAGCTGGGTGGGTCGTTGCTGTGGACAGGATGCACTTTGCCTGCTCGGCCGACTGCATCCTGTTGGACACCTGCGTCGTGCCGTCGTCCCGTTAGATAGTAAGAGTGGGGCGAAACGGTGCGCCTTCAGCACACGAGTACGACATGCACCAGTCTCGTGATGCATGGAGAGAACTTCTGTGCGTTCATTAGCATGCCAAGTGCTCGAGCGTGGCTTTGCTCAGGGCAGTGCCAGTCTGCGTGGTCGTAAGAACTGGCGTGGCCAGGAGACCACTGACGCCTGTATGGGCCCACAGCGTATTCATTTGGTCCCTAAGGCAGCAACGTCAAAGCCTACATCACCTGATCGCTGGACGCGTGGGCATGCAACGTCGTCAGCTGCTTTCGTTCTCTATCGAACGATGGAGGACGGACTCGCGTTGTCTGTTGGTACAGGTGCTACTGGGTGACTCCGTTGACGTTCCGGACCGGTCGCTGCAACTGTACCCTTCCATGCTACGTCCTCTCTACGTCCGGCTTTGTTGATTTTCTGCACGGCTCTTTGCAGATAGATGCTCCGCTTCTTGTCCCGTGCACCTCTTCGTGGCTGACCACACGGATTACGCCCGACGGTCGACACAGTCTGTTGTCCAGGTCTTCGTCCCATCTGTCGTGTAGATAAAAACACACATAGTCGCTTGTCAGATGATGTCGTGGGGGTGTGCAGCCTCATCGGCTCTGCCTGTTCGTCTGTGTCCTTGTCGGAGCTCTACGCAAAAGGTCCGATCGCTTGTGCAGCTGCTTTGCTTCGTCGATCATTATCGTGTCTGCTTTTTCATCTACGCCTTTGCCAGGCGCCAGCAGAGTGGCAAGTGCCTTGACGCCTGACTGCCGTACTCAGGCCGACCGACAAGTGGGTACACACTACAACTGCATGACCTTCGCCCGCGACGATTCAAACGTTGTTTGCTTTGTCGCTCGTGAATATAAACAGGAGCTATGGCACTTGCTTCCCTACTCAACCCGAGCGCTGCCTCTTTGTCGAAGACGACGACGCCGACTTGGACGAGCTACTGCGCTTCTTGCTCGAGCTCGACGTCTTGCTATGGCTGCTACTGCTCGTGGTCTTGCTCTTGGACTTGGAGCGCGAAGAGCTACTCTTCTTCGCCTTCTTGGCAAGATCGTCCTCGTCCTTGCTATTGCGGCTCTTGAGCTCGTCGTTCTCGCGCTCAACCATGCGCGTCAACACCTCGCCGCGCTTCTGAAGCTCAGCAATGGTGCGCGACTTGAAGAACCAGTCGAAACGGAATTGCCACGCCTTACGAATCTCATCCCGGATCTCGCCCCAATGCTCCAACGGACCGTACTTGTTCATCATGACCACGAGAAACACGTCTTCTTCCAGGATGTAGCCTTTGCTCTTATAGCCGGCCGGGTAGTGCAATCGCATGTCACGCAATGGGTGGCTGTATCGGCTGCACTTGCGCGCTAACGCCTGCTTCACCACTTCGTTGCGCTCCAGACGCTTCTCGCCTCGCTCAATCTTCTCCACATACTTTGCGTGGTCCTTCAGCTCCGTAAAGCGAGACCAAAACGTATCGTAGTACCGTTCCACCTGTGCAGGATCCTTGCCAAGAACTGCCGAGACCTCCTCACATACGCGCGTCTTGTCAGCGCGACCGTAACGCTCACAGCTAGTGATAAACTGCTTCAGATCCCGTCGTGTCCAGTCGCCAAAGCCTTCCTTTTCGAGAGCCCCTAGCTCCTTTGCATCCGCGGCGTCCATTTCCGTCTCGTTCAGCTCCTTCTCAAGAGCAGTAGAACGTGCGTCGTCGCCTCCCTCTTCCTCTGCTGAGTTTTCCACGGACTCTTCACCCTCAGCAGTCTTCGGCTTTCGCGCTTTGGCACGACTCTCGTCAGCTTTGGCTTCCTTTATGAGTCGAGTAAGTTCCTTCCGGCGGTTCTCAACTTGAGTCTTCTTTGTGAGCAATGCCACCATGCGTTCCTGCTGGAAAAACTGATAGTCATGCACAACGGGGACCTTTGCAGCGTCTGAGCCAGACTTCTTAGGCTTCTTGGGCTTCGATAGACCCGCTTGCTGACGATAATACTCGTCTTCGTTGTAGTTGGACTTGCGCTCGCGCTGAGGAAGAGCAATGAACGTCGATGGTAAAACGTCTCCACTGTTCGAGTCCTTCAGAAACACCTCTCCCTCGAACTCATACAGGCTTGAGGCGTTGGCATTGCCGTTGTCACCCGACAATGAGAAATTCGCCAGATTGTGCTGCATGTCAGCCGCAATTTTGCCTTTCATGGACTCAGTGCGTTCTTCACCACGAGCCAGAATAGCGTCGATGTCGTCGTCGGTGATCATCGATCCTCGAGCGTTGAAGATTTCGTCGGCACCAAAGCGCACCATCGTCATCAGCTCGTCTTTCGACAGCTTCCGATTTTGTTGGGCGAGTCGACCCTGCTGAATGATAGCAGCGTCAAGGTACAGCTTGCGCTCTGCACGCTCCACGATTTTCTCTTCGACTGTCCCATCCGTGATGAAACGAAACACGCGCACAATCTTCGTCTGTCCGATACGATGCGCGCGATCCATGGCTTGCAAGTCCACCTGAGGGTTCCAGTCCGAGTCGAATAGAATCACGATATCAGCCGTGGCCAAGTTGATACCGAGACCGCCAGCACGTGTGCTCAGCAAGAAGCAGAACTTAGTACTCCCCGGGGCGTTAAACTCCTCCATCATGCTGTCACGGTCTTCGCCTTTCGTCGATCCATCCAGTCGACAATAGTCGTGACTAAAGTAACGCATGTAATCTTCCAGGATATCCATCATAGACGTCATCTGGCAGAAAATCAGCACACGAGAACCTTGCGCCCGAAGCTTCGGCAAGAGTTTGTGCAACAAAGTCATTTTACCACAGTTCTCCCACAGATGAGGTCCCTCCTGGTACGGCGGACCAGGCTCCGCGCCCTCAAACAAGTACGGGTGGTTGCATACCTTACGCAACTGCATCAGAATGTTCAGCAAACGCACGCGGTCACTGCCACCAATAGCATTCAAATGCGTCGCATCACGATGAAGCACGTGCATGTACCACTCACGTTGCATTTCAGACAAACCAACATAAAGCTTGGTCTCAATTTTCGGCGGCAATGAATGCTCCACGTCTGCCTTCAATCGACGCAGTAAGAAAGGACGCAATATCGTGTGCAGCTTCTTGATCACGTTTTCCTGTCCTTCTTCTTCGTCCACATTAAACCACGAGTCAAAGTCTTCGGCGTCTGAGAAAATGTCCGGCAGCAAGAAGTTCAGCAGCGCCCACAGTTCATGCAAATTATTCTGCAGTGGCGTGCCCGTAATCAGTAGTCGGTGCTCAACCTTGAACTCACGCACAACACGCGAAAGCTTCGAGTTCTCATTCTTTACTCGATGCGCTTCGTCAATCAGCAAGTACTTCCACTTGATCTTCTGCAATATAGCTTTCTCAATAATCGCCACTTCGTATGACAACACCAACGCGTCAAAGTCCCGCTTCACCACCGTCTCTCGCTGCAGCGCCCGCTCGTCTTTGCTACCCATGAACTTAAACGCGTTGATCGACGGACACCATCGCTTGAGCTCCTTCATCCAATTGCCGACCGTGCTTTTCGGCACAATAATGATATGAGGTCCTTCAATCCCTCGTGCTTCTCTCAAGTACGCGAGCAACGAGATGCTCTGCAACGTCTTGCCTAGCCCCATTTCATCGGCCAAGATGCCATTCACGCCCGAGTCATGAAGACGAATCATCCAGTTGAGACCTTCGAGCTGATACGGTTTCATTGTGCCAAAGCGTATACTCGACGGCTGCTGCGTGATACGCGTATACCGCGCATCGTCCATGTCCTGTAGCGCTTGTGCGTCTGCCTGTTTACTGCTTTTGCCACGTTTCGAGCCAGCGTCTTTGGCCGCTGCTTTCTTGCTGCGGGACATCTCTTTGCCGACAGCGCTGCTGCCGCCCATGAGGAACGACGTAAACACGTCGGACTGAGCCATGAGAAACGCCATTTTCTTCTCTCGCGCCGACTTGGCGCTCCACTCAGCGTCCTGCGTCAGGTTCTGCTTGACGAGGTCCAGCGACTTGAGCTGCCGGTCGCGCTGGTCGTGCAAAACCTGCTCTTCCTCTCGACGTAGCGCCTCGCGCTCGGCAGTCGACAAGAGCGGCGTCTTCGGCGCGTCGGGCGATCCACTCGACGGCTTCTTCTTGTGCAGCTGTTTGGCCGCTGTATCGGTTGGACTGTCCCCTGTACGCGCGCTGGTGGACTCCCTCAAGCACGAAACAGCGGCATCGTTTGCGTTCGTCGCGTCGTTCTGTGGACTGCCACGGGGAGAGGAGAGAGACGGCGCAGCAGGAGACGCGATGCTGCTGGCAATGGGACTCGCACTGCCGCTACTGGGGCTCGAGCACGCGCTGCTGCTGCTACTGCTGCGACTGCTGCTGGATCCGGCCATGGCCTTGGACGACGAGGGGTGCGTGGCCTGCGCGCGTTGGACGAGAGGTGTGAGTGGCGTGGACCACGTAGTTGCTACACCAAAATGGCGCCGTGCCACACTACAGGCGCAGCACGGACCGATGAGTTGGTGTGTACCACGTCACACACCCACGAAGCGTGTCGCGTATTTTGGTTGGCTGAAAGCCGTCACTCGAGATGTCGCGACCGTCGTCGATGGCCGAGTCCGAGGCGCAGGACGACGTCCGCCCGCAGCGACCCGAGTACGCCTGACACTGGTTGATTGGATACATTGCATGTGTGGCAGAGGTATGTGTCTGACTTTTGCATTGCAGACGCGTGCGTCCGCGTCGTCTGGAGCCCGATACGCTGTCGTATCTAAAAGAGGTGACCGAGATGTTGACGCAGTCTGGGGACGACTCGACGGTGGACGATACGGAGCTTCTGCTTTGGAACGTGCTGGAGGAGCTGGCGCCGCGAGCAGCCAGTGCTGCGTCCGACCGTCACGCAAGTGAACTAGTGGAGGTCTTCGTGCCCAAGATGAGCGACGCGCAGCTGCGGTTTCTACTGCACAAGATGGCGGGCTACATGAGCCACTTGTGGACCAACCGCTACTCTTCTCACGTGCTACAACACTTGCTGTCCCGTGTCAGTGCTGCTGTGGCGAAGGAGGTGGACGGTATGGTGAACAAAGAGGACGAGGACATGGACGAGGACGACCGGATGAAAGACATCCCGCTCTTGAGCGACGTTCTTGTTCACATGGTGAAAGAGGTACAGAATGAGTGGATCACGCTCATGAACGATGTGAGTGCGAGTCACGTGCTGCGTTCGGTATTGGCTGTGCTGGCTGGCAAACCGCTTGTGCCGGAGAAGCGAGGCAAGAAGGCGAAGCACCGTGTCATTACATTCACAGAAGCTCGACCTGGAAAGGATGGGTCTGGAGACAGCACGTATGACGTGCCAGATACGTTTGATGCGTTGTTCCAGGAGCTGCTGGCAACCTTGATCGAGAGCTCGACACACGAGCTACAGAGTCTGCTGTACGATCAGAACTCGGGCCCGCTCATCGCTTCAGCGTTGAAATTGGCACCTCCAAAGAGTCAGCGTAAACTCGCTGAGAAGATTCTCGAGTGGGAGGACAAGGACGCGTGCGAGCGTAATTTCTTCGACTTGGCGGCTGATGCTGTGACGAGTCACTTGCTCGAAGCTGTGTTTGAAAGTGCCAGTGATTCGTTTTTCAGAAAGTTGTTCAAGCGATGTGTGCGTGGCAAAATGGTGCAGCTGGGCGAACATAACGTTGCCAACTACGTGGTTCAACAAGTTATTAAGCTCGTGCGCACCGAGGCTTTGGCGACCGAAGTTCTGGAGGAATTGCAGACTTCGTTTTGGACGTTGCTGACCATGGGCAGGCCTGGCGTCATTTGGCGCGTGATGGAAATGTGTGTGACGTTCAAACTGCGCCAACAGGAGGTATTTGACGCGCTTGTGAGCGCAGTTGCAAAACAGGAGAGCAAGAAGCCCGAAGCTGTTCGCAAGAACTTTGTAGCGTCTCTGCTGAGCGTGCAGCTGTCAACATCGGCTACGTCTGCGAAGGTCCAGGTGAACGTGATGGGTGCTAAGATTATCGAGCAGCTGCATCAATTCGAGTCTGGAGACTATTTGACTCCGTTGTACAAGGGCATTCTTTCGTTTAACAGCATGCAGCTCATGGCTTTGGCCAAGGACTCGACTGGCAGCCGCTGCGTCATCGAACCCTTATGGGAATCCAAGGAACCTAGTACAGCATGGGTGCGGCAAGAACTGTATGAGCGTTTTGTGGGCAAGTTCGGTACACTGGCAATGGATCGTCTGGGTGCTTTTTCGGTCATGAAGTGCTACGAGGACCTGTCTCTGGACAAGAAAGAGGTAGTTGTGCGCGAGCTTTTGGCCGTGGAGACACAGCTCAGCGGGAGCCATTTTTCGCAGCTTGTCATGAACACTTGCCATTTGTTCGAGTACAAGCAGAGCCGCGAAAAGTGGGAGGCGCTTTATACGAAGCAGCAGAAGATTGCTGCGATGTTCAAAGATTTCGTACAGGAGGACGAGACACTCGAAAGCTCCAGAGAGCAGAAGAAGGAGAAGAAGGGGAAGAAGCGCAAAGCTGCTCAACTTACCGGAACGGAAGCTGCACAGCGTACGGAGGAGATTGCGAAGAGTGCGGACGTAGCTGTGATTATGGATGCGCTGCGGAGCGGTGCTGCGGGCAAGGACAAAAAGACCAAGAAGAGCAAGAAGAGCAAGAAGCAGCGTAGTGAGGAACGGTAATATGTACGCGTGCTAGCGCGGCGGTGCGATATAATAGACTTCGTTGTGTGTGCAGAGCTCGTTGTTACATCTTCTTTTGCAGTGCATCGGGTCGTGCCAAAGTGTTTACTTTGTGGTTGTTAACGATGTCCGACCACTTCACATCTTGCGTCTTGTGACAGCTCAAATAAACGTACCACGTCTCCTTCAAAGAAGAATCAGGTGCACCGACACTGGCCCCTTCGCAGGTCAACGGTGACTTGCAAAGATTTCACTTCGACATGCAGCAATTCTGTTGCTGTACGTGTACTCGCTCCTGTGGTCTCAGCATGTCACGACTGACGGCAATGCGATCATTGACCATTGTTGTGGCCCTCACAATGTGCCCATCCACGATGCAAAGAAGTGCTCTGCTTGAATGACCGAACGATGCGAAGCGCACAGATTCAACTGTCCTCGTTCTTCGACACTCTTTTGACCGACACCAGCGCCAGTACCATTACCGCTGCATGATGTGATCACGTTGGACCAATATGAAACCCACGCGGTCTTTGCCATCTCGCTCCACGTTCATAAGACCTGCACCCCAACACAACTTGTGGTACCTTCGTCCAGAAGCATAACCCTCGAGTGAAGATAGCTACTTGACCCAGAAAAACGTGTGAAGTGAGTCTGACTATCAAGCGAGCGATACATTTGGTACCAAAGGTCGACGAAACGTTTGTCGCCATTACACGAGCTGTTTCGTTGACATGCCTTCCCGCGTCAACCATATCCAAGGAACCAGTCGCCGAGTTAGTTACTTTCGACCGCACTGCCCGGTGAAAATCCCGGTACGAGAGCAGCAATGTCCTCGAATAGTGTCGGTCACGACACTATCACCTCGTCGCTACGATTTCGTTGCAGCAACGACTGTGTCCCGAATGAGCGCAGCGAACATGCACTATCTACTGAAGCTTCGACCACTGGAGATTCGTCGAGTGACGTACCTATCTCGCTTGACCACTCGCTCCAAAGCACTGCTGCAATGACCTTCTCATCGACGTTCCGCGGTCCCACAATGCAGGCGATGCAACAACATCTGCATTTCCATGTTGCTCGCGCAGGAAGCATCAGGAGTGAGCATACATTGCCTAGTGGCTAAACACGGACGCGACAGAATGACTCCGTCAGGGGCCTGGGGAACAGCATCAACCATTGTGGCCGACGGATCCCGGATACAATAGCCTTCGATCATAGAAAGTCAGCTGCCTTCGGGTACGAAGAGCTCGAGCAGAATGTCCTGCTAAGATGGGGTGTACCTCTCTACAGAGTCCGTACCTTTCGACAGTGTGTATCTGCCGCTACGAGAAACTTGTCGCTCTGGGCCTTTGGAGCGTGATAAAGCGAAGTCAAAGCGAGACTGGAAACCACCACACCCAAGTCGGATGTGAGCCGGTCGTTCAATTGATCTCAGTGCGACGCGGTCCTATGTACATGCAGCAGGAGGGAGGGGAGCTGCACAAAGGCTAGACGGTCGATAACGAGGAGGCGCCCGCGCGCGCGGTCTATCGATTGCGTGCGCATTGCCAGTGCGATAGCGCAGGTCGGAAGGATGCTGCCACGAAATGTGGCGTGGCCGCCGATGCAGCCTGTCGATCTACGAATGCGACGCCGAAGCGATTTGGTTTCCATTCGTTGGCTACGCGATCTGAGTGCAACGCGTGGTACTACAGCTCCATCCGATGATCAATGGGTACAGTTACACAGGACGGAGACCTCGACAACTTTGCGGAATGAACAGGTATCGGATGTTGTGTGCTATCCGTTATCCATAGATCCGAATAATCCCCATCGCTCCAAATAGTCCGATGGACCAAATAAAATCGGTCGATAGGAATCAAGCAGAACATGACCAAGCGAAAAGCGCCCAATACAAAACCGAAGACCACCCCGACGGTACTGCCGATCTTTAGAATGCTGTCCAGATATTTTGCCTCCGGATCCCGAGCAAACTCCGCGCGTGTCCGAAGGTGTGAGACACTGATCCTACTCTTTCCATGCGATTTGAGCTACTGTGGGAGCTTTCGTGGAAGCGCGCCACCGAGCGTGGCACTGCCTCCTTTCAAATGACAATGCCCGTCGCATAGCACGGACGAACTGAAGATAAACGATTGTAAGGCTCAGCCACTGTCGCCACAAACGACGGCCAAGACCCAGTCGATGGAAGCCGGCATCATCTCGGCACCGGAGCAACGTTACTGCCGTTGCGCTCGATTGCAATGGAAGTATCCACAGAGCCCACCAACTGATTGCCACGCACTGTTCGGTAGCCGCCCGGACCGAGATCTCGGCCACACCATTTTCATTTCTCCAACCAGAAAGGGCTGTTTGCTAAGCCTCCGAGCTCTTCAACGACAATGGACACGGAGAGAGGCACAGAGGGTTTGAAGAGGGCGGGGGGGCTAAAAGTGAGCTGGAGAAAGAGCTCGGAGACATGCTTAAAACAGCCGCGTGTCCGGAGTCCCGTGTCCGTAGTCCCGTGTCGATCTTCGAAGCTTCGTGACTACATCGACGAGAGTGAGAGTGTCGAGTCGAAGCTGACCAGAGACGAGGTTCTGGAAGAGATTGATGGCAGAAGAGGACGGAGAAGGTAGTGGGCTAGCTGAAAATGTGGGACGATTCGCAAAGAAGGCCATCGGGTCCGAATCTATTAACGCTCTACGTAATGTTTAGTCCCTCTCACGCTGCACACAAAAGTCACCGGCCTGCTCACAGCGTTCTCTGCACCCTTCCGCCTGATGCTCGCGACGCACACAGTAGCCATCCACCCTTATCCTTTGGTCCAAGAAGGTTCTCCCTACGAAACATATCACCCGTGACGGTAGTGTGCTCTACGCATATTCCTTTGCCATGCAAAGAGCCAGGGTTCAAGAAAAGCCCGTAAAGTTGAATAGCTCGTTCGGGCAATGACGTACAACACATAACTGCGGCTGTCGGACGAGGTCAGCGGGGGCCCAATTCGAGACCTTCCCGCAGACCTTCACTGCACACACCGATGTCTCATAAACCCCTGCGCCATGTTTACGCCAGTTGCGGTCGAGACTGTTGCATACGAGGGTTCGTCATGACGATGGGCCCTGTACACCTCATGCTGGTAATGTCGAGACCGCGAGCTTTAACCGCCGGTCCAACACACTGGCGTTCGTCATTCATCTGGTCGCCCCTCACCATCCGGCACAAACTACGGTCGCTAATGTCTGCAAAGAGGACAGGGATGGACACAGTGTTGCTGGACGCGACACCAGACGCAGTCGTTCGAACCGGACATTGGCAACTCGATTGCCGCACTCCACAAAGATGAGCAGTCGCCTCAAGATGCTCAGCGAAGCATCGGGGAATCTTCAAATCCTAGCCCCGGTTGCTGCCTGTCCGTTGAAGTCACGGAGAGGGCGAAGGGGTAATTCGCGAAGCAGACGCGATGCAGCGGAAGTGATCAAGTATTCACATGGTTCTGTTGCGATGACCGCGGCGTACTGCTTGCGTTGTTGTTGCTGCACGCGGACGATAAGCGCGTCGTGTGGTTATACGTAAAGCTAAAAAAGCTGCCGGCTGAGGCGCATAATGACAGAAAAAGCGTATGTATGCGTATGCTCTATGTCTCGTACTATCTCTGGGCGATGATCTTTTTCGGAGATGGAAGGTGCTCCAAAATGGGTCTTTTGAGAATAGATGCACTGCCAAATAGAGCCCAATTGGTGGGCACGACAGCTTACTGTTGTGTAACGGTGGACATTCTAGACGAAGACGTTCTAGAAGACGAGGCAGTACAAACAGAAAAGCCATCCGGTCTGAAACATCCTGGTCGATGTTCATGCCCGGCCTATGCACTGAATCCGCAACCGAGATCCGGACCCAAAGGATCGTCAACCACGTGCCCTGGAACGGACAGAGTCTCCGTTCGAAGTGGTTGATCAGCGCGCCCGCCCTTGGCTAGTAGCTCGCCCGCTGATTGCGACTCGATGACTTCACGAGTTGCAATCGATATTATGATCAATCAAATCGTACTGTAGGACAGTATCGCACAAGTCTCTCAAGTACGCTCTCTCGGAAGCCAGGTTTGTCGCCCGTCGTCGCTAGAATGATTTGTAAAGACACGACAAAGGCAACGCTGAAAGTCGGCTTGCTCGCAGTTCTCGAGGATGTATGCTCTTTTCCATGCAGGTTTTCGATATCGTGCGCCCACATGAGGCCGTGGCGGGTTTCGCGCGTGGCAGTGAGCACCACGAACAGTGTGACGGGATGGTCTTGCAGTGCAGTCGTAGAATCCTGGTGCGAGAGGACAGGTGGCGTATGTCTGGGTTCTTCGCAGCAAACAGCGAGTCCGATATTGATGCGCTGGGACATAAAGTACACGCGAACCATTGATGACCAAGAGCCTTGTCGGACACATTGATAGGTGTGCGTGCTGACGTACGAGAGCGATGTCCGACATCCCGTTGACCCCCATGAGAAACAGCGCAAAGGTTGGAAGATGACGTATCGATGGCACGAAGTTTTGAGCGACAGAAAAGATGGATCGATGTCATGGCAACTGCGGGCTGCGAGTGATGAGCTCCCGATGATACTCCAACGAGTGACTTTTGCCAAGTGGCGTGTGTTGACTCGGTGCACCGGCGTCTCTTTTCATCGGTTGCCGGTCCACAACACACTTCGCTGGCGCTTTCGTTACAATTGCACGACGTGTATCGGAACCACGCTGGTTGGTGTTGCTTGCGTGCGGAGGACCGGCAGAAGTGATGGGCTGCGTATGGCGGTGCGGCCACACGAAAATGTATCGACAAGCATGACTGTTGCTACTTGCGTCGACAGAACTTGGTCACTTCGGAATGGCCGTCCGTGTCGAGTGATGCAAACGCGCAATTTGGACCGATGACACTCGCGCCCTGCGAGCGCATCGTCCCCCTCGCTAAGAACTCGACACGTCCACTTCTGCGAGTCAGCCTCAGTTGCTTCGCCTCCTGGGAGTGCTGCCGGAACACACGCGTAAGCCTTCGTGATGGTATCTATTTTTTATGCTTAACGAGCCTGAGCGGCGCGGTCAGTCAAACGCTGTGGGACATTGTTTTGATTCAAGCTGTGATCGAGCTAGTTGACGTGAGATGCTCCGCGGATTGGTCGCCGATGGACCTTCACGCCGTACTCACGGCAACTCCGTAGCGTGGGAGGATCGTTGTGTATGCGTGCCTCTCATGCTACGCTTGATTGGGGGGAGATGCAAGTAACGAGAGCTGACCGGTCAGAAACTTGGCGAGTGACTTTGAAAGTCATTTGCGATCCATTGTAGCTTTATTCGACACGAGTCTTGATGCATCTGTCTTGATGGAACAACCAGCGACGATCAGGAATGAAGCGAAGCAAGAGACTAGTAACGAAAGTCCAGTTGCGTATGGCTGTCGCCAACTCGTGTCGTCGAGACTTATTTCAAGCGGCCGCACCATGAGAGATTAACACACAGAACGCCGCTCGCAGCTTTCAAATACTGCTGTATCGCACGCGGCTCGACAAGGTCATCGGCGCCGATGGAAAACCTGAAATGAACAACAGAGGTGCGAGTATCGATGCTTGCGACTCCAGCATCGTGCACGAAGAAACCAGCATCATCATCACGGACATTCATAGGGTCCGATCATGTTCTTAGCCGAAACCAAGGCCATCAGCGTTGCAGACTCATCCTTGCAGACATTGATTGGCACGTGCTGCAAGCTCTTGGCTACTAGCCGACACAGAGCGAGCTTGCTGTTACGGACTTGTATGAGCGGGATGCGCTCTTATGCTGACGTGTCGATGGCTTCCTACCCTCTTACTACAGACTGGTAGTCGATTGTGAGTAGATGACTACGGATGCGTAGCTGGTTGTGGCACCACACCGGCGCAGTGTATGGCACCAACATGGATTGTTACGCGATGGTTCCAGTCAGGCAGCACCAGTACGTCAAGTCGTGAGCAATCAGCGACCGGAACGATGCTGTTTGCAGACGTGCCAGTCCGTAATCCGTTGCGGTACAACTATGGATTGCGCGATGGCATATCGCATCTGACGAGCGTAATGTTGATGGCGCTCAGTTGATGCGTTCCGCAACACCGTAAAGAGATACTACCTTTGGTTCGGGGGAGATGCAAACGTAGAGCCGGAGTGCTAGTTTCGCTCAAATTGAAGAAGCGGAAGGGGTACGCATCTATCTTGGAGCACTAGCATTGCCACGGACGATCCGAGTGACGACATCACGACCATCAAGAGAACGACACGATGAGTGGCTGAAGCCCATCTGCTTCGAGACATCATTCGAATAAAGGTAATCCATGCAGCGTTGTACTTAAATCTCGGATTTGTTGAAGCTGCGTCGCCGTGTCTCAAGCGCCTGTAGCATCGATGCTGACGTCGAATGGCGATAAATGGGACTTCGTTCAATGCCGATTGTCCAAGAATGGTTGACTGACACTCATTGTGATCGGCAAGAAGCAAGGCACGATCAAAAGAGTGTCAAAAGCTTTGGGCCACGGAAGCGCCAACATGCTTTGATAGGTAGAGCTGAATATTGTCAAGACACAGTCACGTTGCGTGAATCTGGCGAAACGAATACACCTGTCATCAGGAGTTACTGAGCCGTGAATGTTACACCGCGGACGCAAGGCGTTATGTGGAGACTACTCAGATTCAGGCCGTTGCAGTGAAACAGCCTGAAGCTGAGTGGTAGAACAACGGTAAGAGATGTCGCTTCCTCCACTTCTTTTCGATTCAGGTCTCGGTTCGTTCAAACTAGTATCGGTAAGACGTTTTTGATTTCTTGTACTTCGTGCTAACATTCGTGTCGACATGTAGCTCAAGCAAGGCGTACGCAGATGATTCCGTGTCCATATCACCCTACCATTTTCGATTCTCGCGGGCTTCCATTTCTCCAGTGTGCTCGTCGCTCGGCACTGTGATACCTGGAGAGTGTGTCGTGAGTCATCTTGATTGTACACCAGCAAGCATTACTACTGCGCGATCTGTAGCCGCATAGCGCCGAATGCGCGGTTGTTCGTCGAGGAACGCGAGACACAAGGTAAGCTCAGTATACACTGAGACGCCACGAGCCTCTCGAAAATTCGCTTCAGTTCAATGCCAGCGCGCATGAAATCAAGTGGTCCTGCTACGCTCAGCTTCGAGCGAAGATGCAACGTGCTCGATTGGATGTCCAAGACCAACTCTAGACGCAGTATCTGCGAAATGAGCTGGAAGATTGTCAACACCGAGAGCGAATCGTCACTAGCGACGTCACCGGTGGTGGTGGTGGTGGCGTTGCTTACAGGTACGGCGAACTTGTCGCTGTTGGCACTGTAATCATCGCCAGCCTTCACAGCCGGTTGGCTAGGCTGCCACCATACCTCATCCACGTCCAGGATCCACTCGGTGTTCCAACTTCTCTCAATGAGGCTCAGTAGCCCATTCGAGCTGTCGCAAGCGTGACCGCGCTGACGTCTTGCAAGTGATCGAGGTGCCCGAGGGTATCCTGAGACACTGACGTACGTCTCTCGCATTTGTGCCACGAAAGCATTCCATCCTATGACATCTTGTCCGCTCAGGATCTGGCGCACTTGAGATCGTCGCGCATGGAAGTACGAGTTTGAGTAGACGGCTGCAATTACTTTTTTCCATAGCGGAGTGGACACTTTTGATGTGTCTTCCTCGGTCTAAAGGACCAATATATGCGTTATCGGTAATGCCCTGTTTTAACTGAGACATCAGCAAATTCATGTGGATTCGGAATAACTATGACGTGGACAGGTGGTCGTGGACACAATGACCTCTTCAGCCGTGCAATAGGAGGTCGTTTGACGCAGTCTGTAGCAGCGCTGGCACTCGGATCAGTCAGCGATAGTGCCGTGTGCACTCCAGTCTCGGATTTGTCACTGAAAAGACGTATTGTCTTTCTCCGCGGGCAAAAACTCCTAAAAGACGAGACCGTCCGAGGCCACAATCTAAAAATACAGTAGTATGCCCGGGACGCCCCCGCTTCTCCCTCTCGAGGTGTCCTCCGCGTCCTTCTTCCGTCTCGAGTGCAGCCATCCTCAGCTCTTCCAGTCCGAGTACAAGCGGTGCGAAAAGTGGCGTGCACTGCTGCGCACTTGTAGCGCATTGGCTCAGAGGAACCACATGTCAAAGAGAGTCAACTCTAACCATCAGAACCTTCGTTTTTGCTGTAGGAGCAATCGCACGAAGGGCCTCAAAATTCTCAGGTGAGACGACAGCGCTTTTGCAAGCTCGGCTGGAATGTTCCAGGGCCATATGAATTGCTAGCAGGGACTGATCACATTCGCTGTTTGTTCGTAAAGGTGCTTCCCACACTGCTGCCCTGAGCATATTGACCGCAGCTACTGCGGCACTTCTTTGAGTGTACGCGTAGATTTATCGGTATCTCCATCTGCCGCGTCGGCAGAGCCGCTGCCTTGTGAGAACATAGCTGTCTTTGCACGCTTCGAGGCTGTGAATGACGTAAGTCTCCGACCTAGCGAGTGCGTCGAGGTTGAAACGATGGTGGCTGGGACGCAATCCGAAGACAATTTGGAAGGCCAGTGGGTCGAGGGAATACGTGATCGTCCGTCTGGACTGGTGACCACCCTTCGTGCTCCAGGCACGTCATCTGATGAACAGATTTTGCTCGTGTTCCATTTGAATGGCAAACCGTTTTCCCGCTGGTATTACGACTGGGAGAGCGGCGCCAACAAGGCTCAGCGATTGATGAAACATGTCCTGAAGGCTTACGTCTTTGAGCACTGTGCTGTTGATGCGAACGACGACTTTGTAAGCTTTACGAGCCGCCAAGCTTATAAACAGCTCTATCGAGTGCTTCACGTCGTGTCGTCACCAGAATTCACCGTCATTTCATACCGTCGTGCACCTTCCGATCCCTACCATACCGCGCTCTTGCCGCCACATTCGATACCGGGGGATGAAATGCTGACGCATGAAGATACGCGACTTTCGCACACTTCAATGGCTGTCAAGGTAGAGCCTTCACTCGCACAGACAGACCAGGTAACACTAGAGCGCTCGCCGGAGGTTCCAGCCCAACTTTCGCCATCGACGGGCGTATATGGACAGAACAGCGCAGCTTTTCGTTTGGAGTACTCACATGTGGTCATCATGTCAGTGGCAAAAAATCTTGCACTAGCCTACTCTTTTGCCCGTTGGTTGCCAGTGAGCGCGTACTCCCCAATTTTCGACGAGCTTGTTGAAGTGGCTAAACACAGCTTTCAAGAAGCATTTGTGGAAGTTCCCGGCAATTTGGGTAAGCTCAACAATCTCATGCAGCTTCTGTATGAACACATCCAAAGCCAAAAAGAAAATGTGCTACATTGGACGAAGGTTTCTCAACAGTTTGAAACATTGCTACTAGTGCTGGCGCAGGGTCTAAAGTGGATGTTCTCGAAAGAAACACGGACATGGATTCATACTTTCCTCCGTCAGAATGCCCGCTCGCTTCTCGACAAACGCGCTTTGCGTGCATGTTTTGTGATCTTCATTCACAAACTACAAGATCGCCTCGAGAAGCAAGTACTTGTCCACACAAAGCTGCGTTCTCTTGAAAACGTTGCCGACGAAGTCATCGCAGTCGTCTACTCAAACTCGTACTTCCATGCGCGACGATCTCAAGTGCGCCAGATCCTGAGCGGACAAGATGTCATAGGATGGAATGCTTTCGTGGCACAAATGCGAGAGACATACGTCAGTGTCTCAGGATACCCTCGGGCACCTCGATCACTTGCAAGACGTCAGCGCGGTCACGCTTGCGACAGCTCGAATGGGCTACTGAGCCTCATTGAGAGAAGTTGGAACACCGAGTGGATCCTGGACGTGGATGAGGTATGGTGGCAGCCTAGCCAACCGGCTGTGAAGGCTGGCGATGATTACAGTGCCAACAGCGACAAGTTCGCCGTACCTGTAAACAACGCCGCCACCACCACCACCACCGATGACGTCGCTAGTGACGATTCGCTCTCGGTGTTGACAATCTTCCAGCTCATTTCGCAGATACTGCGTCTAGAGTTGGTCTTGGACATCCAATCGAGCACGTTGCATCTTCGCTCGAAGCTGAGCGTAGCAGGACCACTTGATTTCATGCGCGTAGTCTTGGACGGAAAAGAACGCACGTTTTCGCAGTTTCCAAATGGAGTGGCGTCAGCCATCAATCCTGGCGCACATGGAGACTACGTCGGCGAGATGCGGGTTGAAGGACCCGATCGACTCGTGGCGTATCTGCAGATTTTTAGCTGGTCTGTGTCAGGCGATGACTCATCCTACAACATTTGTGCGCGGATCGAATGCTGGCACAGCCGTCGACTGTGCATTAGTGGTGACGTTTTAGCAACCACTCTGTCTGGGGCTCTCGAAGATGGTGGTGGGGCAGCATTCTTTGGCGAAATGCCTTTGTGGAAGAAGCAAGAGGCCGTTCTCAGAGCCCATGAAGCCAGTCTACTGAAAGATAGTTCAAGCGTAGGACCATGGAGAGAATTAGGCAAGTTTCGTTTGAGTTACGCGACGATGTAGGCTGTTGCGAACCAGATGCGGGAGCTAAAACGACAATTGCAAACTTAGGGAACGTGGAAAATCTGTGCATCAGCTACAATATGCTCTCTTTGCAATCGACAACTCACAGTCTAGTTCTAAAGATGCTTGCGATTCGTACATTCGGACATAACCACGACGATTTCTAATCGACACTATCGCGGCGGCCAACCTGTAGTCTAGCTAGGTGTCGATGCGGTGACGATATGGTAAAACCAATGAGACTTTTGTCAACAAATTACCATTCATCATTCGTTACCTTTCAGGTCAGTTCAGTTCAGTGCTTTCACGGCGTCAAATTGGTTCCAACACTTCGAGCAAATTATTGATGCTCCATCTCTCATTTTGTTTGGGTTCCAATATGTTGCGAAACAAGCACTAGATCTCCTTGTGCTATGGGTTTTACCTCAGCGTCGTCTTGGTGAAACGAAGACCTGTAATTGGTGCAAAATGTAAGCTCACTTCCACGCGGCCAAGTCGAATGCTCATAATCATACCACGCATTTTTACGAGTAAAATATAACTGGACATATGGATGTCTGTATGTCTGCATGTCTATATGTCTGTATGTCTGTATGTCTGTATGTATGTATGTATGTATGTATGTATGTATGTATGTATGTATGTATGTATGTATGTATGTATGTATGTATGTATGTATGTATGTATGTATGTATGTATGTATGTATGTATGTATGTATGTATGTATGTATGTATGTATGTATGTATGTATGTATGTATGTCTGTATGTCTGTATGTATGTATGTATGTCTGTATGTCTGTATGTATATATGTATGTCTGTATGTATGTATGTATGTATGTATGGCATGTGAACGCATTACGCGAGCCGTCGTGCCACCAAAGTGGCTCAACTTCTGCATGCGTCGGGTTATCTCTCCTTCGCTTCATTTCTCTCTACTATCGCCAGGGTCCATGAAGCGGCGCGCTCTATAAGCCCCGCGCTGAAATTCCAGTCTGCACGATCCTGTGCACAATGGCAAAGGAAGTACAGGTCTGGGGCCAGTCGACGGCGGTGTTCAGCGGTAGATTTCTTGCTTCGATCCCTTCTTGGATGTCTACCTTGTCAACAGGTCCCAGGGAGGGTCCCTGTTGCTTGCACGGGAAACAAAGGATGACGCGAGCGTACCTAAGCGGAGATGCCGGGGCGTCCGGCGTGGCTGGCGGCTGGGAGGAGAGCGGCTAGAGAGAGATGTGTAGAGGAAGAGGAATCCGTCCAAAACTGACGGATGCCGCGAAGCTCCCGTCGGAGGTCTGAGCAAGCAGCAGATAGCCCAAGCCTTCCGGGAGAGCGTTACCCCTACACGACAAGGATTTCATCGACATTGTTTTTGCATACCGTCATTTAAGGCGCCTCGACTTGAATAGTCATCGCTTGTCATCATTCCGCAGCTGCCCACGTAACGCATCTTACACAAAAAAACAGGGCATTCGTGATGCCCCACTCCTATTCCGCCAAATGCATTGATGCTCCGGTCGCCAGGATCTCGTATATCTTGCCGGCCAGCATGGTTTCTTTTGCAATAGGTTTGTCGACACAGCCACTCCCGCGCGCATCATTCACTTGTGAAAAAGAAGAAGGGTCACACGGCATCAATAGTATCGTGCTGCTGCAGTCGAGACAAAGCACTCCAGCTGTCCATTCGAGACACACAACACAACACAACACTCTTGTCGTCACAATGTGCAGCTGCACCACGGACAGATGAACGTTTGTGGATGAGGTGCGGCCAGCCATGCAACAGATCAACCGACCAGTCCGTCGCAAGTGAGCAGACAACCGTTCGTCATGTCCATTCGTCTCCGATTCGACTGCTTCAGTCGGCAAGTCACGATGATCGTTCTTTCCTGCTCGACTCTCGCAATGACAAGGGAACGGTTGTGACCACGCGTTTCTGTTCCGTTTGTTCCGTGTGTTTGTATTCACCCGTAGGATGGTAGTGCAATCAAACAAATCATCGTCATCTGCGGCTACTCGAGCCTATTCGATTCGTCATTTGATGCTCAGATACTGTGAGTGGATCGATATCGTTCCATGATCAGACACTGTGCTTAGATTGAGATTGTTCCATGCAAAGATACTGTGCACGGATCGAGATCGCTCCATGTCCTTCGTTGCAGATGATTGCGCCCGAAAGTCACGGAAGCACCGCTGAAATCGAATTGTTTACCACCGAAGGCAAGCATAATCGTACCGCGGACGAAGAAGATTTGCGGTTGCACGTCGTATCTGGCATGTCTTGTTTCCAGTCGTTCAACTACGAGCCATCCACTCGGTCATACCGTTGCCCCGCGCGCGTGGATATTGTCTTCTCTCGCTGATCGAACGGATTCGACCATGTGTATACGACGTTTTTCGAACGCTGGTCTCGAACCGAACTACTCGTGTACACACAGCCGCGATGCGACACCGACACGGGGCAACAAGCCATTTAACGCAGCACAATCGTGCTTTTACAGGATACGATGAGGACAGACTGCTGACACGACGCAGCAGACAAATCTGCCTTTGGGAAACTTGACGCGAACTTGACAGATCAAGAGGGCGACGATTGATCGAGAGGTACTGTGTGTGCTTTATGTACAATAATAACAGCCCGTCTATGTCCATGCCAAGGATCGCAAGACGCGAAAATTCGATAATTCGCGCCATTTTCGTCACGTTCGGCGGTCTGGCACTGCAACGGAAATGACTGTCTGCAGCCACTCGAACCAATTCGATTCGTCAGTTGATGCAAAGATACTGTGCTCGGATCGAGATCGCTCCATGTCCTTCGTTGCAGATGATCGCGCCCGACAGTCATGGAAGCACCGCTGAATATGATTGTTTACCACGCAAATGAAGCAAACTAATCATACCGCAAACATTACTTCGATGTTGACGTCATTCCCGTCCATTTCAGCCGGCAACTACTTTCCATGACCCTCGATCTTTCAACGAGGCAACTTGTCCACTCGCCATTCCTTCCAGCCTGTGTTCGGTGACGTAGTCGATTGCGCAATCACGTAGATATACCAACTAGTCGGTCGCATTCCACACACACATACACATCTGATGGTAATATTGACGTCAGAGAGCCAGAAGCAGCGCTCGAGAGTCACGAACATCGTCGTCGCGTTTGCGTCTCAACAAGCTGTACCCTCACGGTCCATTGACGAGCCCATTGTTGACCAGACGCATGATGCTCCGGTCGCCAGGATCTCGTATATTCTGCCGGCCAGCATGGTTTCTTTTGCAACAGGTTTGTCGACACAGCTACTCCCGCGCGCATCATTCACTTGTCAAAAAGAAGAAGGGTCACACGGCATCAATAGTATCGTGCTGCTGCAGTCGAGACAAAGCACTCCAGCTGTCCATTCGAGACACACAACACAACACAACACAACATCTTGTCGTCACAATGTGCAGCTGCACCACGGACAGATGAACGTTTGTGGATGAGGTGCGGCCAGCCATGCAACAGATCAACCGACCAGTCCGTCGCAAGTGAGCAGACAACCGTTCGTCATGTCCATTCGTCTCCGATTCGACTGCTTCAGTCGGCAAGTCACGATGATCGTTCTTTCCTGCTCGACTCTCGCAATGACAAGAGAACGGTTGTGACCACACGTTTCTGTTCCGTTTGTTCCGTGTGTTTGTATTCACCCGTAGGATGGTAGTGCAATCAAACAAATCATCGTCATCTGCGGCTACTCGAGCCTATTCGATTCGTCATTTGATGCTCAGATACTGTGAGTGGATCGATATCGTTCCATGATCAGACACTGTGCTTAGATTGAGATTGTTCCATGCAAAGATACTGTGCACGGATCGACGATCGCTCCATGTCCTTCGTTGCAGATGATTGCGCCCGAAAGTCACGGAAGCACCGCTGAAATCGAATTGTTTACCACCGAAGGCAAGCATAATCGTACCGCGGACGAAGAAGATTTGCGGTTGCACGTCGTATCTGGCATGTCTTGTTTCCAGTCGTTCAACTACGAGCCATCCACTCGGTCATACCGTTGCCCCGCGCGCGTGGATATTGTCTTCTCTCGCTGATCGAACGGATTCGACCATGTGTATACGACGTTTTTCGAACGCTGGTCTCGAACCGAACTACTCGTGTACACACAGCCGCGATGCGACACCGACACGGGGCAACAAGCCATTTAACGCAGCACAATCGTGCTTTTACAGGATACGATGAGGACAGACTGCTGACACGACGCAGCAGACAAATCTGCCTTTGGGAAACTTGACGCGAACTTGACAGATCAAGAGGGCGACGATTGATCGAGAGGTACTTCTGTGTGTGCTTTACGTACAATAATAACAGCCCGTCTATGTCCATGCCAAGGATCGCAAGACGCGAAAATTCGATAATTCGCGCCATTTTCGTCACGTTCGGCGGTCTGGCACTGCAACGGAAATGACTGTCTGCAGCCACTCGAACCAATTCGATTCGTCAGTTGATGCAAAGATACTGTGCTCGGATCGAGATCGCTCCATGTCCTTCGTTGCAGATGATCGCGCCCGACAGTCATGGAAGCACCGCTGAATATGATTGTTTACCACGCAAATGAAGCAAACTAATCATACCGCAAACATTACTTCGATGTTGACGTCATTCCCGTCCATTTCAGCCGGCAACTACTTTCCATGACCCTCGATCTTTCAACGAGGCAACTTGTCCACTCGCCATTCCTTCCAGCCTGTGTTCGGTGACGTAGTCGATTGCGCAATCACGTAGATATACCAACTAGTCGGTCGCATTCCACACACGCACATACACATCTGATGGTAATATTGACGTCAGAGAGCCAGAAGCAGCGCTCGAGAGTCACGAACATCGTCGTCGCGTTTGCGTCTCAACAAGCTGTACCCTCACGGTCCATTGACGAGCCCATTGTTGACCAGACGCATGATGCTCCGGTCGCCAGGATCTCGTATATTCTGCTGGCCAGCATGGTTTCTTTTGCAACAGGTTTGTCGACACAGCTACTCCCGCGCGCATCATTCACTTGTCAAAAAGAAGAAGGGTCACACGGCATCAATAGTATCGTGCTGCTGCAGTCGAGACAAAGCACTCCAGCTGTCCATTCGAGACACACAACACAACACAACACTCTTGTCGTCACAATGTGCAGCTGCACCACGGACAGATGAACGTTTGTGGATGAGGTGCGGCCAGCCATGCAACAGATCAACCGACCAGTCCGTCGCAAGTGAGCAGACAACCGTTCGTCATGTCCATTCGTCTCCGATTCGACTGCTTCAGTCGGCAAGTCACGATGATCGTTCTTTCCTGCTCGACTCTCGCAATGACAAGAGAACGGTTGTGACCACACGTTTCTGTTCCGTTTGTTCCGTGTGTTTGTATTCACCCGTAGGATGGTAGTGCAATCAAACAAATCATCGTCATCTGCGGCTACTCGAGCCTATTCCGATTCGTCATTTGATGCTCAGATACTGTGAGTGGATCGATATCGTTCCATGATCAGACACTGTGCTTGGATTGAGATCGTTCCATGCAAAGATACTGTGCACGGATCGACGTCGCTCCATGTCCTTCGTTGCAGATGATCGCGCCCGAAAGTCACGGAAGCACCGCTGAAATCGAATTGTTTACCACCGAAGGCAAGCATAATCGTACCGCGGACGAAGAAGATTTGCGGTTGCACGTCGTATCTGGCATGTCTTGTTTCCAGTCGTTCAACCACGAGCCATCCACTCGGTCATACCGTTGCCCCGCGCGCGTGGATATTGTCTTCTCTCGCTGATCGAACGGATTCGACCATGTGTATACGACGTTTTTCGAACGCTGGTCTCGAACCGAACTACTCGTGTACACACAGCCGCGATGCGACACCGACACGGGGCAACAAGCCATTTAACGCAGCACAATCGTGCTTTTACAGGATACGATGAGGACAGACTGCTGACACGACGCAGCAGACAAATCTGCCTTTGGGAAACTTGACGCGAACTTGACAGATCAAGAGGGCGACGATTGATCGAGAGGTACTTACTGTGTGTGCTTTACGTACAATAATAACAGCCCGTCTATGTCCATGCCAAGGATCGCAAGACGCGAAAATTCGATAATTCGCGCCATTTTCGTCACGTTCGGCGGTCTGGCACTGCAACGGAAATGACTGTCTGCAGCCACTCGAACCAATTCGATTCGTCAGTTGATGCAAAGATACTGTGCTCGGATCGAGATCGCTCCATGTCCTTCGTTGCAGATGATCGCGCCCGACAGTCATGGAAGCACCGCTGAATATGATTGTTTACCACGCAAATGAAGCAAACTAATCATACCGCAAACATTACTTCGATGTTGACGTCATTCCCGTCCATTTCAGCCGGCAACTACTTTCCATGACCCTCGATCTTTCAACGAGGCAACTTGTCCACTCGCCATTCCTTCCAGCCTGTGTTCGGTGACGTAGTCGATTGCGCAATCACGTAGATATACCAACTAGTCGGTCGCATTCCACACACACATACACATCTGATGGTAATATTGACGTCAGAGAGCCAGAAGCAGCGCTCGAGAGTCACGAACATCGTCGTCGCGTTTGCGTCTCAACAAGCTGTACCCTCACGGTCCATTGACGAGCCCATTGTTGACCAGACGCATGATGCTCCGGTCGCCAGGATCTCGTATATTCTGCTGGCCAGCATGGTTTCTTTTGCAACAGGTTTGTCGACACAGCTACTCCCGCGCGCATCATTCACTTGTCAAAAAGAAGAAGGGTCACACGGCATCAATAGTATCGTGCTGCTGCAGTCGAGACAAAGCACTCCAGCTGTCCATTCGAGACACACAACACAACACAACACTCTTGTCGTCACAATGTGCAGCTGCACCACGGACAGATGAACGTTTGTGGATGAGGTGCGGCCAGCCATGCAACAGATCAACCGACCAGTCCGTCGCAAGTGAGCAGACAACCGTTCGTCATGTCCATTCGTCTCCGATTCGACTGCTTCAGTCGGCAAGTCACGATGATCGTTCTTTCCTGCTCGACTCTCGCAATGACAAGAGAACGGTTGTGACCACACGTTTCTGTTCCGTTTGTTCCGTGTGTTTGTATTCACCCGTAGGATGGTAGTGCAATCAAACAAATCATCGTCATCTGCGGCTACTCGAGCCTATTCGATTCGTCATTTGATGCTCAGATACTGTGAGTGGATCGATATCGTTCCATGATCAGACACTGTGCTTGGATTGAGATCGTTCCATGCAAAGATACTGTGCACGGATCGACGTCGCTCCATGTCCTTCGTTGCAGATGATCGCGCCCGAAAGTCACGGAAGCACCGCTGAAATCGAATTGTTTACCACCGAAGGCAAGCATAATCGTACCGCAGACGAAGAAGATTTGCGGTTGCACGTCGTATCTGGCATGTCTTGTTTCCAGTCGTTCAACCACGAGCCATCCACTCGGTCATACCGTTGCCCCGCGCGCGTGGATATTGTCTTCTCTCGCTGATCGGACGGATTCGACCATGTGTATACGACGTTTTTCGAACGCTGGTCTCGAACCGAACTACTCGTGTACACACAGCCGCGATGCGACACCGACACGGGGCAACAAGCCATTTAACGCAGCACAATCGTGCTTTTACAGGATACGATGAGGACAGACTGCTGACACGACGCAGCAGACAAATCTGCCTTTGGGAAACTTGACGCGAACTTGACAGATCAAGAGGGCGACGATTGATCGAGAGGTACTACTGTGTGTGCTTTACGTACAATAATAACAGCCCGTCTATGTCCATGCCAAGGATCGCCAGACGCGAAAATTCGATAATTCGCGCCATTTTCGTCACGTTCGGCGGTCTGGCACTGCAACGGAAATGACTGTCTGCAGCCACTCGAACCAATTCGATTCGTCAGTTGATGCAAAGATACTGTGCTCGGATCGAGATCGCTCCATGTCCTTCGTTGCAGATGATCGCGCCCGACAGTCATGGAAGCACCGCTGAATATGATTGTTTACCACGCAAATGAAGCAAACTAATCATACCGCAAACATTACT
>CANTFL010001122.1:0-129664 GCA_947650285.1 Hyaloperonospora brassicae | reverse complement strand
TCTTTCATAGATAGTTGACAATGTTTACTTTGTGTTTCTCGACGATTCACGCACCACACTGTTGCGCTTTGCACGACGCTGCTACTACTTGCTCAGTACCATATGTCGAAATTCAATTGGAATAAAATCTCGCGTCAACAACACTCGACGCTTCACCTTACGACTCAATATTTTGTTTTTCTTGGCCTCTCACTAGTCGATCTCTCTTCACCGCTCCACCAGTCCCTGTCCCGTCTTTCCGTACCCAATTATTGCCAGCCACTAGTATCTCGCAATCAGGTCAACAACATCGAGTCAGCCAATCACAGCCCCCCACGTCCAATGGACACGTACGTGGTCGTGGGCTCCCTACTTGCGGTGCTGGCCACGAGCGTGCTCTTTCTGCGGAAGCCCAAGCGCAATGAGGACAAGTTGGCGCAGGAGATGCTGCGCATTGGCCAGCAGATGAAGATGTACAAGGAGGCGGCCGAGAGCGACGCCCGCGTGTTGGCCACGTCACGTCGTCCGAGCAGCGACGACGACAGCCTCAAGTGGCCAGTCACGATTCTCTATGGCTCACAGACAGGAACTGCGGAAGGGTTTGCAGAAGTGCTGACGAAAGAAGGACGAAAAGCTGGTTTCCGCACGGTTGCGATCGATTTAGAGGACTATAATGCCGCGGAGAAGCTCCAGAACGAGAAGCTCGTGATTTTCGTTATGGCTACATATGGAGAAGGCGACCCAACGGACAATGCAGTGTCATTTATGAATTTCCTGAAAGATAAGGAGCAACTGCTGGATCAGCAGGCATTTCAGCACGTAGGCTACACGGTCTTTGGCTTGGGAAACACGCAGTATGAACATTACAACGAGATGGGGAGACTTGTGGACAAGTTGATGGAGCGGCATGGCGCTCAGCGAGTGTTCGACTACGGAGAAGGAGACGATGACGCGAGTTTGGACGAAGACTTTGATGACTGGAAAGAGTCGTTGTGGAAGGCGCTGAGGAAGCAGTTTATTGCAGACGAACCGGTTGAGCTGTGTGATGAAGGGCAGACAGCAGGATATAGAGCGATACTTTCTGCTCCAGAGTACGAGTATCAATTGGTAACGATTCGTGCGTCTGGAGTGGAAAAGTTGGCGACTGAAGCAAAGGGGGTCAAGATGAAGGCTTCAACAAAGCACTTTTTTACTGCAAAGAGCACGAAGGTCGTGGTAAACCGAGAACTGCGTCAAGCGACGAGAGGAGGCTCGACGGTGCATGTCGAGCTGGACTTACGCGGAACTGGAGTGACCTACCAGACAGCAGATAATCTCGCGGTTTTGCCTGAGAATGAAATGAATGTGGTCGAACGGCTTGCAGCACATATGGACTATGACTTGGAGCAGTGGATGTCGTTGGAATTCACGGGCGAGAGTCAGCATGATGAGTATCCCTTCCCATCGCCGTGCACTGTCGGTGAGATTTTGATTCGCTATCTGGCTATAAACAGCGCGCCACGCAAAGGTCCGCTGAAGCAGCTGGCCTTTTTTGCACGTGACCCAGCTGAACGAGCTCAGTTGGTTCTTTTGTCATCAAAGGAAGGCAAGGAGAAATACCAAGAGTGGATCGTGGAGGACGAACGCTCTTTTGTTGATGTACTCGTGCACTTTCGCTCGGTGAAAGTATCCATGCAAGCTCTGCTCCACATCGTGCCGTTCTTGTTACCCCGCTACTACACTATCTCGTCGTCTAGTCTTGTGAGTCCACAGCGTGTGCACGCGACCGTCAGTCTGATCGAAAGCAAGAAGAATGACGGCCGTGTATTTCGTGGAGTGTGCTCGAACTACTTGGGCAGACTACATCCTCTTGTCGACCACGCGCATGACAAGAAGAAGCGTGACAGTCGACCAGGCGAGCAAGGCACCAAGAAGCTGCGCGAGTGGCCTTCTGTTCGTATGTTTATACGCGCTTCGACCTTTCGCCTGCCACAGGACCCACTTACACCTATCATCCTCGTAGGCCCGGGCACCGGTGTTGCACCTATGCGAGCGTTCTTGCATGAGCGTGCGAAACAGCGCAAAGAAGGGGCAACTGTGGGTAAGTCGATCATGTACTTTGGGTGCCGCCGTCGTGACGAGGATTTCATTTACAAGGACGAGCTGGACGGGTTTGTCAAAAGTGGCGTGCTCAGCGAGCTTCATTTAGCGTTCTCGCGTGAGCAAGAGAACAAGGTGTACGTGCAACACTTGTTAGCGCAGAATGGATACTCCACCTGGAGTCTTATTCGCGATCACGACGCGCACATATACGTGTGTGGTGCGACCAGCATGGGCAATGATGTGAACAAGGTGTTGCACGATATTATCGAAACACATGGCGGCCAGTCTCGAGACGAAGCGCAAGCTACGGTTAAGAAGCTCCAGGATGACCACCGCTACATCCAGGAACTGTGGGCGTAGATGCAGATTGGGAAGAGATAGTCAGTGGTCAGAGGTCGCCCATATGGCCACCCTTCGGGGCTATGACTTATCGGTAATGGCTGCTGGGCCGTAACAAGTATGCTGTCATGTACACTGATGTTGCTGCAGCAGGTGTTGTTGGTACAGGCAGTTGATCCGTCTTCGTCGTGTTCACGTAATTCCTATTCAACGTTTGTGCTTCGTGCATCACGGTACAGTATCGCCAACTCCTCCTCTGGACGTCAAGCAGCTGCTTCTGATCTGCATATTGCTCATGGTAAGGTCGTTTGGACCAAGCCATGCTTTGTTGAATCAACTGATATCGTATAGGGGGTCTCCCTCGTGCATTTGCTGAATTGGGAACGCGAATACTCCACGCGTACTCACCGTCAAGAAGTAGTTTTTGCAATGATTGCATCCGCGAACAGTTTTGGACTTCAAAGATAGCAAGTTACGCGATACCCGAATGCTTGTTTCCGAATGTGCCGCAGTTGAGTCGTTTTCTGCGAGCAGGTTTTTGCTTCCGAAGCGATGATGCAAGCGTCAATCTTTTTGATGTTTAGTCGTTTGGCCACGGTGTCTTGACCCCACAACACAAGTTGATACTGACCAAATCTTCTCATCTTTTCCCCTACGTGGACTGATAGTGGCCCGCTATCTTAACTACATCCATGATGCGGGTTTCACGTGCGTCGGTGCGTGAGTATTCTTGCGTGACTTTTTTTCAAGTCTTGATTCACAACCAAGTGCATATAATCGCTCAGACACGTTGACGATTTGTGCAAAAGCCGCACTGTAGCGTCGACACTGCCCATCTCTTTTCCGCCGACACTCGCGCTTTGAAAATGCATGTCGTTTCCGATCACTTCCCTTCGTCCCTCGTATCGAGTGTCGGTCAATACAAAGCAAACGTTTGCATACCTGCACTCACATACAATCTTAGTGGTACGCAACAACAGCGATCGTCATATGTGACCATCTCGTTTCTTTGTCTGCAAAGTCGCTGACGTATCCCACAGGTTACCACATCATACAGTACCGCCGTGTTCATCCACTATGGTCTGGCACACTCGAAAGGCTAAACTTTGTCCCCGTTTCTACTCCGCCCTTCAACCTCTACCCAAACGTAATTAATTTTGGGTTCTTTTCTCGCAATTGGCCCATTCTTAATGGCTGGTCTGGGTCCGCGCGTGCTGCAGGTGCTCGAGTTTGCCAACGCCCGTGCGCCGGAGCTACAAGCGCTGCACGAGCTGTCGCAGCACGAACCGTTCGCCCATGACGCGGACAAGAAGGTCGAGACCCAGAAGAACCAGCGGCGCCGTCGAGCGAACGCTTTCAAGTCGCACAAGATGCCCCAGCGCCTCCGGTCCACACTAAAGACGTCTACTTCCTTGCGTTGCCGGAAGCACAACCGTCGGCCCCATACGTTGATCCAAAAGCGGTCGTGTCTATCGGAAGAGTCAGAGACAGGCCGGCCGCGCTGGCTTCCGTCGCACTTGTACCATGCCAAGCGCATGGCGATGGATGCACGTTATGGCTACATTTTGGCCGTCCACCGAGCCGACAAGAGCGTGTCTGCGGCATTGCAAGCTGTCCGGAACAAGGCCGTGCTACACGATGTTAGTTATTACGGAGTTATTGAGCTCTATGGAGTGCCGTCAGTGCTCTTGACAGCGCTGCAGCTGATTTCGGACCCGAATGGATCGGACTTTCATGGACTGCGGTTTCTCGCTGGAGACGAAGAAGGACACAGCATGTTGCATCACATGGGACGATTTCCACAAGGTGCGATTGCACCAGTGACGTTTATGTGGAGACCGTTGAAGAAAGACTACAGTTGTGGGCGGTTCGTGCTGCACCAAGACTGGCAAAGCGCCAAGAGGCAGTTATGGCTATGGGTGCATCCTGCAGCGTATATGGAAGCAGCAACGGCGATCGCATCAGCTTGTCAGGAAGTTTGCAGCAACGATGAAGATGGCGTTGAAATGCTGGATCGGAGAGGACAATTGTGCCGATTAAAGCTGCGTGGACGACTTGCTAACGAACTTGTGGCAAGCATTGCAAGCACTGCTGGCGATAAGATAAGCAATGTCGATAAAGTCGATGGTCTGAGCACCCAGGATGCGCAGGACGGAACTGTGTCCGACCATGAGGATGGATTTGATGTAAAGGAGGCAGTCGCTCAGTGTTGTAGTGGCAATCGACGAAAGTTGCTGCGCGCTCTTAGCAAGAAAAATACGAAGAAGCAGGACGATGAGCAGATGTGCACTGTTTATGCCATTGCGGTGGAGGATCCGCGTGTCGCACGTTGGAACACAAGTGCTTCGTGCCATCGGTTGACCGGTGCAGAAACGGGCTTATCTTTGCTGAACGAGCCTCCTGCGTATGCAGTGCCAGATCTCGGCAAGGACGTTATTCCGAGTCCGCTGTCTGGGGCTAGTCTCTCGTCACTCGGTAAAAACGCAGAGGAGCCCGAGTCGGAAGTGATTATGAACGAACTTCAGGCATTGCTGAGCTGGACTACATGTAGCTCTGATTTAACTCGTGTGACGGAATCCGGTCCATTGCGACATCTGAGCGCGGTCGATGGTGATAAGCAAAAGAAGCCGGATGATGGGGGAGACGCCAGTGAAATGGATAAGGGTCCGACGCCCAACTCGCTGCTGTGGTCGTCGTCTATGAGGCTAAAGCTTGAGAGTAATTTCCGCAAAGACCACAAGCTTAATGAAACGATATTCCGTCATCGAAAAGGGAACAAGCTTGGCCATACTTCGGATGCAGTGCACGTACAGTCCCAGGCGCTCAATCTCTTGCTGGTCAAGAAGCGCGAGCCGTTTCCTCACACAAGTGGTTGGGATATCATCTGTCTACCATCTAGTGTGCCCAGCATACTGAAGACGCTGGTATTTGGTGGTGCCATGGTCGTTGGGCTTAAGGAAGACGCCGCGCTGAGTACCGTGTTGCACCAACCAAGGTAAATGAGCATGGTTGTTTGCACACTTGCGCGGTAGCATCTGACGCCGTTACCTTCCTGTTCTTTGACAGCTTTCCGTGTGATTACCCAGACACACAAGCTGGGCAGCTCTATTGGGAAGCTCGTGCGCGCGACCTAGAGACTGAACAGGCAAAGAAGCCAAAGGCGAAGCGCTTTAGCAATGGAAAGCATAGTGCTAAGCCTTCTTTCGAACCACGATGGGAGCTACTTTTCGACGAGCATAAGCGCGACGGTGATGCAAAGGGTGAGGACAGGATGATACCTTGTGTCGTGCGCGGGGATACGTACATGCAGCCATTTTGCTTTCACCGGTCAGGGAACGCTACCGCGGAAGTCAATGATAGGATGCCAGTACCGACTTCTGGTGTCAATGCAATTGTGCCGGTGGCGATGCCAACTCTTGTTCGTGTCGTTGTTATCGTTCCGAGACGTGGCAATATCGACGTCAACGCTATGGTACGTGAAGAGACTATCGTGCGTCATGTTTGCCGGTGTTGACAGGTACTGTTCGTGCTTTCGTCTACCCCTGTGTAATCAGCTTTTCGCACCTACAGCCGGGGACGTAGACAGGTTTGAGAATGACATCAATTGGAAGGGTGCCGACACAGGGGTTTCGGAAAACAAAACCTGGGACAAGAGTGCCGAGAGAGATGAGGTAAGGCCACCTCGGTGCAATCTTTGTGGTAAAAAGACAGCGATACACTAACGGCAACGTGGTGACGTCAACGTACTGTCAGCGGTCTCTCATTGGGTTCGTAACTTCAGCAATCTACGATCGACCCAAGGGCGCTTTTCGTGCAGTCGGGTTCGTCGCTTGTGAACCGCTTCAGCAGCTCTTTCTAGCAAAGAAAGATCAGCGGTATCGAAAGCAAGATCACTGTGCTCTAGCCATGCTTCGATCACCGCGAGGTCGAATGGTTCGCCCCGTGCTCGTCCAAGTTGGAGCATAGGCGCATGTGAACGAAGTACGCGCCGGGGCAGACGTTATGTGCTGGTACGGGCATCCTCATTGTCGAACGGATGCATGTGCAAACATGCTCATCAACAGGGTTGCGCATGGTCTTTATTGCTCTGGAGTATGTCTATAACGGCACGTTTCGGCTTATCGAAGACGAAGAGATGCGGACTCCAGCATGCGATTATTTGTACAGTATGTGTGTTTGGCTGAGATTGGTACAAGTGCCATCCAGCGACTTCGCTTGCGTCCCAATGTGGCTGAGTTGGCGGGCGGCGAAAGGTGTTCGAGCGCTCAGTTGTCGTCAAAACTCGTAGACCCCAACAGCTCGTTTCCACTTCCCATCAAATCGTCTTGGTCGCCTTCGACCAGGTCATCGGTGGACGGTGCTCTCTCCTCGTCGCCAGCGTCTATCGCTACGGCCATGTCATCTGCGCTAGAATTCATGTCCTGTCCTCCACTTGTCCCGTCCTCACTCGAGGAGCTGCTGCCACCACCGTCGCTCGAACTGCAATATGTTGACTTGGAACCGTTGAACAAGTATCTTGATGGATGGACGAACTCGAACGACAAGGGTGCGAGAGTACTTGAAGGTGCCACTGCTGGTGGAGCAAGATTGGACTGACCCAGAAGTGCCAAGTCAGGCTCTGGTATGTCCCATCCAAGCAATCGACACAGCTCCTGCACAATCTCGTCTGAATATCCTAGCAGCTCTACGTCAAACTTGTGCGGACGTCCCACTGGTTCTCTGTTGATCAAGATCATGGGCGTGTCCTTTTTGAACCGACCTACGATGCTGCGCACGGGATTCACCTTGAGTGATGAACCCATGACAAGCACGAGATCTGCCTCGCCTTCATCACTCTTTATGGAGTCATGAAAACGCCGGGGTAGCGATTCACCAAAAAACACGATATCAGGCTTTACAATTCCACCCGGCGAATTACACGACTTGCACATCGGCACTCGTTGGTTGAGCACCTCACCACGAATCGCCTCGCTTGGATACACTTGTTTACACGCCAGACACGTGGCTGTTGCAAAGGAGCCGTGGCAAAGCACAGCATGTTCGTGCGAAATGCCTGCTGCTTGCTCTAACATGTCAATATTCTCAAGATAGCAAAACCATGCAGGTCAGTCGATCGATGCCAACCTCAGCAATGGGGCGCAAGTACAGACCTATTTCTCACCTGACTGTAAATTCGTAGCAGCTTACCCTTCTCCTCCAGTAGCTTCAAAAAGTAGTGACTCCGAGACGGCACAAACGTAAAACCGCTGGATTTGGGAAACAACTCTTTTGCAAATGCAAAGAAGGGTCGAGGATTCGACCGGAAAAACTCAATGTCTGCACGACGCGATAAAAGGATGCGTGAGTCATGCCCAACGGACAAACAACATGAGCGAAGCGTCCGTACCAAACATGCACTGGGGGTTTGGCAAGTTGTACTCGCTAAGGCGCTACACAAACGCCATTGCCACACGAACGCAAACAATGTGAGAAACGGCACATATCACGTCAGAAAGCAAATCATAACCACGTACGCTGTAAATGCCATTTTCGGAGCGAAAGTCGGGAATGCCACAAGACACAGAGATGCCTGCACCTGCAAGTACCACAATCTTCTTGCTCGATCGCAGCAGCGATGCCACATCTTGCAGTGTGTTGACCGTATCTAGTTTACCACGTGGTCGCTAGTCACGGCGCAACAAACGCACACAAGTTGCCTTGAGTCGGAAACAGCTTCGGAAGCATCAACCGATGCAGCGTCATGCGAAAAACGAACGTACCGTAAGTGACGGCTTCACGAGTCGAATACCCATGGAAAGCAAGACTTGCCACAGTTCATCGTCGTCCACAGCAACGCCTTCCGACACGCCTAATCCGAGCGCATCAAGCATTTGACACGCAGGCATGCCGGCGCTTTTTTGTTCGACAAGCCAGTTGCTGAACGCCTCTTCACTGACGTCACTATCGTCATCCGATCCATTCATGTCGCGTCCAAACGACAGCATCGAAGTCAGTAACGATGACTGAGCATCTCCATTTTGGTCGTCTTCTTCCACGTCCGGAACGTCCGTCCCATCACTCACTTTATCCCCTCGACCTCCAGCACTCGCAGCAGCCGCTGCGTCCGTCTCATTGGTCGACAACGACGCACACGGTGCTGAGGCACAAGGAGGCGTCGCTTGCTCGAGCTCGTCGTCCGACGCCCGATGTTTCTTGCTCGGAGGTGCATTCGACGGCACGGCCATGCTCACGCTGCGGTTCCGGTTGCCCATGCTCGTGCTGCTGGTGGTCCGTCCGTTGCGACACGATGGTCCAGTATCTGCCGACTTGATCGCCGCGGGAGACGGGCCTGTAGGTGCGACGGCGACGGTACTGCTGTCTTGAAATGATTGCTTCATTAGATACGAACGCGCGGTATAGACAAACCAAGTGAACGCGGTCTCGAGCGACCAGTGGAGTTCCAACGGTATGACACGCGCCCCGGAGCCTCCGACCCGCAACGACAGCACACGTCAATGCGTGTGCAGCAGAGGAGAGAGAGAGAGAGAGAGAGAGAGAGAGAGGGAGGGAGAGGAGGGAGACCACCTGCCGCTGATTGCGTTCTGGCCAAAGGAGCGGTTATAGCTGAAAAGGGGGTAGGGTAGAGACGTGTGCACGAGATCTGACAACTTATAATCCTGAGACAATCGATGGGAATGTTTCACCGCGTGGGTACGAAAGTCGCAGCGGTACGTACGAATGTCTCCGGTAATGGTCGACGATCGGAGTTTTTTCACGCACGTCTCAGTGGTGCATATGAATGACACTGGAGACTGTTCGGGTGGGGATCGATGTGGTGCACATAACTGCTCTGGTCATCAGAGTCTGCACAAATGTGCCATTGTCATTGGAGTAGTTGCAATAACTTGGCGCTCGGTAGAAAACGTCGGACGGAAGCGATGGGATCGACGCGAAAAGATCAGAATGATTACGCTTTGGATTACTTGATCGAGTCTGGATACAGAACACCCCTTCTTCCTCGTCTGCACGTGGCTACATGAAACGGGTATGTCGCACACGTCGACCCTTTTTATGGAAAAGTCAATCTGTCAAACAGCGAAATGATCTCGACTGAATGCAATGAGAGACTCGAGTTTTGTTGTCATCTGATTGGAGACCTGCTACTGTAAACAGGCAGTACCACTTACTGGAGAATGCAATTTTTGCATCGAGCTTTCGCACATGCACATTACAATACGGACATCTTAAGGAACGATTTGCAAATGCACATGCGCAGTGTTCTAAAAATTGTCTGTCCACTCCTCTATTGACTGCGTTTGGCATGCAGCCCATGTATCGTGCCTTCACTGCACAGGATGTTCATGCTGGCGGTCGCACTCGTAGCAATTCCCACTTCTTAGCAAAAACCTACGAGCTTCTGTCTCACAAGTTGGACTACTCGCTTCGTCTTGAGTGTACTCGCCGTGGTACGGATCAGGCTACTTGCGCGCCCTCCATTTTCTCGTATAGCTTAGTCGATTGGACGACCATGACGTGCCTATCTTGCGGACGCAAACGAGTCTCCTGGACGTAGTTACAACCTGCTGTCGCTTGTCAATCTTTGCTGCCTGTTTGTGTTCGTGTTGGTGAGTAAAACGTGTCGCCTAGCGTGCTATCGTTAGTCTGAATGAACACAGGCATTAGGCGATATGCACTACGAAGGCAACATAAACACCAACTCGATCGGTCGTTGTAAATTAATCGCCGTGCACCACGTGATCATCGAATGGCAGTTCACACACTACCGAACGGTTTGTCGGTAGATGACCGCGTCTGCTGCATGTGTCGCTCTTTTCTTCTCGAAGCGGCAGTCCTTTACTGCCATTTGTCATTCCCTCTGCATTCTTTCCTACACGCTTTCTGCGTGGCGTGTGCTACGGTCGTGCTCAAGCACCGGCAGCTTATCGCAGCATCCCAGCAGCATCTTGTTCGATCCAGCGATCGAATTTCGGACGAGCGAGCTTCGACTCCTTGGCTTTGATCCTAACGGGTGAGAAGCCAGGGTCAGCGCTGACCCAATTGTGTGCACACTGAACAGGCAGGTAAGCAGTACTGACCACATCACGTAAGCAAATCGACGTCAGTCCGGCACGAGCGCTGTACTTCGTCGCTTTCTCGCGCACATCTTCCCATCCAAAAGACATGACCGTACCTGTGTGTATCGGAAATTGATACTCGCGTTCAAAGCCATTGCCTTCAGCTGCAGCAACCGAACGTGCGCTATGAGTTGATAGGAGAAGCAAAGTGCAATGCGTACGCGTTCGTGGAGGCGAGGTGTGCCAGTAGTACTCTCTGTACTTGCGTCTCGAACGTCTGGCCGTAGGCAGCAAGCATGGTCTTCGTCACGGTATAAAATTTCAGACAGGTAGGCCCGGGAACAAATGCAAATGCCTGCCCGAGAGCCAGATGAAGAAAGTGCTTCGACCCATGGACGCAGCGACGTCTTTGCACACGGGGATGACGATCAAGTTCCGACAGCATTGGCGGAGACAAAGTGATGTCCTGGCACAAGTCGACCATTACAAAGATGCCCAAGGCATGCTGTCGAAAGGCAAAGCAAGCACTCTATTACGTGAAAACAACGGGGATGCCAGACTGCCCCTTTCTCGTTCGCTTTGCCTATTCCGTTTTGACCTTCTTCGCATCCGAGATCTGTACCTGGACTGTAGCAAATAAAAGGAAGATGCACACACTTAGCAAAAGAGCTGCAATAACAGACATCATGCGCACCAAGCCGCTCTACTCACCTCCGTTAGTCGCAGCAACAACTGCACTGTTCGCCTTGTAGCCTACAGCACGTGCCTTTGGTCCCCAGTTCGGCTCCGGATTCAATGGAAAACGCAGTGCCTTAGGCTTTTCGCTTGGCCCCAGGCGCTTGGACGAGAAATTAGCTTCGAGCTTGGGCTCCTTAGCTAGGATCCGGCTGCCCGAAGTATCCTGGCCGTCTCGCTTCTTGTTCACTGGATGTTTCTTGACCCAGCAGCGCATAATGTCCCATATGACGTCGTTCGGCGCGTTGGTCTTGATGGCCTCGGGAACTTTGTGGAACTGCGAGGATTTGTAGCCAGCGTGGCGAATGGCACCCTGGATCTGTGACATTCGAGGGTTAGAGCAGTGCAAAACCTTGCTCAGACCCGGGAGAGTATAGTGGAGCGGGGCGTCGACGAGCTCCTCAGACAGCGTCGTCAGCAGGCCGTGCAAGCGAGACTTTGTCGGGAATTCTGATGTGCTCTTCTCCACGCGGTCCCGGATCTTCAGCACGATATCGCGACTATGAAGCGGCGCCGACCAAATCGGTCCTGCCACCTTGAACTTGCCGTCGCATTGATCACACTGCTTTCCCACGATCGGGCCACGCGAGGCGTGGTAGCTGTTGCCACTCGACACCCCAAGCGGCTGCAGGTGGAAGCTCTCGCACTGAACACATTGAAAGACGTGCGACAGCTTCGTCATTGCTTTTTTCACATTCACCGGCGACTTGTACACGCGAACGAAGATGCGCACATAAAAGTCGATACTGCACGACGCGATCGGCACAATGTGCCGCGCGTAACGATTTGCTGACGACTCGATCGTCTGGAGCACCATGCGAAGCGCCATCTCGTGCAGGTACTGCGATTTGTTCGGCAGTGCTCCATAGCGCGAGAAACACACCTCAGGCTGCTTGCCTGAAAGCACTGGCATGTCCGTGCACGTGACACATAGCAGCCCTCCATTCGAGACGCTCTGGACAGCGGCGTCCAAGAAGATGGACGCAGACCCGTACGGATCCAAATCAATAACGTCAAATTGGTCGGCCGGCTTCCTGTGGTTGTACATGACGTCTGTAGCATCTGCTTCATTTGGCATCACTCGATCCAAAGGCAGTTCATTTAGCGTGACGTTGCGCTCGATGACCTTCACAGCAGCGGGGTCCATATCGTTCACGAGGATCGACTTCACGCCCGGGATCTGCTGAAAGTAGCGAATCGACCGCAAGCCCGAAGCCGACAGCGCCTCAAAGATGCGAATGCCTCTTGTCTCGGCCGTGTCCGCCAAGTACGTCTCAATCTCTTCGTCCGAGTACACCTTGGGCTCAAACGTCGCCGTTGGGTCGGCGGCCATCAACGACTTGCGCTCGTCTTTGTTCCGTTGCTCTTGTGCTCGACAGCGGACGAACTCTGAGATCACTGCAATGCTCAAGTCGCGGTTCAGGACCTGAACGGGGTTGTAGAACACCTGATTCTGCTCGGGGAAGACCATCACGCCGTTACCTTCGCGGATGATCTGGTGGCCAGCAGGCGCCGCTGCGCTTTGCAGCTTGTCGGCCAAGAGGGCCGCCGCGGCAGCAGAAGAGGACATGGCGGCGGAGGCGGCGGAGGCGGCGGAGGGCGGCAAGTTCTTGACCGCGAGACGCGAATGACTGGCGCGGCAGCGGATCCACGACATTGGCTGAAAAGCGGCTCGCTGGATGATGTAGACATACACTTAGCGAGCAAATGTGAGAAAAAGAGGGCATCAATTGCGTGCAGGAGAGGCTGCAAATACGGCGCTGGTTAAGAAATGCGTTTTTGACCCATAATTTAGTGGATGTATTCATGCCGGTTGATTGGTTACAACGTTTTTAAATGATGGGCAGCATAATTGGTCGCTGAGGACATTTGGGAAATCGAGGACAGTGTGCGTGCTCTTTATGTGATCGCCTTTGCTAAATATAATGCATATCATAATTTGGTCCGTTTCGCTGGAGTGAGCAACTCAACCGCTGACTCTTTGCCGAGACAGGTCTCCCTCTGATAACTTGTCCCCCAGTAACTAATAACATCTGCTATTTTCTAGGAGTGGACGTCCACCGAGGTCGTTCTATGGTCGCTACCTTCTACCTTATCACGAATGCCGAGATGCCAGATATGTGCAAAGAGGGAAATTTTACCAAATTTAAGGATGTAACCTGTACAAGCGATGCATCGATGGTGCTTTGTGTGGTGTTGGCGCTGCGAATGTCATCTTTAGGCTGCGGAGAAGCTTGAACGCAGAACGGTGGGGTTTTTAAGACAGATCAAGCAAGCAACAGGCACTACCGAAGATGGAGACTTTCTCCGACTTGGTGAATCTGTCTATAACTGTCATCTCCTCTGCTCTTTGCTCCGCCTCCTGCACTGCGTCTAGAGAATCTTGATCACTGAGCTCTGGCTAAAAACTCTCTTCTTCTTCTCCGGCGGAGTTGAGTAGATCCTCTACAGCCATAAGATTGCGGAGTGGCAGCTGTTTGAGCTTGTTTTCCAGGTCCTTCATCAGAGCTATGTCTTCCCCCTACGTCTAGTTATCTCCCTCCATAATCTTGAATACATCACATGACATGAAAACCATGACAGTATATTCATAGATTCCGGTGTGGTTGAAGCAGTTATTGATCGTGCTGGCCTAAATACTTGTCCAGACAGAAAGAGACCAGCGCATGGCTGAAAGCTGGTCAACTTTGTAGATATCACCAATGTCGCCATGTCCGTCGCAATCCAGAGCGTGCTGAAGATGGTAGGGCCGATAACGCCTTTTGTAAGCGGCGGTTATACCGGCATCCATTGGTTGGACTATGTGGAGTCGTTTTGGGCAGAAGAAGATTGAATTTGACGCTGTTCAGCTGCAGGTCGTCCACAACGTGGGATAAAGCATTGCCTATTAAACGGAGAACATTCCTGTCTTGATCCTAAAACACTTGTCAGATCTTTGCAAGATAACTGTGAAAATTAGTAGGAATAAAAGAGAGCGAACATACCTTCATAGATTTGTCAACATCGATAATCCATTTATAAAATGGCTGCCCGGTCATCCATGCCTTTCCGTTGTGCCTGTAAAAACTCAAACTGTTTTCGTGTATTTTTGTTGATATATCGCGGTTTGTTGGCCCGGCCGATGAAGTATGGCTGGGTCTTATTGGACCCATCAGCATTTGCGGTCAAAGATACGGCGATGCGCGTCTGTATAAATTGTGTCAGCAGACGATTTCGTATTTGATGTAGAAATATAAATATAGAGTATTCACCTTGTCCTTTCTGTGCCCTTCGATCTCTGCCTGGTCAAAGATCCTATCCGAATCAATGCTGTAACACGTTCCTTTGAAAGCTATGCCAGCAAGGTAACACCATTTTAACCAAAAGAAGGCACAGACTTACAAGTCTCATACATTTTGTACACATCACGGGGGGGGACATTCGGTAATAAACGTCTTCAGCTCGGGTAGAGCCTCGTTCAAGAATCCATATCAAACGATCCGCTTTACCCGTGGATGCGGATTGCACGGAGATTGTATCGTTGCTGGAACTTTTGAAGCCATCCGTGAGAGAACTTGATGTCGTAATCCGGGATTCCAAGCGATACGGCGTATCTTCGAGGTTTTCGCATATCAGATTCCCCGTGAGGATACTCCACGATGCTGGCACTGCAGCACCCGCAACATCACGGCATCCTCCCCAATTGGGTGCTGAAGAAGGCGCTGACGCTTGGCGTTAAGGCTGCTCGAGGCCATAGACTCCAAATCAGTACGTTTCTTGATGAAATTGCTTGTAGAAACGAGTGACAAGGCCTTGGTGAGATTGAGCACTTTTGTCGCACAGGCCAACAAAGACTTCTGGCTCATGCTTATGTCAACATTCTTGTATTTGCCAATTTGCAGTCGTTGATCATTGGTAAGGCGAGCCTGGAACATCTGTGTGAGTACAATCAGCGGTCAGCATTAACAATTTACACCTTGACCTCGCAAAGAAAGTAGCCTCAGCAAACGACCAGGGTGGCCATGTGTCCATTACCATAAGGCACGACATGAATTATATGTTACAAACGAAGGGTAATGCCCTGATTTGTTAGGCTCTGTCCTTTATAGTTCATTTGTCGCTGGTTTTGGGGGTTGTTTGGCTGGGCGTAGAGATTGATGGTTATGGTAGAGGTTGTGAACAATATAAAAAAGGTAAAGACACAAAACGGCGAATGTGAAAACTAAAGAGTGATGATCATAAATTTGCATTATTTTTTCCTATGGTAAGTGCTTCCACTCTTCTAATTATTCATTTAACCAGCCAACAGATAAAACAGCGATAACCTACTTATATCTCTGACGGTGTCATCGTCCCATAAGTAGGGGACGTCACTGCCGGCATGCAGTGCTGATGAACCCTATAAATTAGGACCTGAAAGCTTAACTTCATCTTTTTCTCGTACCGGTTCCCTGATCGGTGAAATTCTATATGATGCTACCACGCCTGACTGTTTAAGCTACAAGCATAGAAGCGGTACAACATCTCAACATCACACAATCAATACACACTTGTTTATACTGAAACATACTCGTACAGTATAATCTTATTCTATAATGCATTTACACAGATCATCACCTAATCCCAGCAAAAAAATTCGATTGAAATTTTCTAATTATTGATTTTACTACAGTATATTCATGAGGCCACTATAATCCGATAACTTGTTATCTCTGCTAACTTATATAAATGTGTTCATCGAGGACAAATGATATCAGAGGGATACCTGTATGTGTACATTAGGTACGCACATTTAACAGGGGTAAGCGCTACAACGGATTTTCGGTAAAAATTGCGATCGATCTGTGATAATATATTACAAGGAGAAAAAATGGCACAAAAATAATCCACAAGTAAGTTTTCTGCACCGATGGATACAGAAATGTACTACAAGATGGAGAATATACGAAGAAAATAAACCATGGATGTATAATATGGGACTGAATGCCTACTATCGCGGCGCAACAAAGTGGACGAGCAGGGGTATGAGACGCACGAGTAAAGCCCGCTGAACGCCAAGACAACTTCATCGTATCGGTTGTGCTTTTGGTGGTAAAAACAACGGTATGTCTATATGTACCTTATACTGTACCACTTATGTGTATCAGTGCCGTAATAAGCACGCTTTCTGGGGTTGGAGGCGTATCGCTCACCTGACATATACATTAAGTTCAATTATCAACTACGTAAAGCTCACATATAAGTCTAAATCAAAATTATATCATTGTAATAAAATATACTATAAATGTGAGCTTGCATATGGATTCAACTATACAACATGCCTTGCCAAAACGTATGTATATATACAAGACCTTGTAGACCAAATTAAGACATCAACTCTTGAGCTTCTTGTGCTGCCTATTTGATGATTAAGTTTAGACCGTTGAGATCAGGACTGATAACTATGTGATCTTTTTGACCTATTGAGTCTCAAGTATTTATATAGGTCGACTCGTTAAGTCCATATTGGTTATATGAACTAAGAAGCTACTTAGTCTTAAGCCTTCCTCATGCAAATAGCTGTGGTATCCCCTCTACACTTTGTTGCACTCCTTTGTACACCTTGTAGTCGAGATCTGCGTTTGAGGCTATATAGACTGCTCCTCATTGAAGATGAGACGCGTCACTCATCTCTCTGAGGCTTAAAATATCGCGATTAATAATTATGATCGAAGGTTCGGGTCGAGATCATGTTAACTTATGGTATAAAAATGGCTTAAGAGTGCTGAGAATACATCTTGATGGATATATACGATATAAGCCGTCCATGGTAGGGCAGATCGTAAGGCCAAATGACGTTGGATATGCAAACACTCTGTGTGTCTGTACTGGACAAAGAGGCTAGCCGCGTTCTTTTAAATTGGTCATTAAGAAATATACGAGAAGGATCGAAAGAACCTTACCTTCTCGATCCGAGGGGTCACATTGGGCATGAAATCTGATATGGTCTCTATAGGTTGGATTAGTGAGGTATATTCGGGTACGCAAACGACCCAATATATCAGGTATATTCCAACCATGGTTTTTGAGAGGTAGTGGCAGGTTTTTCAGCTACTGTGGGAATCATACTGCGATTATCGCCCCATGGTATGGCCTCTATAGAGCAGCAACCTGAATCGCTGGCTGTCTCCAAGCTTGATGGAGGAGCTGAAGAATGAGCCGTTTCGTGCAGCACGTCAGTTCAGACTGTAATTTCTGCACGACAATCGCTCGATTTACAGTTGCTGCACGTATTTCTGCGCCTTCTAGTCAGGCATATCGCGTTCATTCAAGCTTCCTAATTACCCGTCAGGGTAAGGGCGGAATTTTGCAAATGAGCAATTGTTGAGAACACCTATTACTGCAATGCAGATTGGTCCTCTTCCTGAGGTGCTCCACGTGACCGGTTTTCTGGAGGGTTTGTACTGGCAATGCCAAACTAAGTTTTGTAGTTATACCCCATTAACTTTACAGAGGCCGAGTTGATAGTTCGAGCGCCGAGTTTACTTCTAATCCAGATAGACATGGATAGATGGGTACCGCTAAAGATCTATGACATTAGTGGCGTCTTACATGTCTGATCCTGTGAACCTTGACAATACTATAGACGACTATTAAATATAAGCCTTAAAATGACAAGCAATAACCCGATATTCGACAATATTTATGGGAGATTTATAGGTACACACCCACCCTCTGATACGTACACACCCACCTGAAATGGAGGCCCCTCCTAAAGTACCGTAACCTCCCTAACGAGGCACCGCACACTTATGAATACAAAATGCAATGTTAATATTCTATGCTTTGTACACACCCTCCGTAATACAGGCCTCTTTTGTGGCAGCACACAGCCTTCCGTATGAAATCCGCTCTCATTATCCGGTACACCCAATATACTTACCCGTAATACTGCCATTTCCCATATTTGAAGATCATAAATTGTTTTGGATTGAGTATTAAGCATACGTCTATAGGGTTCATACAAACAGTAAGATTTGCCACTGCTTGCTGCCACTTCTTACGGTTTTTTCTTTGGCAATCGATGATGCTGCCTCGCGCTGAGGCTACTACCAAGTTCTTAACATTGTAGGCTCCCGATTGACTATACATTAATGTAACTGAAGTCGAGCGATTTAACAACTCTATTCACGTGCTTCTCGTCAGGCATTATACATTCATGTATCGCTTCTGTTCTATGATAAGTATGCGTACAATTTCAGGGGACCGTTTAAAGAGCATGAAAGCGAGCCAAACAGCGTCAAGATAGCCTAAGGCAGAGACGGTGGTAAAAAGTCGGAAGGGGGCTGTAGTCATGGCATCGAAACTGAAGGATCAGAGCTGTATGGCGTCATTGAGGTTATCGATATCGCTGAGCAAGCGAGAACTCGTTCGGATTTATTCGGTCATCCCTCCTTCGGGACCATGGATATTTGCTCGAGACAACGTCTTGTTCATCATCTGTCTCTGTCCTAGGCTCCGTGTTGCACTTTTCTTTACGTCTTGCCATCAAAATATGAGAATTGTCCGTAGCATAGATATTGTATGCCCGAACGTGTTGCTGTGGCACGCGCGTCAACGCTACAATAGAAGAACATGTACATTGTTTGTCTAAGCAAGTCGCCACTACCTTGCCGGCGCTAATGTGACGCTCTAGTCAATAGTTATAGTGCTCGTAAGAGTGCTGGATCATGATCCAACTTGTATCAGTCACTGCTTGAATTGGTAGATTTTCACTTGTGAGTCTACGATCTCATTACTGCAGGAAAAAGTTTGGGGCGTACTTACTAGTTTGACTTCTCTCAAGTCATAGCGTGTAATTTGACTACCGATCGCCCTTGTCGATCAGTATTATGATGTCTCGGGCAGCATCGTCAACGTTGGCAGCATCATGTATCGCGGGAAAGGATAATTATCGAAACACATTACGACGCACACCTTAACCTTTTTCAAAGTAATCTTCTACATATCTGGATGAACCTCTATATCTGGTTGCTCACATCATGGCTACACCCGAAAGGAGCAGCAACGGTTTCAAGTGCTCGTTAATACGTCTACAAATGCTGACATATCCATCCAATTCGAGCGGCTATTCGAGAAATAAAGGGCAACCATCTTTAACCTGACTGCACTGCTGGCATCAGCTTGGCTATGCTGCACTAGACGGGACCCCTTGTGCACGTATTTTGATGTGAGTGTCCGCAAAGTATTCGCACCGTAGTTTAGTACAATAAAGTCTGCAGCATTGGATTTAGACAACGCATTCAAAAGCCCATTCGAAGCAGTTGAACAAGTCGTTTACTTTGTCCACCACTAAATGTGAAGAAGAACAGACTGTGTCACCTAAGTATTACAGTTCGTGCCCAGAATGACAAAGGCGGTCTTAAAGCGTGTGTAAGTATCATTACGACAGTTGACAGACGGGCTTAATTAAGTACTACTTCGTATATGCTGCGTGTCTGCGAACCAAGAAGAATGTCATGGTGTTAGCTCTTTTATGACATCGACCGATATTTAAAATAAAATTAGGACGGTGTACCGGATAATGAGAGCGGATTTCATACGGAAGGCTGTGTGGTGCCACAAAAGAGGCCTGTATTACGGAGGGGCGTGTACAAAGCAAAGAATATTAATGTTGCATTTTGTATGCATAAGTGTGCGGTGCCTAGTTAGAGAGTTTACGGTACATAAAGAGGGCCTCTATTTCAAATGGGTGTGTACCTATAAACCTCCTATTAATGGTGCGGAAACACTAAGACCTGCCTCCAGGTTGTCAGTTGCACAATAGAGTCAGGCTCGTATGAGCCGAACACTTGCCACAGGTCAATATTATGATACTAAGTATTATTGTAAATACATAAAAAAATAATGATTTACTTTCAAATCACCCAAAACAACAAAATGCCGAGTTTGGTCGGTCGCTCGGTCAAATTGGGCTGTAGCGTTGGTAAACACATTATTCTGCCGCGTTGGTCCCCTTCGGGTGTAGTTGTAAATCGCGCATACCCGATCAGCCGCAGAATTTATTTATAGAGGTCTGACTGATTTTAGCAGCCTCCTGACCTAATTGTTCCTGTCACGACAATTTGAAATTAGGAGAGCCGACGCTTTCGCGCTTATACAGTTCTTCGAGCGCTGTTTACGATCGACTGAAGAGTTACAGTACCTGTTGCAAAGGCCCCTTAAATTGACGCAAAAACTTATATAATTTAGTATATTGGGTCACCTTATTGCCACTTAACTTATAACATAAATGGTGAGCTCAATATATCGTTGAACGTCAAGGCTCAAAGCAAAACGGTAGGGATTGTCCACACCGGACCGACTTACTCTTTTGGTGATACCAGCCTTAATCTTTACCAAGCTATGCCCCTCGAGTTCCGACGGCAGACATAATCTAGTCCACGCAAAATATTGCCGAAAAGTGTACGCTTGTCGTAGAACTAAAAATCATGATCTTTTTATTATGCGATAATCCTTATTAGTGAAAACCACGTAGGTGGTTTCCTACTATATCCCGTTTTTTCTCTTCGATGTTCTCGATTAATTTGACTTCAGAATATCATTATTCGACTAGCGGAATTCGTCAATTTGAACTCGACGATATTCATTGGCCAAATCCCTCTTGTCAAGTTTATTTGCTGAGTGCGACTCGTCGAGTTGCAGTCGTCAATTTCGACTCAACTAATCTGACTCAATGGGTTCAGTTTGACTCATTAAGTATGTTTCGACTCGTCGACTTTGACTCACAGAGTTTCAACTGAGGTTTCTATTCGTCGTGTCTAAATCGTAGCTTCAGTCTATATTACCGATTTCCACTTGTAACCCGAGTCGTCAAGCTCGTTAATTTGTAAAACTATAAAATTTATTTTACACTATAGAGTGTTAAGAAAACGTCATTTTCCAGTAGGTGTGAGGCTCCTTACTGGGAAATATAGGTACTGTTGTGGCTCAAATTGATGCGGGGAAAGAGACATAACCTTCAGACATTTGAGCTTTAAAAACGGTACGTGTGTGAAAGCCATGCGTTCATGTTTCAAGAGATACTATAAAAGGGTATACCAACATTTGGACAATTTTAATCAATTTTGGATCATCAAGAAATACGCTTGACTTTGTCGAACACAAGTTCACCAATATGCTGATGGACAAAATGTAAGTAGAATAAAGAAGATCTATTCGGCGTTCTTCACTGAAAATGAGCCAGCAATATGCTGAAGCACCGAATTATGTAGGAGCATCAAGGATCTATGGTCGACATATTTCCTAGAAGACTTCAGCAATGTGCCAACACACTGAATGTGTAAATTAGTGAGACCGGCTCCATTTGTCTTAAATCAGTGACGCGTGTCACTGTTCAAAAATTGCGGTATCCCTAAACGTCAAATTTTGAAGGTTGCATATCTCAAAAAGCTGCTTCATCCATGTATATGGTTATATTTAGGCATAAAATATCTGGAACGTCAAGCGCCAACGATTGAATGGAGGTCTGTATACCTTTCTCGCCACGCACAGGGCTCCTACAGCAGCTTTAAGCGAGTATTGATCCTATCAATTTTACAAAACAAAAGGGCTTTTGGCGTGAGTCAACGTCCAATTTCATCGGTGTGTGGATATTAGATCGTTATAGATAACTAATGTATAAGGTAACAACGAGATAAATCTCGGACAAAACTCGTTGACTGATAGCGTTACGGCACGGGCTCCGTTGAGTGATACGTATACCAATATTGGATTAATGAATATTGGAAGCATATTCAATCTGACGCCAAGACACCATAAGACGAGCTCAAATGATGATGTCGGTGAAGCGGCGCGTATTAATGTGCTGACATATGTTTGCTGCGATATCGACATGTTAGATGTCTTTCAAGACATCATGTCTCGTATAAAGCAAGCTAATATTTGTATATACCTAGGAAACGTTATGTCAGACCTCTAGGAGGTGTGAATTCATTACATAGACGAAAACGTATCCAGGCGGCAAATGTTCGACGCCAGGCATATGCTTTAACACATATTTCTATTGGCGATATAATATTTACATTTTTAACACAGCGGCATCTCATGTTAGTCGCAGCGTAAGCCGTGCAGTTGACGAATCAAAAAGTGCTCTGAGAGATCTAGAGATGTGTGTATAAAAGCTAGACGGGCCTGAAAGGTAAAAAAAATGATCCACTTGCTAATTGATTGCCCAGATATCGAGTCAAACTTATCCTCGTTTCTGAAAAGTTCTGTCCTTGAAGACACAAATTAGTGATCAGTACACTTATTGGACCTGAAATAGTTTTCGCTCGATCCGTATTATTTTACGTGAAGGATTGCAGGACGTGGTTCGTCACAACTTACCGTCAATTCTGCCTATCGATTGAGACGTACGCCATTTCATACACTTGTTTTGGAATTGAGTACTGTGCTACGCGGTGGTAGTAAATTTTTCCAAAGATTAAGTGTGACATCATTGGTGAGTTTTTATTGCAACAATGAAGTAATAATGGTGTTCGGGAAAAATTTACTTCCTTCCACGCTCAATTCAAGCTCCAGTCAGACAAATGATAAGCGGCCCGTTGTTCACGCTAAAAAATAAGCTATATGCTACCACAATTTAGGCCCGGACACTAATACCTAAAAACAGCGTACTTTAAGTACCATAGTCGGATATATCATGGTGATCTTGCTTGCTTGATTGTCGTAATCAATTGATAATACAAGCCGTTTATATTTCGCTTACCGGAGTTAGAAAATGAAAGAAATACTTGGGGTGTCTTCTAATGCCTTATAATTGTTTTATGACCCGGCAACACCCAATCGTCTCTTAAGAATTTCGTAAATCTTATCAAGAGTATGCGCAAAAGTAAGATAAATATGCTTTTTGTTTGATTCCTTCATTTAGTGCATTAGTTTCCTATGTGGTCGCTCATACTGATCACTACGATCTTTGCTCGAGAGCATGCACAGATTTTGCTGTAAGTTATGGCATTATAAACATCTTTAATGCTGACGAGATCCTTTTTGTAGATTGACCCATTAAGACCCGAGCCTTATATTATATTCCGCTAAGATTTAACCCATATTTGACTCACCAGGTTCAGATATTAATTTACACATAAAAAATTCGAGACCTTGACAAAGACCTACACAGGTACAGCGCATATTACGCAGACATGGCGCAGCCATTACCTAGTCTTATTATAAAGGAATTGGATAGGTGCTGGACCAGCAAACAAAAAAACAATGTGCAGAAGTACTATACAGATTCTTTTGGTCTCGGTATTGGCTTTGCTAGATACTTATAGGCCCTTCAGCGTCGTCTTGACGCTCCTGGCTTTGCCATTGACTGTGATTTACTACCAATGAAAATTGATGGTCATGAGAGCGTTGTGGCGTATATATTCCGCGTGTTCAAGCGTAGAGAAGATCTATTATATTCACTATAAATAACCTTTCCATGTGGTATGATGTAGTAAATGTAAGAATTATTCTGCCTTTCTCTAGCCTAGTTGTAATTTGTAACGATTACTTACTGCGACCCAGTCACTTCGACTCATCAGAGATGATTTAACTATCTTTCTTTGCCAAATATAAGCTTGAGGATAAGTTCACGCTGAGTAAGCAAAGCGCATTGAACGAGGCGTTGTCTCGCAGAACTGACCAAATTTGGATCATATAACAACTCTGTCATAGTCCATGGCTAACTTAAATGCATTCAGTCTCGAGCTCGCGACTATCATTGTATAGCTATACTACATGCTATAAAAAGCAAAGAGTTTACGCTGACATAAATTCGTAGGTAAGTTTACGAGAAAAACTACAATATAGTTTTATAAATCAAGGCCTTTCGTGCCAGCGACAAGATGTTGAGGATAATTCTTGTATCGTTTTCGGCATTATAAGTAGCTCAACTATCGAACCCTCGATAAGGAACACGATACGGTGCATGTCGCTAGTCGTGAAAAGTATGGCTCACTGAGCCAACGTAACTGGTACCACAAGATCAAGAAGTGGGCAGACACATATGTATGTACCCGAAAAACATGTCGGCGAGGATTTTTATCTCATCTTACGCGGCTGCGCCACTTGCTACGATATCCAAAGGACTTTGTGTTTGGCCTAGCAATATATTTAAATTATGAGATAAGTATAGTCATATTGCTGACATGTATAGCAAGATGGATCACCTAGCGGCTATGCCAGGCCCATCGATGGCGAAGATACAGTTAGGCCGTGTATGGATTAGTTGTTTCGTCAAAATACTTTGCCTGTGGTTATCATCTCCGAGAATGGTCCCCACTTTACAGTAAAATATAGCAAGGTTCATCCTTTCGGTAACAACCATTTGTTTTACTATTATATTGCGATGAAGCGGTGATTACAAATTTCTTGAAATCCCGACTCTCCACTGGCATCCAGACTATTGACTATCGGAGGGGGTACTACGTATTCGTGTATTACGTTTCCTTCATAAGCTTGTGTACCCGTCGATAGGGCGGGCTGCACTCTTCCAGGTGGACTCTCGTCGATGGAAAACCTGAAGTTTCTTAATATGGGTTGGTGATCGTATGGAAATCCTTACAGGACCACAGGTATACTTGTAGGGTGCTCGATATGAGTCACCCTGATCTTTGCGAGGTCTCCTTGTCCAAAATTAATGCTTGATTTGCGAGACGTTTGTACTTAAAACGTCTTGCGAACTTGCACTCCGCGTTCATTCTCAGTTAATGAGTTTTGAAGAAATCTTGCACTTCTGGCCAAATAATCCAGAAATGATCTTCTTGGTGGTTGGTTGATCTTTTTAGACGTCGGGAGGCCAAACAATCCTAGCCGGAAATAGAAAAAAAACTTGCGCACGAAGAAGTAAATTATTTTTGCATTAGAAGGTATCCAAACAAGGTCTGAGCCATTGGCTGTGCCCATTCCATTTCTTAGGGTGGATCACCTAGTGTCGCAATGTGCTGTCGAGATTTGATCTTTCATCGTATCCGGTGGTCCACGACAGATAACCTTGACTTCATTATCCCCAGATCTCGGTGCACGAGATTGCGTCACCCAAGATCGCTGTGCATAAGATCGCGGTGTGTGATGTATCTCATGGTGTGGCTTACACCTACAGCAAAACTAGTAAATATTTGCAACGCAATCTGAGGATCATACTTCTCGATTCGCTTCACCACATTCAAAGCAAATTGTCCACAGAACGATGATCAAACAGAGCAATAAAATCGCGCTTCGACGATAATTTTTGCAGATAATATTTGCTTATACGCCAAACCGTTTAAAAACATTCTCCATATCGTCGAATTTGCGTTAATAACATCGTGCATGCCTCTTCTAGATATAAGCGTTATATGTGAACGTACGTAGCACACTTCGTTCCGTCAACAATTTCACTACGTGGTCCTAGGCTTGATTCGGGAGAGATGTTCCATCGTCTTGCCGATGCCAGCCGTATCAAAATTTGAGTTTATGAGTGAGTTACTCGCAAAGCAACTTAGTTTCTTGCGAATTTTGTCTGTGTTTCAATGGCTAAACGTCAAGCCATAAAACGAAAGGAGAAAATGCAAAAGGAAAAGATATGGTATCATGATGGGTTCAGAGACCAAATCCTCCCGAATGCTAGGAACTAAACTGCAAAAACGTGTCCGCTGTCTTATATAGAACTTGCGTCAACGCTCCATTAACATTCGTTAACGGTCGTGGACACTGAATGTATTACATACGCTCTATATTCAAAGGAAGTTGTGCGCACACATCCCATTTATTGCGTAGACTAAACTAAGGCGTATCAAGAACTTTTTGTAAACCGTGAGACGCGTGCGCCGACAAAAGTCGCTGTATCACGAATTGCTGCAAACTCACCACGCCGTCCAGGTGTCCCAACTGGACGTCGTTGACATTCTCCAGAGATCGTTGGCGGATATCTTTCAATTACAACATTTCCACAAGCTTGAACAGCCATTGAAACTCAAGCGTCAAATCGTTTACCACGTACTAAATATCGCCATGGAATGCATCCGGCTTGGCAGCCTCCGCCTGTAATGCTTGACAAGCAAAGGAACCGCCTCCTACATGTTTGTAGACCACTACAACGACGTCGTTGCAATTTCCGATCCCGATACTTGGTAATGGTTTCATAACCCTGAGCATGAAAACTTGTGGAAATGAAGAACCCATTGATTCGAGATTGCTATTAAGTCTATCAGAGTATTTGACAACGCGTGAAGAGCACACTTGCGGACTGTTACGCTTTACACAAGCGGGTGTGGGTGTAAGTGTGTTTATCATAATATGATGACTGAAATGTAGCTTGTGCAGCCGTCGTGTTTGGGTGCAATTGATCTTGTGGTGCATTTACATACAATGGTTGATAAACGAACGCAATTGGCGCTTGTCCTTCAGCTTTGTAAAGGCACAGCAAAGCTTTCATTTCGAGCGAAAAACGGCTACCTTTAACTAGCTTTGAGATTCTCCATGTTGTGCAATCCCCATACATGTTGCACTTATCGAGTGATGTAAAGCTCATTACTAATGTCCGTTCCTACCGAATGTAAAATGATGGAAAAGTTTCTCCTGGGTGAGTATTATAATGTAGCACGTACCTGATCATTTAACTTGACTAAGTTTCAACACATCGGCGCATTCTGTGGCGTAAATTATCATTTGCGCAAAGCAAGGCATTCATCTATCTTGCTTGGCGTCTTTGACGCGGGTTTGGTTGACATCCTCCAATTGATGACACGCGACTTGTCGAAGTCTAAAAGCAATGCTAGGTGGCCATTAAACATCTCCTTGTCCAACTTGAAAAGGTGCCACAATCCTTCAAAGCGGTCGAGTAATCTCATTTACCCAGATCATGCACCTACTGCTAATTGGGCCTATTCGTAATTATGTACGGCTTATCGCATTGATAATCGATCAGCGGTATAGTCGTATGATCGATACCTCTTTCTGAGAACAGGTTCGCAACTTCAGTGTGTTAACCCTGTGTATTGAGGTACTTGTAGATCCCTCATGACCCCGAACGATAGTATTGCTCTCGTAGCCTAAGCACACTCATTTCTACAATCCTTTGTAGAGTCTAGACTCGTTAAGAGTTGGATCTATTGTAGTTTAATAAATTGTACGTGGATCTGAAGTTGCGTGTATTTCTACTGCTATGTTCAAAACATTAGCAGACGTGTTTGTCCGTAAATTAATAGCCTCGTGGGGGAGTATGTAGAGGTGGTACAGTTTAGTGGTGCAAGCACAGTATACGTACGTATACCCTGTGTTATACCAATTCTGTAATTCAGTGTAGGAATAGGCAAGTGTTTGCGGGGGTCGAATCTGCTTAGCTATCTAACTGTATACGTGTTAAGGTTAAGCTTCAACTAAATTAATTTTACTCATTGTTATCCTGTAATTACCCAGTAGCTCTTTGCGATATAAGTTTCCTTTGGAAAGGAGCTGTCGTGGAACACTGCAAAGACGATATAGATTGATAAACTTAATCGCAATTTCGCCGCTTGATCTTTATTTTCTAATTCGGCAAGAATGTGCCAAGTTTAGTCTAGGGATAGCTTTTTTGTTCGATCAAAAGCATTAGTAGCCGTTACACATTCGTACACGAAATGCCTCAACAGTCACACTTTCTCTTTACTACTGGCATCGCAATGAGTCGTCGAGCGTCAACAACATGCTGCAGTCTTATTATCGCTGATCTCCTGACACAGTTTCGATCAAAAACACTTGTGTATTAGTAAAAGAGATATCGTTGATTTCCGGTAATTGATCAAGCAAGTTATCACTGCTTGTATAGTCGCCCGATCTTTGTTACCTCTTCTTCGCTAGCAACTTCATTTATATTACTGGTTGTTCTTTTCATTCTTAATTTATTGTAATTATATCCAGTAGCATGTTGCGATAATAATTGCCAGTATTGGCGTCGCTTGAGCTCTCCTGTACTAAAAATAAAAGATTGAATATGAAAGTATAGGTTTGAGCGCACACCAGACGCGCAATAACATCCTGGCAGGGGCCATGTCAGTTGCTTATCCAAATAGAAGTGATGTAAAGATCTGCATCTGGCACTAATCGAATAAAAACGGTCTCGAACTTATCCGTACCACACAAATGACCCAATATAACCACCGTACCATGAAAGCTGGAACTTTGGCAAGAATGTGTGATTGCTATGAAAACTAGATTTCCAAGTTATACATTACGCTCCAGTCCCATATTTCTAATCATTTAAGCTCAAACGGCGTAGCTACAACGTCAAAAATGTCAAGAACGTTCAAAGACTGATTTGGAACACATCAACATTTACACACAGCAATTTTCGCCATCAAACTGTCCTTAATTCTTGGTGTTATTTTTTATGCTTTCTTGACCATGCATGTTTTATCGAGATAAGGCGACATTGCGCCAGTGTCGAGCCATTCATTCGCGAGCATCAACGTGATGATGTTTGTCAACCAGGTAATAAAAGATATAAGCATTGCAATGGTCTCACATCAAAAATTCCGAGTGGAGTAAACACCACTAGGTCGTTCTCTTATAGACAAGATACCACATAGGATGTTCAATGTCTCATTCGTGCTCTATTGTGAAAGTGGAGACATAATTACAGCCATGATACTCATAGGCGAGACAAAAGATGCGATGGTATGGTATCATTGTATATTTTATGGGCTTGCCATCACGTATTACCACGATGTATCTTCATGTTGAATGTGTTACACAATGAAGTTTTGCATAGATACACAGGTGTATCGGGGTGAGTTGTCACATGGTATTATCGGCTATAACAATAACGATAATAAAGAATATAAGGTCAAATATTCTCACTGCAAAATCACTAAATAAATGATATTGTTGCAGTGACCCAAGGGGCTACTCATTGGTTGATGTAGGTCATTATATGACCTCGCCAATCGCTGCTATACGTGCGCAATGGGTGGTATGTGGACGCTACCATACATAATTATTTATTATATAATATAAATACTGAACAAGGTAAGATACATTTTGAGACTAAAATATAACGACTTATTTTTTCTATTACTAAGCGTAGTCGCTTAGTCTGAAGTCTTTCTTATCGTACTGTGTACGTAGATCTAACAGGGCACGGTTTCTCACTGCAGTGAGTGAGAGCTTGCAATGCACTGTTGTCAGTGCGTAGCAACCTGTGTTTCGTTACAATAGGCCAACACTACAACCATATATTCGCCAACATATCTGAAGTGGTGAATGTGGTGCGGGCACTTGGCAATAAATCAACAGTTGCTCTTCCGAATATGCGCAGTTTGTGCAACTACTACTGTAATGGAGTGAGCCCATTCCATGTCATTGACACAATTGTATCAATGAATATAGTATGTTAATATAGTATGTGAATTAATCATATCTACCAATGTCTACCCTTTAAAGTATATGATGAAGGTATATTACTTTCGAAGGTAAATTCTTGCGCCGCTCCACTTACTGATTGATACAGGCAATGATTGTAACTAATCTACCTTTGATCGCTGCTAGACGCACGGAATGAGAGGTGAATGAGATTCCGCATTAGAAGTTTGTGGTATAATTGTTTTTGTGAGACAAACTTATTTATATATATAATACTTAGCTATTGTTAATGTAAAGGTATTTTTTCTCATTCTGAGCAGCACTCGGTCAAGCTGTTCCCCCTTCCTCTGCACGTACAGTGTACTTGAGGTTCTGGGAGCACACGCCTTTGAGCTGTCATCAATACAAGTGGCTTATTTACTACCTGGTAAGAGTTTGATCGATACAGCTACGACGAAGCTATTATGTCAACATGCTATATCAAGCGAAATGGGGGGGGCACGAATACTTCGCAGTGTTCTATGCGCTGTTGCTCTTTCCATATATCTTCACTGACAAGGAGATCATTTCAGTGAAGAGATACAATTCATAATTCACCCAACTGATGTGTCTCAAGATCAGCCAAGCAGTTATCACATGTAACGGTGGCACACTGTGAGTTGTACATACATGGACTGGGTACGTGTACCATGTGGTGTTCTACTCATTTGAGTCCGTGTCGCTTCAGCCACCAATAGTACGTGTGTGGTTTTACAACAGTAAAGGGTAATTTTTTGCATTTTATTAAATACGCAGAGCTCATATCCGAGTTACTAAACATCAGTCCGCATTTTGACCTGTGCAAGACACGTGTTTTGTTTAGGCGTCTTTGACCACAAGAGTTAATGGCCTTGTAAAGGCATATACTCTCTATCACCATGTGCTGCTGATCTTCTGATTCGTTTTTGTAACAAGAGACTAGAAGCTCAGTGAGCGAAGCAGACTCGTTAAGAAGTGTTCTTGTGAAGAATGAAGTAGCTCGTTGAGCTAAAAGCTTTCCTTTCGCAAAGTAGCTGTTTAGCAGAGAGCGCACCTCCTTCCCTAGATACAAACCATAAAACAAGTCAAAAATACCGTACGAATCGATATTGACAAGGCCGCATAACAACTGATCACAGTGACGAGTCACTAATGCTCTTGCGGATGGCGGTAATTTTTCATATCTGATGCGAGTCATTTACCCCTGCCATCTGCAAGAGCATTAGTAACGAAGCAAGTACAAATGCGCTATAGATGACAAGAATTGTGCAGCAGAACCCATCTCGTCTTGCAACCTGCTTTTGTCAATGTCAACACATATAAAAGCACTGTCATTATCGGCGTGTTGTCGTCGCACCGCCGAACGTCCGACATTGTCTACGCGCCAAACTTATCAAGTTGCTCTATAGCTCATCTCCCAGGATGGCCCTGGTCGGCGCGACGCAGAAAAAGTCGCTACTTGTAAGCCGAAACGCACCACCGGAATGTTGTGGTCTCTGCGATTCAACGACTGCCATCAGAGCAACTCGGCTCCGCTAATTAAGTCAGGTGATGGACAAAGGCTGCATTACGATCGCCGATGAGGATACGAATCGATACAACACGGACGAAACGAGCACGCGAGACTCGCTTATGTCCGATGTATCGACGCAACAAGCATGCAAACAACGTGTTTGTTGGTCTCGTACTTAGTGGATAGAGTAACAACTGTGATTGTCGCGCTCGCGTCTTTCCGCAGACCAAGGCAAACGACTGTTTTCAGCGCTCCCCTATCCCGTGCTCGCTCCAGGTTTGCACGTACAATAGGAAAGCCATTGCCGAGTTGAAGTGCCGTCATCGAGTGACAAAGAAAGGGCGTGCGTGACGCTCTCGTCTCGACAAACTACCCGCGGGTTTCGTCCAATCCCGTTGAAGTTGTAGTTGAAGACGTGTGGGTCAGACGGGCCGTTCCTGCCACGTTGACAGCACCCGTCCAACATTGTCGAAGGGTCTCTCGTACATAAAGTCGTTCACGTCAATCGAAAACGTGTGTGTGTGTGATGTGAGTGTTGAGACACGGGAGCTCTGCCCGCTACGTCCAGTCAGGCAGTCACTCTGTTCGCTACGTAGTCGACGGTAGCAAGATGAATTTTCATCCGACTGGCTTGACTGCAGCAGTAACGATCGACTGGATCGATCCACGTTAGCAGACAGATCGACTACGACGCTTACGACGACTGCAGGCTGTCAGTAACGATGGACTGGATCGATCGACGGGAGCAGTATGATCTGCTGCGACGCACGAGTTAGTCCACGAGCATGTTCGAAAGCAGCCCATTTACAGCCAGTGTGATTACATATTTCAGCTCGAGAGCAGTAGCTACTCAGCGAAAAGTTGAGACTGCCGGTGCGACCGCTGTGGCAAACTTTGCAGGCCAAGCAAATAGTGATGCCAATGTCGGCGGCATACGGACCGTCACCCTGAGCGCGAGGCTGCTATAGAGTGCGTAGTGTTATCCCATGCTTGCACTTGCACGCGTCTGTCGGAAAAACACGTGTGTCACGGATGACAAGTCAGTTTCCAGTGTCTACTAACACAGTCGCAGCAACGTCTGAAGCTGAAGGGTTCGCACGATACGCCGAGCGATCTTCACGACCTGTCACACGTGTCGCGCTCGATCAGGTTGTATCAGACGGCTGGTGTGCGATACCGCGTGGTCGCGCTTCCTCCTCGCGCCGGTCCTCTGCCGCGCTCGACGAATTTACAAAAGGAGGAGAGACATGAAGACGAGTTGGTCAACCGCACGTTCGCAGCGCTCTTTGCACAGGTCGAGCATCTGGCGCACCCCAAGTGGCTACAGTCCACGGGGAAACGAGTTGACGGTCAGTCACGTACGGACTCTCTCGCGCGCGCTCCGGTCTATGCGCGCGCACCGCTTCCTGTGTGCTCGTCCCGTCCTTTCTCCAGGCAAAGTCGTGTTGACCTGTTTCAGCTGGACGTCGATCGAGTCGCGGCGCAACAAGACACTGGTCAGCAGCGTCCGGATCCAATGGGTACCGCCGGCCTGACGATGCAGTTGAACTACGACCACACACACAGACGGACGGACCGCAGAGAAAAAGCAGAAGATGCAACGACAGCAGCGCGACATGTTTGTTTGCGTAAGTTGTACGACCGACTTGCACGCACAGCGTGCTCCCATCGACAAAAACAGGTCATGTGAACATAGAGGTCGCCAACCCGCACCCGCGCCGTGTCCGCTTTGCGCGCTCACTACCGTTTCGCCACATTTGCCGCACGAGATCATCGTCTCGCCCCGCCAAACAGCGCATACACTCACTCACTCAGACGCTCAGTCGCTCAGTCACTCACTCACTCAGTCACTCAGTCACTCACTCCGTCACTCACTGTGTCACTTGCGTACGTACGTACGTACGTACGTCCGCACGCACCGCCCGCCGTCCGCAAACAACCGCACACGCTGATGGGCGCCGCCTTGTGCACGTGCGGCCGCCCCGACGACCAGAGCCTGAGCAGTCTGCGCTTCGACCGCCTCGCCGCGGGTCGCGCCGCCGCTGCCGTCGGCTCGTACGGCGTCTTTCCGCCCGCAAAGGCGCGTCAGCCGTTGCGTGTGGACCCCAAGTCGCAGCTGCTCAGTCGCGGAGAGACGTACGCGCTGTCGGACGACGACGACGTCGACCACAGCCACAACGCCAACGGCGACGACAGCAGCGGAGAGCTGCGACACAGCAGACGGTACAGCACTGCGCAGGCGTACGCGGACGCGTTCCGCGCCAAGCTCCAAGAGCCGCCGCTGAGTCCCCACAGTAAGTTTACGCTCCTGAGCTCCCGCTACAGCTGCGCCAGTCCCACAGAGAGCAGCAGAGGCGGCGACTCGGGCAGCACAGTGGACGTTGCCGCTGCCGTACGGAAGACGGGGCAGTTGCGCGACGTGGACGTGGACGGCGCTGTGACGGCTCCGGACCGCGAACAGGAACCGGACGCCGTTGGCGCTGCAAACGACGTTGACGACGACGACGACGAGGTGACGGACGACGAGTGGAAGCAGCGCGCGAACCCATTGGTGACGGTCATTGTGCCCCCGGGACCCTGCGGCCTCGTGCTGCAGTTGGACCGCGACGAACGGGGAGCGCCCGTCGTGGACGGCTTTGTGCGCAAACCCGACGGCCACAAGAGCACTATCGAGAACAGCCAACTCGTGCACAAGGGCAGCGTCTTGTGCGCGATCAACGACATTGACGTGACGCGCATGCCGCTGAAAGAGGTCCTGCGCACGCTCAACTTGTCGTCGCACCTCGAGCGCGCGTTTACGTTCCGGAACCGGTGTGCGCACCGCCACGCGCTGTGACGACTGCGGCCGTGGAGCCACAGCGCCGCGGGAGAGCGACCGCGTACACGAGACGGATCGGCGCAGAGAGCCAGTGCGCAGGCCGTTTGCTTGGCACGTGCAGCTGCGCCATCGGAACGAGAGAGCAGGTGAACGACGCAAAGAAGTGGGCGTTTACGAGCACTTGCAGAGTTAGTGACGCGGTCGCACCGGCTGCAGTGTGTGTGTGTGTGTCAGTGGTTGAAGCGATGGCGTTCCGTGTACAGACATCATACATATAGACTTGCGGACAGCAGCAACTCAATACATGTACAAGACAGCCGTCGTGTCGTCCTGCTTGTCGATTACTGCAGAGGTGCGGTCAAGAGGTCTGGCAACGTGAGAGGTGTCGTTACGACTACTTGTTGTCACTGTTGTTGTTGTCGCTGCTGCTGTTGTCGTCGTCGTCGTCGTCGTCTCTAGTGTCGTCGCCCTCGCTAGTGGTCATCGCGGCCTCGTCCTCGCTGCCGCCTGCGTCAGCCGTCGCCTCGGATGCGGCCCCGGCCGCTGCGGCTCTGTCTGCTTCGTACTTGTCCGCGTCCTTCCACGACTCCTCGACAAACTCAGTGTACGTCTTGTTGCCGCCGAATGGACGAGGCCCCAGCACCCGCACAATGTCCGAGTGGTTGATCGTCTCGTGCTGCAGCAGCTCCTCAGCCAACTCGTGCAGCTGCGCCTTCTTCTCCATCAAAAGCTCTTTGGTGCGCTCGTACGCATTGTGGACAATCTTCTGCACTTCTTCGTCCATGATCTCCGATGTCTTGTCACTGTAGGGCTTGTCCGAGTATGCATTCTCGTCCTTGGGAAACGACAGCTGCCCCACGCGCTCGTTCATCCCATACAGCTGCACCATCGAGTAGGCAATCTGCGTCACACGACGGAGATCGTCCGAAGCACCTGTGGTGATCCGACCGTCAAAGTTCACGTGCTCGGAAGCGCGGCCCCCCAGCGCCATGCACATCATGTCGGTCAGTGCCTCGCTACTGTGCAACGCGACCTCCTTCGGAAGATACTGCGCGTACCCCAGCGAGCCCTTTCCTCGCGGTACGATGGTCACCTTCAGCAACGGATCCGCGTGCTCCAGGAACCAGCCAGCGACAGCGTGACCAGCCTCGTGGTATGCCACGGTCTTCTTCTCGTCCGGTGACATGATGCGATTTGTCTCTAGTCCACCAATTACGCGGTCCGTGGCTTGTTCAAAGTCCTTGAACGAGATGCTTGTACCGTTTCGTCGAGCAGCTACAATGGCGGCTTCATTGCATATATTGGCGATCTCTGCACCAGCAAAGCCAGGAGTCAATGCAGCCATTCGGCGAGCAAAGTCGTCGACGGCGCCATCCAGCGTCAGTCCTTGCAGGTGCACCTTGAAGATTTCACGACGGCCCTTGATATCGGGCACATCGACAGTGATCTGTCGGTCAAAGCGACCAGGACGCAAAATGGCCTTGTCAAGAATGTCCGCGCGGTTCGTACCGGCAAGCACGACCACGCCCTCACTCGAGTTGAAACCATCCATCTCCACCAGCAGCTGATTGAGCGTGTTCTCGCGCTCGTCATTGCCGCCTGAGAAGTTGCCCTTGCTTCGCGAGCGCGCCACTGCATCAATCTCATCGATGAAAACAATACACGGAGCATTCGCACGAGCTTCCTTGAACAGATCGCGCACTCGTGATGGGCCCACGCCAACGAACATTTCGATGAAATCCGATCCAGAAATGCTGAAGAACGGTACGCTCGCTTCACCGGCGGTGGCTTTCGCCAGCAGCGTCTTGCCCGTACCAGGCGGACCTACCAGCAGTGCGCCCTTAGGGATCTTGGCACCGAGGTCCGTGAAACGCTTTTGGTTGCGAAGAAAATCCACAAACTCCATGATCTCCTTCTTTGCCTCATCTACACCAGCTACGTCCTTGAACGAGATCTTGATGTCTTCTTTCGTAATCTTCTTGGCAGGACTTTTGCCGACCTTGAATATGTTGCCAATCCCACCACCGCCGCCACCAGCGCCACCACCCACACCACGCATGGTCATGAGCAAGAAGCCAATCAGTACGATTGTCGGCAGGAACTTCATGATCTCCGCTGCGAAGCTGATCTCGTTCGTGTACTGCACCGGAATGTAGTCATGTGGACGAATACCCATCTGATGCTGCGCGTGCTCAATCTGTCGCTCAAAGCCATCCACGCTGCCAATGTTGAAGTAATACACAGGATTGGGGGTCGGACGACCAGATGCGCCACCGCGTGATCCCATTCCAGGCACATTCAGTCCACGACCACTAACGTCATTGGGCGGATGATCCGACTCGGATGCAAAATCGTACTCGTGCGGTCCTTTAGCATGTGGGTCCCGCCAATCTGACAAGTCATTGGCGTTGCCAGGCACTGCACCACCCTGTCCTGATGAAGAAGCGCCACCATGTGCGTCGTTCAGAAAGACTTTGACGTACTTCTTGTTCACCACCACCAGCTTCTCCACACGTCCCGACTCTAAAAACGAGTTTCGAAACTCCTGGTACGTAATCTCTTGCATCGGCTTGTCCGTCGAAGCCAAGTCGGCCAAGAGCATAGCAGCGACAGCGGCCGGGATCAAGTAAGCCATCCCGTCCTTGCCACTGGGTCCTCCACGATTTCCCGGAGAGCCTTTTTTCGCACCAGTGCTGCCTTCTGACGTCTTTGCGCTCAGTTTCTTCACGTCCGCCGATCCTTTCTCACCAGACTTCGGGCCACCTTTCGGTGGACCACTGATCTTGCCACCCTGGCCTCCGTTCTTGGGGTAGAATCGGCCAAATCCCTTGGGGACGTTCTCCTGCAGCCACGTCGACCAGCTCAATGGCTTGCCGCCCATTGACTCTCGTACTGCATCCCACACACAGCGCACGACATTTCATCGATCGTATCACATCAGCATCGACCACATTAGTACCACTGCTGCAATACACACTTTTGCAGCGACACAAAAGACACAAAAAGAACACAAATCGACACAAATCGACACGTACCGGAGGTATGTGGACGACTGAACTGCAGCACGTGGCGCGTCGTCTTCTCCATGGGCGCCAACGGCACTTTGCGAGCAACAGCGTACACGCCCGAGCGTTGCAACGAGCCGTTCAGGTGCTGTTCCACACACATATCAACGAACACACGTGCAATAGAGTCAGCGAGTCCAGTGGCCTCACAGTAGTGCAGCTAAGTGGACGTCGCGCAACAAACCTGTCCACGCACGTGGTGCAGCAAGTGCAGACTCCGATGGCAGTGCAGCACAGAGGTCGCGTCGTGGCGCAGGCGCTGGGACGCCGCCGACGCCGCCCGTATCATACTGTCGGTGAGGTGATCGGACGACGAAGCCTGACGTCGATCTCCGGGGATGTGGCACTGGGTTTCCAGCGCCTCACATTTATACAGTCCGTTTGGGCGACTGAGCTCATATATTCGATTCCGTGGGATATCGAGTATGCATGGACAAAAGTGCCTGTGTACGTGCGACTTGGTGCATCCTGAGATAAAAGTGATGCTAGAGGGTATGCGTTGGTAGGAGTTCCACGACGCGACGGTTGCTCCAAGCGTTTGTTTGCCCGCATTCGATCGTGCAACCTCGTGCGTCCGCGCAACATTGCGCTTGTTCGGTACACCTTCGCCCCACCTCCCCAATCGACTGGAGCACAAGCGAGCACCGCGTCTGCCGTCCCCGACGATTGTCCCGTGTATCCGTTCGTCCCGCTGCGTGTATTCGTTCATTTCGCCCCCGAGAAACAGGACCTGCGCTCGACAATGCCTGACGCTGCACCGACTGGAGAACGCGGAGGATTCGGCCGTGGCGGCCGCGGCGGTCGTGGAGGCCGTGGAAGCCGCGGACGTGGCCGTGGCCGTGGCCGCGAAGAGTCCAAGGAGTGGGTCCCTGTGACGAAACTGGGCCGCCTCGTGAAAGAGGGCAAGATCGGCTCGCTCGAGGAGATTTACCTCTTCTCGCTGCCGATCAAGGAGTGCGAGATCGTCAACTACTTCCTCGAGTCGTCGCTCAAGGACGAAGTCATGAAGATTATGCCCGTGCAGAAGCAGACGACGGCTGGACAGCGCACGCGCTTCAAGGCCTTTGTCGCGGTCGGCGACAGTAACGGCCACATTGGACTCGGTGTCAAGTGTGCCAAGGAAGTCGCAACGGCTATCCGTGGCGCTATTATCCTGGCCAAGATCTCGCTCGTGCCAGTGCGTCGCGGCTACTGGGGCCGAATGGTCGGGGCCCCGCACACGGTGCCGAACAAGGTCACGGGCAAGTGTGGCTCGGTCCGTGTGCGCCTCATTCCTGCTCCCCGTGGTACGGGGCTGTGTGCTGCACCGGTGCCCAAGAAGTTGTTGGGCATGGCGGGCATTGAAGACTGCTACACGTCGGCCCGCGGCCACACGCGCACGATGGGGAACTTTGTCAAGGCGACGTTCTACGCGCTGCGTGCGACGTACGCGTACTTGACGCCGGACCTGTGGGAGCAGCACTCGTTCGCGCCTTCGCCGTACCAAGAGCACACGGACTTTTTGGCCAAGACTGCGATCAAGAAGTAGGTGCACGAGCGACTGGCTCGACCGTTGACCTGGTCATGGGAACAAGCAGTGGACGAACTGGCCTGCTGCAAATGGGTTGGAAGAGGAGGGAGGGCGTGGAGCGCAAGCACTACGGTGCGGCGGTGTCGACCCTCTTCCGTTGTGGTGATAGGAGCTTGGGGAGAGCGTCGGGGCGACGCTACGGTGCGTAGGTGTCGACCCCAAGTGACTGTAATCCAACGAAACCATTTGCGTCTTCGACTGCTATTGCTGTTCTTGTTCCGGTTGGTTCTTTACGCAACGATAACTAGCAGAAAGACGCGTGTGACGACTGTCGCCGTGGCGCGTCACTAATGACTTTGCCATCAACAAGTCAAGTGGATCGAGTCAACGCGTCGAGTCAGCTGCCTACAGGTGTATCTGCCAGGCTGTGCCCGTACTTTGCTGCACGAACAAGGGCATCATCATACACGACAGCACGTCAACGTACACGACATCACGTCAACATTGGGTCGACACCTTACAGGTTACGCTCGACGGATGCAATTGATGGACATCCCACTGGACGGCCGCTCAACAAAGCAAAGGCCAATGAGCACATGGCCGGTCTTCCAGCCTGGCAACTCTCGCACCATCTGTTGCTCTTGTGACTCGGCTCACTTGTCCTTATTGGGCTCAGTGTCCTCCGCCGTCGGGCCGTCCGCTTGCTGACCTTTCATCACGCCCACACTTTGCTCCAAAAGGAACGACACGATCGGTGTGATGGTCGCCAGCTTCTGCTGCAGCACTGCAGCAATGTCCACGATGCGCTCCTGCAGCGCATGCACCTTGTCGGCATTCACGATTGCAGCCTCTTTGGCACTTTGGAGCTGGTCACGCACGGCCTTCAGCTCGGCGCCCGCCACGAGAACGACCTCAAAGGCAAATAGTTCGTTCATAAATTGCCTACAATAGTGTCAGTCCTGTAGATGGCGATCCATTTAGTCTCCACGGACACAAAAATACGTACGTTCTGTCGTCGTCAAACGAAGCGAAAAATTGTCAGTAAACACGCAACACAGCGACACAACGTTAGCACTTTTTTACAACACACAAAGCGTTTTTTTCGCTGCTTTTTCTTCCTACCCGAGAACTGGCTGCTGCACCTCGGACCGTTGCGCGGCGATCGACCATTTTCGATACAGGAAACAAAGCACGGGCAACAGCAGTAGCAGGCCGTGCCACAGCCCTTTCCAGTACGCCGACGGGTCTTGTTCTACACACTGTTGCATGCCAATCAAATCGAAAATGACGTCGATGGTGCGATCACAAAACTGCATCCATTTGGAGCACTTTTTGAGATAAGAAGAAGACGATAAATTCTTTTGCGTTCTTTTACCATTTCAGTGGTGAGCTGATGAGCACATATTCCTATGAAGAAATATTCCCGCCAACAATGTCAAGTCTGGCGCGCACGCAGTACAAATTGTGGGAAACAAAAATGACGTCAAAGCCGCCGCTCTTCTGTCAATGTCTACGCAATACGTTCCTGTTCGTTCACCCCTTTACTTCCCTTTATTTGCCGACTCTACTTGGATACTGACTGTTCCAGCCGACAAAAGGAGAGCAGCATCCTTTCAGTCGGTACAAGCTTTTCGTTCGCCTACAACGCGGGTGTGCCGCGTGCAAGTGTCAATTGACGCAAACTATATCGCTTGAGCGTCAATCGCGGTCTACTTACCCGTCTGCGTTCTTTATGGTATAAACTGAAGGTGGTCGTCTGATTATGATTATCGACGCTATCGAAGCGCGCAGCGTCAAGTGCCAACTCGCTTTGAGTGCGATGCACAAATGTAAATATTCCGTCCGCCTTTTGTAAGATGTACCCGTTTTGTATCCTGACGATTTTAGTCCGTCCCCCGATCGAACAACCGTCTTTTTGACTTAACCTTATTGTCCCACCTGTAAAACCAGTTTCGTCGCTCCTTTTTTTCCAAAAGACCTCCGCCACTCCTTCATTGGCCTCCCCACACACGACCGCTTCCACCACCACATTCCCCTCTTCTCGTTCTAATGGTGCGAGTGTCCAAACCCCTCGTGATCGCCGGCGTCTGCGCCGTGACGGCCGCCGCTCTGCTGGTCTACGCGCTCACTCGCAGCAGCAGCTCCAGCGTACGTCTGTCGGTGCTGGTACCTGTGGTACCTCATTCGTGCGTCGCTTTTGACCACTTTCGTACTTTTCGATCGCTTGTTTTCGAATTTTGATAGAAAGAGAAAAAGACCAAACAAGAAGACGGGGTACGCGAAGTGCCAAATTTGCACAAAGAGCAATTGCTCAGTATCCTCGAGACGATTTGCACACAAATGGGGCAAGTTGTGGTACGTTTATATATCGCTCGAGCTTGGTTTTGTAATTTGTGGTTTGTGTATATGGATCTACACAAAGACGCAAAACAAAACACAAACGTGGATTGGTACTAATTGCAATAACTGCAGATGCAACTGGCCAAATTGGAGGCCAAAATCCGTCAAGAGTCGTCGCAGAGCGGGCGAACGCTACCGGAAGACCAGCTGGCGTCGTACCTCATGGGTCAGTTTGAAGAGGCCATGAAGGCCATTGAGTCACAAGTGTACGCCAAGTTCCAGACCACGGAGGACGAGGTGAAGGTGGCCACCGAGTACTTTGAGGAGGACGATGACAAGGACGTGGCCAATGCCGTGGCCAAGCTGCAGGAGCTCTACCGCGTCATGACGGGCGGCGGCTACAGCGATGTTGAAGTCCCGGCTGACCTCACGCTGACGAAGTTTATCGAGATCATGCAGGAGACGATGGAGTCGCTGAACGTGGCCATGGAGATGGTCTGCCTCGAGGTGAAGGAGCTGAATCCGGACAACAAGGAAGAGGCGATCAACCAGCGATATGTCAAGCGTGCCGACAACTTGTCGGCTGAGATCCATGCCAAGCACGGGCTCACGCGCGAGGTGCTCCAGGCTGCGATGATGAAGTACCAGCAAGAGCCGGCGTTTTTGATGGCCATGACGGAGCTGCAGCAGCAGCAGGCGGAGCGCTTTGCGGCGGCCGCTGCCGTCTTCAATGGAGAGGTGAACATGGGTCTGACGGAATAAGCGCGTACCAACAATATCTACTAGAAGAACGGATTTGATCACACAGCTTCGCCCCGTTCACCCGTCAGCTCGACCGCGTCTCCAGCCAGCCAGCCAGCCACCCACCCCTCTTTTCTTCTACCTGCGTCCAAGATGTTCATGACGCACGTGTGCTCGTTCTTTCGGTGCTTCTCACGTCGGACGTGCACGACTTCGCGTCGTCCTCGTCGCTGCTTTGTTGCTCACTTGGAGCGAGGTAGCAGACGAGAGAAGGGTTTGCGACCTGTTTGTGGGCGTGCCTTTTTGATTGTACGGCTGTGCATGTGCGTTGGTTTAGCTACGGATTGAATGGACGAGTTGTGCCGGTCAACGACCTACTTTTGCAGTGTTGCGTTGGTGCGACCGGCTGTTACTTTACTTGTTGTGTTGAGCTGCCCACTTGACTTCTATCGTCATTGTTCTTGGTCGTACACAAGTACAGTGTATTGTTGCAACTGCAGACCAAACGTACGGGTAAAGAAAGAACTTTGACCCAGCAGAGCAGACACATGAATAAAGAAGCCACTAAGTCGAATCTCATTCCGAGCGGTATCTCGTTTGTCGAATCGAAATGCTGTGCTGTGCTGTGTGTGCAATGTTTGCACAGGAAAAGCCGTAAAAGGCGCCTTACGCTACTTTGCTGCGACTTGCGCGAGTGACTATGGGCTCCAGTAGACCACATTGGCAGGTAGAACAAAGACGGCCCGTTGTCAGTTTGTTCGACGAGATTCACTGTTGACGATTCATCCGAAGAATGTGACTCGGACAACGTGTCAATTGCTAGTGACGCGCTTTCAGTGCCATGCGATCTGACCACCGCACGTATGTACAAACGTATGTACAAACGTACGTGCAAAGGTCGTCATGTTACGTACAAAATAAAGCGTCGGATAGCATGAAGAAAATATGTGACGCAATGGTGCTGAGCTGTTTTGCACATGTTTCTTGTGGCCATTGCCTCGACGAGCACCTTCTCTGTTGCCACCGACGCTTTTTTCGCGCTTCGTGCCGCGTTACTATCCGCTTTTGTCTTCTTGTAATGACTGACTCGATGTCGAACTTGTCGAGGCAGAAATTTGACGCCTCGTGTCTGGTGATGAGTGACCTGCGATACAATGACGAGGGGATGCTGGACGTATCACGGAATGATCGGGAGCGGGACGTTGCTATTGGCTTGACGTGTATCTTCAGCACGTTGGTCTCCTTTGCTATATGTACACTTTCTTGGACAAGTCCGTCCGAATGAGACAATGACTGGTGTGAGTCGGGCAGATGTAGGCAATGGTGAACAGTCCAATGCACAGTTCACCGCTGGCAACGCTACGAAGAACGCATTGTGACGATGATCGTGTGGCATGCCAAAGCGACCTGACAAAGAGAAAGCATCATGAGATAGTCTCAGGCTGGTCTCGTATACCGTTTGTGGTCTCTTGCAGATACTTCATTGACAGCGCAGATTGAGTATGCGAGCGTTCTAGATACTGTAGAAGATTGAACGAAAGGAACGGCCATCCATCGATAGGACCAATCTACCGTTGTAACACTGACAGGATCTCGAGAGGCTGTTGCTACCAGTGAGCTTGTGTCGCTGTGACTGAAGTCCGTTGTCGAGCCGCAAACGTGGTAGTACAAACGTCGACAAATGGACAGATAGAAGCAGTGTGGTCCATACGCAAAGTCCTCACTCGCCACAAGCACAAGTCGCAACCTGGAGCCTGCTTGACACCACACAACAAGTGGCCACCACTGAAAGCTGACAATGCATTTAATTTAGTAGCGAGTACAACTAAGCTTGATCAGTAGCCCTCTTCTCCTCTGTGCACGCACTGTGATTCGGATTCACACAAACACACAAAGAACCAAGATACGACGACACTGTACCCTCTTTCGTATCACAGACGAGCGAGCAGCGGACTGAGCTGACAAAGCTCCTCGTGATGATCATACTCTATTCATGTCTTCGGTCCGTGACGGGGTAGCGATACTGCGCTGAGACGGCGTGATGGAGCCATCCGTACCCGACGACCTCAGCACTGCCATGAGCTGAGAGTGGTTCAGCGTGCTATTTCGCATGGCGAGCGCTACGCTACCGCACACCATCTGGCTGTTTGGTCCTTGTCCCTCTTCTTCTATATCCCCGTCTTCTTCGTCTATGTCTTCGAACACAAAGATGCTGTCATTCCATGATAGGTTAAAGTCAAACTCCGTCTCGCGGATAGAGTTGTTAGGCTGCTCGCCACCGTGACTCAGCCGAATCATCTCCGCTGGGACATCCGGCACCACTGTCTTTTCCTGGAAAGCAAGAATCGCATCATCAATCTTCTTGGCCTTCGGGACGCGGCCGCGCACAAGAGCGACGAGCTCAAAGCCTGACACCGGCTGTTGCACGTCGATCGAAATAGCTTCGACGAGCCCGATCGGCTTCGAAATGCCCTTGAAACTGTAGTAACCATGAAACTTAAACTGGAATACCGTCGACCCCGGCACGTCCTTCAAAGCTTCATTCTTTGCAAGGAGCTGCTGGCTAGGGCAGACTGCCTGGGCGTCACAATGCGCAGTCCAAGCGTCACCGCCAATAAGGACCTGGCCGCCGTGTGCAGCTTTGGCAATTCGCGCCGTCTGGTTCACAATGTTGCCGAAGTAATCCGCGCGGCCACTAGTTTTATGCGGACTTACACTTGCCGGCACACCAGTCTCAATACCCATCGACATCGAAAACCGAAGTTCCTGATTCTCGTTCTCCCGATCCCACTCGCGGAACTTTTGACGAATACGTATCTGAAACTCACCACACCATAAGATGGCACTCGCAGGCGTGAAAAATGCTAGCATAAAGTCTCCCTGTAATTCCTGACACTCGTAGCCATTGTGCTGCCGCAGCAACTCGCGTGCAACCATACACAATATTTTGATGCGGTCGGCAAGCTCTTCTGCGTGGCAACGAACCAGCGGTCGAGCGCCTTCAATGAACGTAAACACCATCGTCACCGGTTTCTGAGCTGATGGCGCATCCCGCATGCCAAGCGATAGCTGGTGTGGGCTTTTCATAGTCGGAAAGCGTCTCAACTCCAGGTCTCGTGGTAAAAGGAGCATAAGCAGCACTTCGTCACCCAACACTGCGTGGCCGCCCAGATCCTCCACCACAGGGTTGCCCAGCTGGACCAGTTGCTCCTTCAACCGGTCCCACACGCTGTCACTCAATACAATCTGACCTCCGTGTGCATATTCACTCACCGTCTTGGTCCATTTAACAGCTTCCGACAAAGACAGCTCGGGAGTAATATCGGGGTCGGCCGTATGTATCACCATTCGCACCCGAAAGCCGCGGTACAGCAGCATGTTCTTCTTCGTTTTCCCATTCGTCGTCACCGACACCTCCTTCATATCGTCAAACTGCTTCAGCAACTTGTCGTTCCATGCAGCGTACACGAGACTGAGCTGCAGCGACAAACACCACTTGGCCGCATGAAACTCCGAGGCAAACGCAATGACAAACAGCCCCGACCTCGAGTGGCTCAGAATCTCCTGTCCGCCATACTCGGACGCCAGTCGAGACAGCACCGTGTGCTCGTACAGCAGCTTGGCGTCGTCCATCAGCTCCTTCGCCTGACTCATCATCTCACGAAAGCCCTGCACCGACACCTGCACAATCACCACTTTCTCCCACCGCACCGGCGTCAAGTCGCCCAAATCCGTCTTGATCTTCGACACCAGATACTTCTTCCCGCTCCCCGTGTACGTCGACCCAGTGCCACAATGCTCCGACCCCGAGGCTTCCACGCTCTGCGTGCTGCTCCCACCGCCGCTTTCGGCTTCCATCCGCGACAGACGCAGCAGCGCCGAGTTGGTCCGCTCCTGACTCGAATGTTGCGCGCTATTGTGCGTCAGCATCGCCCTCCGCCCGTCCAAAGCCGTCGCGGCGTCAACAGTGGCTCGAGTTTGCTGCTGTTTCTGGACCGCTGCGGCCGCATAGTCCTGATACGTGCGCCCGGCGGCCGACGCGGCAGCGGTCGCGTCCATGAGCTGAACGCTCTTCGCCGTCACAAGTGGGCGACAGCTGCTGCTGCGGTGCTCGGGCTGGAGACTCAGTTCGCAGTCGAGACTGTGCCGCAGCGGGAACGGCGCGTTCGTGTGGCGCAGCGAGTCGCTCGACGTGGCCGAGTCCTTGTCAACGCCGCCCTGAGGCGACTGCGCCCGGACCCACGGGCCACTGCCGTCGCCCTGTCCCCGCCGCGTGTCGTCCTCGGCTGTCTCGTCCTGGTGCACGTGCTGCAGGTAGGGCGCGAGCTCGCGCACAATGTCGTTCCGGGGCAGACACTTTTCCAGCACGCGCATGCAGCACCACCAGCACATGACACGCGCGCGCGGTACGAGTGCGCAATGTAGAAAGACAGCGACCAGGGGAAACAAGCGACCAGAGCGACAGGTCCACTTCAACCGACACGGCCGCAAGCGCTAGGGCCAGGGCTTTCTTGTTCCAGGGAAACGACCGCGCGCCTTTTTTTACGCGTGCGCGCGCGCACTGGCACGTGGGCAGTCGGGCGGTGCGCGCTACACGAGCAGCGGCTTCAAGCGACGACGGCCACGGACGATGTGCAGCTGCGGGTCGAGCGTCGTCTCCAGTGCTGCAACAACGGGTGTCCTCGTATACAATGGACGCGTGCGTGGCTTCGACGTCCTCCTCCGTCCGTAGCTGACGCGCCTCCTACGTCGATTGTGCTCTGCCTCCTTCTCTCGTTGGCCGTAACATGCCAGCTGACTCGCGCTTTCTATGTGGCATACAATGGGATGGTCCAGTCGTCGTCGCGTTGTGGCGCCAGAAACGGGCCGGAAATTCCACGGAAAACGACTTGTGCGCGCGCGGGTCGAGGAAATCAAATGCCCCTTGCAAAACCGATACGTGTCGACGGTATACATATCAGATTGCACGGCCGAAATCGCATACTCTTTCGAAATTGGTAATGTGCGACGGGAGAGTAATCAATCAACGGCCAACGTCCGTTTAACAACGAGTTGAACCAAAACAACAACACCAACAACACCAACAACAACGACGACAACGACGACAACGACGACGACAACGACGACGACAACGACGACGACAACGACGACGACAAGAGGCCCAACGACTTCTTCAGCCTTCAAGTATCCGTCCGAGAAACGGCAGATAGATCGTCGGCGACCGTCGTTTCGGGGCAGGAATAGCCTCGTGCTCGATTGATGGCCAGCGTGGGTTGTTGACCCGCGACTACGGAAGATGGCTGCGTCGGTCGGCGAAGTGGCGTGTAGAGTATGGACCATTAGTGTCGTGCCGTTGGTACCACGTTCAGCACTGGTCATAAAGCCGACAGCAGAGACCGCGCGACCAGATAGAAAGTCGTGTCCGAACCGTTAAGTTACTGCCGACCACCCACCCACCCACCCACACACATCACTGGGCCGCTATTTCGGTCGTAACGACCTTTGGGGGCCACTCGTCTCGCGAAACTATTGTCCACTAAAACGCTGCACGTACACACTGCCGACGCCGGCACACACACATGTCCATCATCAGCCAGTCCATTGACTGACTGCACTTTCTGCAAACTGTGGTCCTCCACGGACCGCGCGATTCAGTTGGCTGGGCGACTTCAGTTGACGCAGACGTTACGGACCGATGACGAGCGCTCCGTGGCCAGCAGAATATCCCGATCCGGGGCTCGCGAGGGCCTGTCGCAGAGCGTCGTCGTCGCTTCTCGCTGTGTTACGCCGACAGGCCGATCGTCATGAGCATCACAATGTGCGTCTGGATCTTCTCCTTGAGCATGAGCATCAGCGCCGACGAGAGTGCGGCCTGCAGCGATGTACAGCAATAGCAGCAACAGCGATGAGTTCACTGTTAGCCCCACCGGTTCTATACCCCATCGCACGTGATGCCGACCCCGTACCCTCGTGAGCTCCGGGCCAAGACCGCGGTAGAGCGCGCGCGGCCCTTCTTCGCTGTAGACGCGCTGCAGCGTCGACACAATCGTCGCTGGTCGAGTCCTCGCGCAACGGCTGTGCGCTCGAGGCGCTCTCTCGCTCGGCACCTCCTTGTGGCTCGTCTGCATCAGCACTTTGGCGCGAATGTACGGGAACAGCACGAGCGTAGCGATTGACCGCGCGAGCGCCCCCAGCACGAACGCCTATGGACAGCGCAATGTGAATCAAGTGAAACCAAAAACACACCACACAACGCCAGTGCTGCTTGCCTCCAGGGCGCCAAGTGCCTGCGCCGCCTGCTTGAACCTGCGCACGTACAGGACCTTGAGCCGCTCGAACACTGTGTACTGGATCGCTGGCTGGAGGCACAGGACAAAGCAGGCTCCGAGTCCCTTGTAAAGTCCGCTTACGCCGCTCTCCTTCACTGTCGCGCCAATGATGTCGCTCAAAGTGCCCTTGTCGGGTCCGCCCGTCTGCAGTCGAATGCCCACGAGCTCCATGGGCATCGTGAGCGGCAGATGGCACAGCTCACTGACGTATCCGATACATAAGTCCGTGAACGGGCCAATGGGCTGCCCGCTTTTGGGCGTCACGAGCTGCGCCAGCAGTGTGTAGGTGTAAAAGTATAAGAATTTAGAGGTCGACGACTCGACCGCTTTGTATTGGAGCCCGCGGTACAGCGACGGCAGAAGCGCCGCGAGCGTCTTCTTCGTGCTCGGAGGCGCACTTGCATCGTTCTCACTGGGCCCGTCTTCTTCTTGGGGTAACAGCGATGAACCCGACTGGATGCGCGTCTTGAGCGTGTCGAGAGGGTACAGGATACTCGTTGCCAGGAATCCGCCGACGCCTGCTGCCGTAGCGGCCGCCATCACTTCCATCGGTTTACTGAGCGCCATATGTGTGTGTGAGCGCTTGGATGTGGCGGGCGCGGCGTTTGAAGTGAGGAGCTGCTGCACTAAAGCGAGGGGAAGTGAAAAGGCAATAGTGACAGCAGGCATAGTCGATGGATAGAGGATGTGGCAAACAGGAACGGTGAAAGCCCATGTTGCAAGGGACACACCAGGAGCGATAAAGGAAAATTGCGTGTGTGAGTGCTTTCGCATGGTATTGCGTGCTGACATACTTTGTGTGACGACATTATATAATATGCGGTAACACTCACAAATGCGAGACGAAGTTGTGGCAGCAGCTGTGGATACGCATCGTAACAGCAACAACAACGCATGTTGATGGTATTGCGTGGTAGTCATGTACAATCCTTCCATTAACTCAAGTTAGTATCGTAAAGCACGGATAAACAAAAGCCATCTGGACCATTGCGTCATTTGTCACGACAGCAAAACATCACCGTGCAACATCTTTCATGGCGTCACCCGTTTGCTGCCATATTGCGTCAACACCTCTCAGTCATCTTCTGTCAGCATCAAGGTCAACTGACGACAGCGCGCGTACGTGATACGCACAAACGATCGATCCAACTCATTTGACCTGCCACAGCTCTGTACATCTTCCCGCCTGACTGTCAAAGCAGCGTTTGGGCTAGCAGTCCGCATAAGCCTTTCGATCCGCTATAACGACAGTCAACATACATGTAGTATATATTTCGCCGGAGAGAAAACGTCATGTTTGCTGCAAGAAAGAATAAATGGGGGGGGTCCGGTCCGACTGTTAATCAAGCCCCCCAGATTCCGTCCGAATACTTTGACGGATCATCATGGTCGAGGGCACCGTCAAACATGACCAACAATAACCGTGTAGCTTATACTCAGCTGCGGCATGCCAAGGCGCGGGTACGTATGGCGAATGACATGTGTAAAACCTGTATACGAAATGACCTGGAATCAAATGAGCTTAGCCATGTTTATATCCTCGTCTCGGTGGCTGATGACACCATACCAAAGCTCCATGCGCACTATGTGGGCGGCGAATAACCCGATGTCGTTATGGTACTGCGATCGAAGCTTTACAATGGCCGTGCTGCGTTGGTATTTGTTCATGGTGATCAAACTTTTGCTTGATCAGTTACCGCAGGAACAGCAACAGCGCTTATGTTGCCTTCTCGGCACTTTACCGGGGAATGTCTGGCAGACGTGTAAAAATGTGGTACATGTTGATGCAAAAGTTGTGTTCGCGAAGTGGCATTTTGACGTAATTAGCATAACGAGGACAAGTTGCGCCAGATTCGAAGAGACTTTGTGTCCGGCAATCAAAGTTCCCTCGGATGATTTTGAAGCGACCATTGTCGTACATGTCACTCTTCTTACCTCCGTCCTAGCTCCTGAGCAATCTCGGATGCAACGTATGGCGGACATACCTGCCTCAATGTCATCGAGTAGGTAGAAAGGGAACAGGCGACAGCTATCATGAGATAGAGCATCGTAAACTAGTTTGCCTAGCCCGATTGTACGAGAAAGCCCCTGTTTACATAATGAACGAAGAGTTGAAGTGAAGGTGTAGTACTGCGTGGCTGATGTGCTTACTATTGGGTACAAACAAACACTCGTGGATGAGCGTAGTATGCCACATTTGGGCAGATATGGACCTTGTTAACGCGGTAGCATACTACACGTACGTTGTGGCAGTTGCACTCGTGTAATGCAGTCCGACAAAAAAAGCGGCATCTTATGCGACTGAGAGTTCTGGTAATGTCCTTCCCGTTCCAGCCTGTGAGATTAGACACGCAGTATACAAGCGCTGAGGTGGTCATCATCTTCGTGCTATGGATAAGGTCACTGCGTCCGTTTCCAGACATCAAGCACACCTACACAAAGGCTTGTAGGCATATGATCGGACAAGCGTCAAGGGCTTCGCCAGTCAGCTGTCCTCTGATACTCCACCTGTGCGGCGCCACGACGGCCATGCAGAGGCACTGCCGATTGCTACAGACGCGGCAGTCTGGAAGCGCAACGGCTGATATGTACTCACACAGCGCCAACGCCCGTTACTCATCATGCGCCACTAGCCTCTGTCCCTATAAACGGACGTCACATCGGCTCTGCGCGTGCGAACGCCAGCAAAGCGCGCGCAAGATGAAGAGCAGAGACGGCGGCAAGAGGCTGATCTGCTGGACAGTCCATCAGCAGTAGTAGCGCGTGAACCCGTTCACGTTTTTCGTTAGCCTTCCAAATGATGCCACAATCATTCGTGCGGCCAGAGGCATTGGAAGGAGCACCTCGTCCTTCGTATCCCTTCTGCAGCATTGCCGTCTTTCCTTCCGCCCAGATGCTGCCGAAGGAGGAACAAGCTCTGCAGGATCGTTATCTTCGGCATACCACAAGTCTACTGCGTCTCGAAGAGCGCCGTCGCTGCCGCTGCTGGGCCATACCTGAAGCTCTTACTCTACGTGCGTGGCTCGCACCATGCAATAAGCGTCTACAGGCTGTACATGCGCCGGTCGTGCTCTTCCTAGCACATTCCATATGAAAGTGCAACAGTCATCGAGCGCCCATCACAGCAAATCGAGCATCTTACTACCACGGCGTACCATCTTAGGCGAGACGGTCAGACGTGCAGAGTGTTGGGTTACGGGATCAAAGTGCGGACACCGTCTTCGGCAAACAGACTGAGTCGGTCTCTCTCGTCTCTCTGTCATGACGGAGTGACAGTCAGTCATCGTGACGTGACGGACGCGGCCATTCACAACATGCTCTAGTCACCCTCATTTGACCTATTGGGGTCATGTGGCCGCATCAGTTGCGTGGTCGAAACATGAAGCGAGTGACGTGTCTTCTCGTGGACAAAGTCCTGGTTGAAGTCAAGAGCGGATGAGCCCACCTGGATCCTGCCTCGTTTGTAGCGATAGTGGTGTCGACACTCGTCCGATCCACCTGCCAATTTGGCCTTTCTGCGCGTTTGCACGGGGATCTGAAATACCATCGGTCTCGTCTAGCGGTCTGTTCACTGAGGATTGCTTCGAGCTATGTGCATCAGCTCCTGATTGATCCGTTTGACTGATGCTGCGGCAAATAATAGACCAAACAGGGACACCCTTTTTGCCGGTATCGACTCCACCGAAAGGCAAAGGAGCGCAATGACCGAGACCGGACATATGCAGCTGCGTCGGGACAGCATGAGATAGACATGTCCACGATCGTCCGTGCTCAGTGTTCTAGAATTGATGGAAAGATATGCACATTACATTTCTGATGTTACGGGTGCTCACCGGGTCAATGGGAATATAATCTGAATTGATACTATCCTACAACATTTACTTGGCTTATTTGATACTGTGGGAATCGAACCGTCGAAGGTGGTATTTGGCATCGCTCCACTAATGACAGACTATGTCAGTGTACGTAGCTTGTTCTGTGTCGGTAGAAGCGTAGGGTGCCACATTCCAGGAAACGCTAGTAGCCTTCCTACTGTATTCAATTCCTCTAGAGTCAGTCATTGCTACTGCAAACAGACGATGCGAACGCCGTTTTGACGGCAAAACACAGCGCCGATAAGACGCGGTCTAGTGGTAATCTTTGCCGACTGGCGTCGATCAAAAAGGATCGAAAATCGCCGTTGCGCTGCTAGCGCTCGAACGGCAGCTCTGTTAAGAAGGTCATCAAAGACCGCATCACAAGTAAATTTGGTAACACTCACACATGCTTTGTTCTGTAGCGCCTCTTTTTCATTCTCCATTGCAGATAAGTCAACTGTAGCGTGGGAGAACGAGGCGACGCAAGACGCTGCAGCTGACCACGTGCTTGGCGTGTATGGTCACAATGCCGACCCCTTCGAGCGCGCTGGTAGACGATACATCGACCGCCGTCTACGTGCGCTGCAACAACGTACACTGGTGACAAACCTTCTTGTGCGTGTGATGAAGCTCGAAACGAGATCGCCGGTACGCAGGAGTGCAAGATTTTGCTTCGTGTGAAGATTGCATCAGACCTGACGGAAAAAGAAGAAGACAGGCAGGGCTATGCTGTATTCGCTCGTGACCTGATGCTTGTCAACTCGTGGTGCTAAGAATCGGAGATTGAGTGGGCCATATACCTGGAATGGGGCTGTCAAGGGCGAGACTGGTGGGCTGAGCAGTTTACCTGTGCGTAGCATGGCTACGAAGGTGCTACAAGACATGTACGAGCTTAGCAGTGGACAAAACCCCGATATTGATGTCGGAAGGTTGTTTACTTGTCAAGACGCTTACGAAAAGAGTTTTGCTGGAACATCAGTCGTACCGATGTCCTGTGGCCAATAACTGGATGTAAGTTGCTTCGGCGCGCGTACGTCGTGGAACGCCGACATCCAAAGTCCTGCTGTTTCTCCCCTTCGTCTAAAATGAGTCGTTGTTCTCCACTTGCATCGGTAAGTAGGTAGACCGATTAGCCGTCGGTAGGTAGCCCGGATACATCATTATACGACGCAGGGCATGACGTGTACCGCTCTTTTATCACATGTCGTGATAGCTGGTTGGCAGGCATGGAACTCTTTCACGTATACTCGCTGACCGAGTTGACGGTTAAGGCTGCGATTGTCTGTACAATTGACGTGGCGTGTCATTTGGCTACCACTCGAGTTGGTAATTGCCGACGACTGTCGTCCGCTGCACAGTAATGCTGTTGAGCAGTCGGGACCGTCCATCCGATCCATCTATTGATCTGTTGCCGCATTGCTTCAATTGATGTTAAGCGTTCCGATGGCGACGTTGTGGTCGGATACGAACACAAAGTCGTTCGAGCTGATGTCGCGACCTCAGTGCTAACAGCTTTCAGATCGTGGCCCTATGTTGATGGTAATATTGCAGGTACATACGGTAAATTGTGGGCGCAGGGTAGAACAAACCACACTGCGCACGATAACCTGTTTACGCGACAGCACTATGTCAACTGGTTATGCCATCATCTATCGCTCGCCGGTCCAGACTCTGTTTCGACCTTTGTTTTCCGCCAATCAAATCGATCTTTCTCTTGTTTAGCTTGTGCTCGAACGTCGACCACTGCCGACCCCTTTTATAGAATACGTCGCATTCGTAACAAGAATATAACCACACCACACACCTCGAGCCGAGAGAGATTACGCCCCGCTGTTTCATTTCGTTATTGACCTTTTGCTCCCGATTCTCTCTGCAGCTATAGGTGTACCCGCCTCGCAGCTGCACCTTTAACGACCGCCTCAATGGAGCTCCGCAATACACGCGCAGCAGCCGCAGCAGATACGTCGGCCATTGGTTGCTGGGGCCCCCCCACGTCGACGATCGACTGGTGCGAGCTCAACTACCAGCACAGTTTCTACGTTGCCGAGTTCTGGAACACCATTAGCAATCTGCTCTTCGTCGTGCTCGGCCTCTACGGTCTCTACCGCAGTGTCAAGATGCGCTTCGAGCCGCGTTTCCATGTCCAGTTCATTGGGGTTATGGTCACGGGCATGGGCTCGGCCATGTTCCACGGCACGCTGCAGCACGTGTACCAGCAGTGCGACGAGACGCCCATGGTCTGGTCCATCCTGGCGTGGCTCTACATTGTCTACAGCCCCGAGATCGAGCAGCTCCCGATCCGAAACGCAAAGGCCGTTGCAGTCGCGTGTCTCACGGCGCTCGGCGTGCTGTTCACCGTCGTGCATGCCGTCTACCGCTTCACGACCGTCTTCCAGCTCTTCTTTACTGTCCTCGCTGTTGTTGCATGCGTGCGGCTGTGCAAGTACTGCAAAGAGGTGCAAGACCCTCGTGCACGGGCTGTCGCGCGGTCCTACGTGACGTCAGCCCTCATTGGGTCGACGTTCTGGTTCATGGACTATCATTATTGCCATACGTTCCACGGCCTTCGCATCAACCCGCAAGGTCATGCTTGGTACGTCTAAAAAGCTCGTGCTAGTGCTGAAGCTGGTGCTGTTGCTAGTGCTACCTCTTGTTGTAATTGTGTACGTGCTGGACCGTTCTCACATTGCGTCGTTGTAGGTGGCATATCTTTATGGGCATTTCGTCGTACCATGGTCCGATCTTTATGCAGTACGTGCGTATGGAGCAGCTGCAGAAGAAGGCATGGATCGAAGACGCTTGTTTGGGTATCCAGACCATCACCGTTGCCGAAAACGGGTCGACGGACTTTGAGAAATCCAAGCAGGTGTGAACGCGTCTCTTTAGTGGAAAGTTGATGCCGTTCACGCTCGCAAAGAGCATTGATACCGCTGAAGCTGGTGCAGTTCAATCGCGTGTGGTCTTGCTCGGAGACACTCGGTGATGCCCACATATGCACCGCGAGAGGTTCAGCCATTTGGAAGGCTTTGCCACCTCGACCTTTATTTGCAATTCCAGTCTAACGTTATGCCCCTTCAGGTCTTCGCTCATGTCACTTTGCCTCTGCTTTGTTACACTGTCCATTTGCTGACCGATTTCCATGTACAGGTCACACGTCAAGAGTCGTCGACATTCCGTTGGTTCGTACTGCGAGATAAATTAGCTTCTACATTGTTGATGCTGCTGCTGCAGATGGCGTAATAATGTTCATGGACATCTTGATACTCAATTGCCAATTACTGCCGTGTAAGTAGTGCAAACAAAACCGCTGAGAAAAAGAAATTGGTACCCCAATATACGTGATAATGACAGCTTAGGCTGCTCGAAAGCAGCAAACAAGACACTCACACATGCATGCACGATATGCATGGAGCCCATGACGCCCATCTCGCACAATGACGCAATAATTACCCCGCGACTGATCGTATTTCGTTGACATACAGCTTAACAGTCTCGCTCTATCCCGTCCCATTTCTACTTTGCGTGTCACCTGTCCCCAGCCATTTCTAACGCGAACAACAATCCCATGGAAGAGCCCGTGCGCCAGCAGCTACTCGGAGACACTATCTACGCGAGTCTGACCGAAGCCGACCTCATCGATCTCGTGGAACAAGCGAAGGCACAGCTGCACGACTCGTGGCAGCGCTCGACGATAGCGTCCGAGGCGTTTGCGGTTGGCGTGTGCCTCGTGACGAGTCGAGTCGTGGGGTACCTCGTCCAGCATCGACCCGTGTCAGCCCATACAGTACCGTCGCAGTGGCCCAAGCGCGTGTTCTTACTGGAAACAGCAATTGCAATTGCTTCCACAAGTGTCAGAGACTCGACGGCCGACGATGTGGCGCTCACGTGTGCTGAAGGTCGGGAGGTGTGCACTGTTTACGCGCACCTCCTGCGCAGACTGTACCCAACCGCACGGTCGCCAGTTGAAGCAATGAAAGTCATGAACAAAGTGGGTGTGCTGCTGGCCATGAGCTGGTTCGCATATGACCGAACGGGAACGATCGATGCAGTGGAGAAGCTGCTGACGGTGTGCAGCGACTTCTGTTTGCAGCACCAACCGATTCGGTATCTGAGTAAATGGCCACAATTTCTGCTTGGAATGGTCAAAGTCGTTGAGAAGAACGAGTGCCGTGAAGCTTTGCAGTGTTTTGGCAAGACTGTGGCGCAATGTGACGACAGGGCAGCTGAGGACAGTGTGTTTTTCTATTGGTATGCTGTGGCGTTGATTGGCAACGGACGTTTTGATGATGCTGCCACTGTACTTGACCGGTGCATTCGACAAAACTACGAACCTGTGGCTTGCCTGTCGCTTCAGGCGCTTGCGAACGTGAAACTGCAGGATTATCACGCGGCGACGGGGCAACTTGAGCGAGCGTTGCAGATCGACCACACGCACTTAAAGTCGCTAATGAACTATGCTCTCTTGATGGAGCAAATGGGTAACACGGACGTGGAACAGCAACTGCTAGAGACGGTGTTGAAGATCCGTGAAGGTGTGGGCAACAAACACACGTATACTTTCGAGTGCAGGCAGAGAAGTGAGGCTGCAAATGATGCTTCTGGCGTGCCGATGCCATTGACGGCACTTTTCGAGGATGTTTGTCTGGGGTCGCTGTTTCCGTCTCGGCGGACGGGCGTCGTGGACATGTCGACAGTACATCACCGTCTGGCTTTAGCGGCACTGGAAAACGGTAAGCGTATGATTGTGCCAAAGTTGTGAGAAGAGAGCTGACGTTTTTGCACATGACTTGTCAGGCAATTGGCTTGAGTCGAAACATCACTTTGAAGCGTTTGTTGGTCTCGAGGGTCCGTGCACGTCACTCAGTGTGGACGTGGATGTTGCTCGGGACTATGTCTACGTGCTACTTCAGGTATGACACCCCGTTTTGGTCGACTAGACGTGCAGCGCGCCTAACTCATTTGCACTATTGGTCAAGTAGTGCAAGCTTCCCTCGCTGGCACTTATCAAATGCGAACAGTTTTTGCTGGAATTCGAACGCGATAACACTACGCAAGCAGTCAAAGTGGAAGCAGCACTGCTTCTACTCCATTTGTACAGAGCAGATGCTCTGCTGTGCTTGGAACGCGTTGGTGACTGCTACGAGTACCTTCGCCAGACAGCCCAACCGAAAATGCAAGCTTTGATGCAATGGTCGAGTGCTACTGGTCCGGCGATATCCAGAGAGATTGCATCGTGTCACTCGCAGTTGCTGAACAATTTAGCGGTTGCCACAGCATGCCATCGGGGCGTCGATGCCGGTCTCTTGCTATTTCGCAACGGGTTGGCACAATACCCTGCTTCTCTTGCCATGCAGTTCAACCTCGTCCTGTTGCTTTGGAGGAAAGGCGATCGAGCCACTGCGTGCTCTGTGTGGATGAAAGCTCGGAGGTGGAGTCTGCAAGCAAAGCATGGTGAAGTGAAGCTGACTCATGGAGAACGTCCGTATAATAGTGCGGATATTTGTCTGAATGCTGCAATATCTGCTAGTCATTCGCGAGACCCCTTTATTTCGGAGCACGTACAAGGAACGATTGACGGAGAAGATGGCGTATCTGCTCGGCAACTCCTGTACGTGGATGCCTTGATACTGAACTATTGGCGCAAGACTCGGGACAGCGAACTTCTCGATCGTTCTCTTCGATATGTTGAGTATCTTGAGAGGTCGGGCACGACAAGTGTGACTCGGTGAATAGATCGGAACGTCAAGCTCAAGTGTTGTGCCCCGCGACTCGAATAAAGGCTGCTAGTAAGTCCGATGCTTGCTGACCGGATTTGCCATGCTGCCAGTGCTTGCAGTATCAAACTGCCAATCACCAGGCAAAGGTATGCGTGTATTTCGGCAAGCAGAAACTGCTAGTACCGAAAAGCACTCTTCGTGTAGCAGCACTGACTCCGGGCAAAATGGTGAAAGGCAAAGAGTCGTCTTGCTTGAGGCCAGCTTACCTGTCGTCACATGCTGCAGCAAAACGCGTCGCTAATTGTTCGTCGCGACATGCCCGATCATCTTTTTCGATGTAGCACCAATTGGTTGGCAGTTGCACGCTCGAAACTTGGCCTACAACAAGGTCGCGACTGTCGAGTGCATTCAGAACCAGTCAAATCGCGAATGGGGACCGTGTCCACATAGCTGCTGTAATCACGACAAGCGCATGGGAATACGCAGGTGCTGATGAGTTGCAGCCCCTTGTGGGAATGACGGCTGATGTGCCTGCAACACAAAGAACCTGAGGCATTGCTGGCGGTAGATCCGATATGGATGCGAAACATTAACGGTGTTGTCAGGATCGCCTTGCGGTCCGACTCGACCTCATTGAATTCTCTGTATGGGTTATGATCGTACGCTGCGGGTCTTCCATTACTATTCCCAGCCAAGCTGCTCGACGTCAGTCAACATGTTATTCCATGTGCTATCATATCATTTCTTCCGACGCAACTTACCGTCATCTCCTGGTATGGAACGATACACTTCATACATGTCAACATGAACGTTGCTCGATTACAAGTACCTTGCAATGGTGTCACAAATCTGCAGCTTTAATGAACGCCCTGCATTTGGAACTTGACGATCCTCTGAGCGGTTTGCACGTCATTGTTAGGCCTAGCAGAAGCGCTCAACGGATCGTCAAGAGGTCTACCTCTTGTTGCAAACATTGTAACTTATCAGCCATGCAGTCAAGTGCATTTGACGCAGGACTTACGAGAAGCTGAAAGTTATGACCTCGTCGTTCCCGTAGTCATTCCGCAACTCTCATGGAAAAACGACATTCCCCACTGCTCGTGTCGATCGCACAAAAGTCGTTCTCTTGCTACACAGTCTGTCCAACTGAGCCAACTTCAGCGACTTTGTTACCCTCGCGCTGCATCACAAATGGTACAGACATCATCCGCACCAACTTCCTAACTGCAGCATCTCCCGATGCGCTTCTTTACTACGTGTCGTGCTCCCTGAGCATATCCAGTGCACAGAACCTCCTCGAAGGCAAAGCAGACTGTTTGTAGGCAATGAGAGCCATCTATGACTTGCTCGCTTTGAACGAGCCGCAACAATCGAAACAAGTGGAGATGAGCACGATAATGGTGATGATAGTAGCGCTATTCCGACTGCTTTCGATACCATTGTCGTCCTCGATCCTGCGTTTTGTGGACCAAGTACATTGACACTTGGATCACCGGCATCGAAGATGTACACTCGATGACATGTACTGCATTATGACTTGTTGACGGATGTGTCGATTCCATAGCAGCCATTCTGTCGGTGACGACGGCGCTATCATTTCACGAATCGAAATATAGGATGAGCTACAGTCTGATCACGACACTGATGCAGTCGGTGATGTCAAGGTTACACCTATCGTAACTTTGCGAACGCTCGATCCCATCGAGCAGATCAACAACGTGGCTGCCTTTGCGATACCGGTACATACCGTCCTCCTGTAGCCCCTCTTCTTGACTACCAGGACGTCTCAACGCTCTTTGCGCACATCCACCGACCCATCACCGGTATCGATCTCCTTACGTTCATGAAGCAGACGTCGTTCGCATGGCGACTTCTGCTGCTCCTGTGCTCTCTCCGTCGCGCACAGGGCGTCGTACCCACTGGCAGTCTGTCGATCCGTCTACCGCCTTCTTCACCGCACGCGTCTTCTCCTCTTGTCCAGCACTTTTTCAGCTCCCCCAGCGCCACGGCCGGTTGGGGCCGCGCCCTTTTCGCGCGGTCCAAAGCCCACGACCAGTCACTACTGCAGTTACCCGCCGGCAATCGTGACGGGTGTGCACCACACGACACAGCCACGCGCACTACTGCATCTGCTACTACGAACGCTCTGGTCGTAGTCGATCGGGGCAACTGTTCGTTCGTTGCAAAGGCACTGAGGGCTCAAGCCGCTGGAGCTTCGGGCGTGATCATCCGAGGCACGAAACGCGCTGTGTTTGAAGCCATCGCGTGTCGCAATGGGTCCGACTTGTGTGCTACTGACGTGATGTCAAGCGGAGACGAGACTGAAGACCGCATGGCTCGAGCGACAAGTGGTGCAACGGTCGACAAGCCCGTGTTCGAGTACGACTGTAGTCGTGGTCAAGCGTTTGTGGACAAACTGGCTACTCCTGTGTGGCTCACTGATGCCGACGAGTGCAGTAGCAATCACAGGTGCCCGTCGCGGTCGTGTGTACTCACGGGACATGCAAACGGCACGAGGCATCAGGTCTGCTGCATGTGGGACACGTTTGTGCTCATGGGCGCGGCGAATCGAACAGTAGCCAAAGCGGTGACTCTTCCAGTGGTGTACCTGACGATCGCTGATGGAAACAAGTTGCAGGCGGTGATGGACAAATACTCTGCGTCGTCACTCGTGGCACGCACCTATCGACGGGAACTGCCGATAATCGACGTCTCGTCGATGTTGTTGTGGGCGCTGGGCGTAGCAACCGCAATCGGAGCAGCGTATCATTCGGCTAGGGTGGTACCGAGTCACGATGACGGTCGTGCACCATATGACCACCATGGGCTGCACATGGAAGAGGAAAGCTGCGAGGAGGAAGGCCGTGGCGTATGGGAACTTGATGTTCGACATGCAGTGGGATTCATCATCTCGGCTGGAGTGATTTTGACGGTGTTCTACTATGTAAAGATTGCCGGTGCTATCCCTGTGCTTTTCGCGGTGTCTGCTACAGCTTCGATGGCGCAGGTGGTAACAACGCCTGCATTGGAAAAGTGGATGCCGAGCTTGGCTGCTCGTGAGGTCGCGTTGTCTCATTGTATTGGCGGCACCGCTCGCTTATCTGAGCTTCTTGGACTTTTGCCGAGTTGCGCGCTTGCGATTGTGTGGTATCTGCACCGACGTGACTACTGGATCTTGCAAGATTTCATGGGCATCTGCCTTTGCTTTGTGTTTCTGCAATCGGTGCAGTTGCCAACCCTCAAAGTTGCTACGGTGTTCCTTACGCTTGGCTTCTTCTACGACGTGTTCTTCGTGTTCCTGTCGCCCATTGTGTTCGGCTCCAGCGTTATGGAAGACGTGGCCACCGGAGGACCAGCCGCGTACACGAAAGACGGCTACCCAGGCGTTGACTTCTGCGAGAGGTATCCCCACTATCAAGCCTGTGTCGATCCCGAGCCAATGCCAATGCTTCTTATGATACCGCGCATGCTCAATTGGGCTGGCGGTGTCAGCATGCTCGGTCTTGGCGACATCATTTTGCCAGGCATGCTCCTTTCGTTTGCGCTGCGATTCGATGACGCTCAGAAAACGACAAGCTACTTCCGTTTACTGGCTGTTGGCTACGCCATCGGCCTCGCGCTTGCCAATGCGGCTGTGATGCTCACGGCAACGGGCCAACCAGCACTGATGTACCTCGTACCGACGACTTTGGGCTCTCTCGTCATTGCATCAAAACGAAATGGGCATTTCAGCGCCATGTGGACTACTGGTGTTGGAGTCGATAGTAAGAGACGAGGGAGCGAAGGCTCTGGATACCGAGCGGTCGGGTCCGAGGAACGGCTTCCCGGAGTTGCGAGTGGAGACACGCGAGACGCGGCTGGCAGATTCAGCGAAGGAGACCACATGCCGCTACTACGATCGCCAAGTTCCTAGGTGATTATCGTATGTGGTCTTCAGCTGTGCTGGAACTATTCGCCCAGCAAGACACTGCCTGCAAAGCGCGTTCGTCCTGTTGAATCATCTGCCATTCACGCGAGTTTCGCTGGCTATCTCAGACACGTCCGATGGTTTTCTACTAGTTGAGAAGCTCTGAATTGTAGCGCTCTGCCGATTGACACCCGTACGTCTGTAACCAGAAAAGTACAAGTCGATAGCTTTGCGGCACAATAACAATTGGCTCAGTGTTGCTATTGCAGTGCCGTCCTTCGTCATAGGGCCTCTCTAGGATCGAACAAAGACAGACAGACAGACAGACAGACAGACAGACAGAGGTCGTCCAAAACGACATTTCGAGATGGCTGCATGTAAAATATGATTTGGATAGCGCATGAGTTCAGGTCAGCCGATATCCTGCGAAAGTTTATAAACGCCTCGTGGTGCAACAACAAGTAGGCAAGAAAGCAAGCGACGACGATAAGCGAGCGCTCTCTGCCATGTTCGACTACGTGGCGCGTCAATACCGCTGGTACAAACTCGAGTTCGGACTCACGATGCTGAGCTGGTGGGAGGTCTCGATCTTCAGTGCGTTTGCTTCGATCTCATTGTTCCTCTTGCGCGCACGAGACGTGAGGTGATTGTGATGGGTTTTTTACTTGTCTTACCGTAATGTATTCTCGCTCGGTCTCCTCTGTAGACAGTTTTCTGCTGCTCGTGACCAGTGTGACCGGCTACTACGTCTACAGCTTCGGTCGCCACGTCGTTGGGCTTCTACCGTAGAAGCAAGTGAGTGGGGAGCAGAAAGGAACGAACGCAAGAGGGGAGAGGGGGACTTGAGCAGGCGAGTGAAGAGATGAATGTGATGTCCAGAGCAGATAAATAAAGAGGAGGTCGGGTCGGGCCTCGAGTTGTACAACCCGTTCTATGCTTTTGTGTGTCACTCTGTTATCTGAAAGAGATGCAGAAAGGCTGTGGTGGGCGACGGAAACGGGTGGACAAGACACGTGCGACACTGCGATGTGCTGAGGAACAATACACACGGACATGTACGTGGAAACAATTGACGCTAAGTTCGTGGAAGAGACGGCAGAATTGGTGCAGTAGAATGAGAAAAAGTGTCGATCCTGCGAGTGGTGATGCTACCCGTTTGCATCTGCTGAAATAGCGGATACTGAGCTGCTGGAAGCGTTTGTCTCGTTGTGTGGATATTTGACGGTTTCATCGGCGTTCGGCTCGATATCGTTGGTGCCTATGTATGTGGGAATTTGACCGAGTCCTCCAAGCCTTGTTGGGCATGATGCATGGCAGATCTGGAAAGAGATGGTGGGGCTGATGGGGGTCACGGTTAATTGCTTGTGTGTGTATTTCCATTGCTTATGTGTGCAGGTATAGCACCAGTATTGCCAGGGTGAGATTGCTAGAAAGCACGTTCACCAAATATTTCGTCTATACACTCACTGTGGTCACGTTTTTTTGCTTTTAGTGTCCGAGGGATCGCAAAGGTAATGGTGCATGCTACTGCGGATAGCTAAACGCTTAGCGGGAATGTTTAACCAGGCTGAAGAAGGGGTGGTATATCGTGGCACTGTTTTCACTCGAAGCAAGAACGAAGCGATACATCTCCAACACTCCGGATGGAAGACTGGAAGACTTGTCAACACTGGCTTTATCGTTCATGCTACAGCGCACGGTGATGAAGTCATTGCGACGATTGTTGAAGCGTGTACATCAGCGGAGATGAAATAGAGACGACAGTTCCTGGAAGGATTTGCAAGAAGGGTGAGCATCGACATTTCCGAGACAGCAACCGGTGGCAAATTCATCGACGAGAATCATCACGACAGCTCGAGACGAAGGACTTGAGCAATAATTTGGATTGACGTGATGCCTTTCAAAGGTCGAGATGGACCTGATGAAGTTGCTGCAGGGACCGATTCACGGCTTTTGACAAACATGGCAAGCCAGCGGCGCGCGTATGGTAAGCGTACTTCTCTTTGTTGGCCTTTGTCATTATCTCAAGCTGACATTGTGTGACGTTTGCCGCGACTTTGATGCAGTCGCTAGAACGATGAACGAGATTGACAACGACAACCGATAAATCGAGACGCTTCAATCTCCGCGTTTAATGCGCAGCCCCTACCGTCGAGGACCGTGCTTCTGTTAAATGATTCCTATCGTACTTCCTTGCTAATTTAGTGCTGGTGTGTGCAGCTTAATAGTGCTGACCGTGGATCCTCGAGCGCGACAACGAGTACAAGTCCGACAGGAACCCATCCTTGTCCAAATGACTCGTTCGGCCATACCTCGGGTGTCGTCTGCTCTGCGGACGGTCGCCAGCGTCCGAGAACATGCTGCAACCGAGGTCGTCAGAGTACGTGCTGAGACCGAGCTCGTCAAACTCGTCGGCAGAGGCAGTGTCGACAATGCCAAGGTCGAACCTACTCAGACCAAGACCAGGATCCGCTGCTGACCGCGTGTTGGCATCACCATCGTCGCCGCTCTTGCTCGAGACATTGCTCGACGTGCAAGCCGAATGCTGCGGTCGCTTGCTCTCCGATGACTTGTGGGGCGATCGGAAAGGCGGTAGTTGCGCGGGTCGTTCGTGTCGTTGCGACCAGGTAGGGGTCGCTGCGTACAGGTGGAGTGGTGACTGCTGGTTGTCTATCGACAGCGCCTGCTGTGCCAATGCCGACTGCTTTTGGTGCACGCGGTGTTCCCGTCTTTCCGACTGCGATTTGTGCGACGGCGGAGTGGCGGGGTACGGCGAGAACTTGTCCTCTGCATTTAGATCCGACAGCGAGACCACTCCGCCCCTGTGATTGCTCTTGGTCTTCGTGCGATCTTGTCCAGCTGCTAGACACTCGTGGAGGTACTCATCGTCGTCGCCGTCGCCGTCCTGACTGCTCCAGTCACTGGCCCAGTCGAGGTAATTCGAGGTCAAGCACGTTTCAACGGTCGACTGCGAGCTCTTGGTTGTCATTACCGACGACTTGAGACCATTGCGGCAACTCGGCGCCGGTTCGGCTTCACACTGGACGGATGATTGAGGTCCCCCGTCCCCATGCGATTTGGCTGTAAGATCACTTGGACCTTTCTGGATCGACACCTCAAAGTTCTGCGAGTCAATCATGACACAACTGTTGATACAGAGCTTACAGAAGCGCTGCTGATGCGGTCGCCCAGTCTTGGCGTTGATGCGGAAGACAAAGCGGTATTCCGAACAAGCTCTGCAGACACTCTGGAAGCAGCCGGCACACGGCCGGTTGGCGGACATGAAGGACCGGCCGTAGCAAATGTGGCAGCTCGAGTTGGTCGGCCACTCGCTGTTCTGCGTCTGTTTGATCAGCATCGAGTACTTCTTGGCACGTGCGCTGTTGCAAGCGTCCGTGACACTGAGGAGCGCACCAGCAACAACGTACTCGGCCATGCGGTGCGCGACAGAGTCCAAGTTGTACACAGTGGACCAGATGAAGCACTCGACGAGACAACTGTCGTAGGTTCGGTACAAGAAGCACGTCACGTGGTGTTCCCGCTTGGTGCCCTTGACCGCATCGATTGGCCACGCGGGATGGTCGATGGAGTGCACAACGTGGTAGGCCAGGACGTTCCCTCGAGCGTCTCTGGTCGTGCCCATGCGTTCATACGCGAGCACGTCGCGGTGCTTCGAGAGTCCCCACGCGGCTTTGGACGCATACCACTTGATGCCGGCAAAGCGATACGGATTCTCGTGGCTTCGACGCTCAAGAACGTTCACCATTTTGCCGTCCACTAACTTGCACTTGAGCAACGTCTTACTCGCTCGGAGGTCGTCGGTGGTGTCGCAATAGAGGCCGTCCATGACGTCCTGCACGGGCCCGTAGATGAGGCCAATGCCTTTGAAGAGCGTCACTTGGGGATCCCGTGTCCCCTGGACGCTCTTGTAAATACTAAGCTGCTGACGACGGCGCACGTGCATCCACGCGTCTTCGTCAATCCGTCCGCTTTGGGACGAGTAGTTGGCCACGGCGTCCGACAGAAACGACGCGACTTTGCGGTCGTACCGAGCGCGCTCGGCTGGCGTGAGCTCAATGTTCGGACACGACGGAACGGGGGAGTCGAGCATCTCGTGACGATGCGAAGAGCTCTGGTACGGGTTTGTCTTGGGGGCGAAGAGGTGAGAAAATGCAAATGGGGTGCAGGTGGTGTTCAGAACGCTCCAAGTGGGTTTGTCGGATGTTGGGATGGAAATCGGGTGCGATTTCCACAGTACCGACGCCGCCCGTAGTGCCTTGAAAGGGACAAATCTCGACCTGCGTAACGGCAGTAAGTAGTAAGTAAGTAGTAGGCCGTCTTTTGGTTTGTGCTAAAGTGTGGATAGCACGCGGTGAAGTCGTTCGGAAGGTGGTGTGGTGGCGCACGAGAGAAAGGGCCGGAGACACGACGACGGCGACAGCGACGAGCCTGGCAAAGTCGCCGCGACAAAGTCGGGATCTTGAGACTGAGGCGTTCAGCTTTTGTCGCAAGACCGATCTCCACGAGCGTTGCTGCGTCTCGTCGAGTTTGTGGGCAGGAGAGCCGCGCACGGGACAGCCTGAATCGAGCAATGGCCGCGTTGGGACACGGGCGCCCAGTTCCTGTCCGAGCTGCTGCAGGGAGCGCAGGGACAAGGATGGGACACGATTAGGTGACGCGTTGAATTGTCGATCGTAACGCGCGGGTAGGGAGTGTCCACGACGGCCTTCTTCGCGTGCAGAAAGAGTCCTTCCCCTCCACCCACCCACGCGCGCCCGCAGTGGAGTAGTTGTCCACTGCTAGTGAACGATTGACCACAGGAGGGCGTCGATGGACTACGTACTCCACACTGAACTCTATGGTCTTGCGGCGGCAAGCACGTAGATGCTATCGACAATCGAGAACGACTTTGACTTTACAGGCGGTGCGAACGACGACGCGAAAACCGAGTCGCCTCTCAGCAATGCGTAGGGCCCCCGTCTTCGCTTTCAGTCTCTACGCACATCGGAACGTCCCACTGACACGACGGACGTGTGTTCTCGTCTCATACCGAGTCTCAACATCAACGAGAGACCTGCTCCACGCTAGTTGCTAGCAACAGTAGTAACCAGAGCGTCGCTAGTCGCGGTGCATGTCATCTGTATGACCCTAGGCACCACGCAATCACCTTGCATACCAATTCGTCCCAGCGGCATACACCGACACTTAACTTTGCTAGAGCCTCAGCGGCGTTCCTGCAATTTCAATGCAACTCCTGGACGTGTTACCAACTCGCTACTACGCTGGACCGTAGCATTAGTAGCCCTATCCTTTCGAGTCTGTCGCAGCATAAAATCCTGTCGGAGTCGCACATGTTGCACGCTGACATTCAGCTCGAGACTGTTCAGCCATGGAATGCTGCGTCAAAACAGCAGTAACTTTTGCAGCAAGAGGCATCTGGATTGTGACGCATGCAGTGTTTCCAGGTCCGCTCGCAGCCCATATGGGACCGACGAAGTGCCTCCAAATCTGCCTCTAAAAGCGAGCTGCCTAAACACCAGCGGGACGAGGAATGCGTCTGCCATGGAGGTTTTCGTAGGAACTCGAAGCGACGACCAAGTGTTTTACGCTCGACCGCTCACGGCGTTACTCACAACGCGTGTATTCGGGTTTTTGTCTCCAAGCACGAATGGCGCTGATGATACTAACTCAACGCAGTGGGATGTCGGCCACTTTCGCTTTACCTGCGGCCGGCAAGGTGGAGTAGAGGTGGTCTACTGTCACGCCGCCGACGTACAAACATTCGAAGACTTCGGCATGAACGTTGTGGCTGTGATCGTGAGGACCAACAAATACCGTGAGACTACTGAGTTTGCTTTCAATTTGCAGGCGACGAAAAGCTTAACACGATTGTCTGTTGTAAAACAATCGATACATTGCGACGTGCACCCGATGGCATTCGCGATTCCGCGTTTGTGGCTTGGACGCGCTGAATCGTGCAGAGCAATAATACCCACACCTTCTTGGTTCACCAAGCGCTCTCCGATGGGATACTAGCAGCTAATGCTGCTATGTAGTTGTCGTCAGGTACTACTTTGTCGAGTATACCCATCGCATCGATACCTAACAAGTAGCAGTATTCGAGCTTGAGGGGCGTGTGCGAATGCGTTCATGAGCTGTATGCGTTCGGGAAGCGTCCATCCCGTTGCGACGCGACTCTTTGATGAATGAGACATCGGGTTATCGAGTCCACTGGTGAAACGTACCTCTTTTCGAGAGTCTATATGCTCTTGTAAATCCTGAAGTTGCAAAGCGCAATACAATTATATCACGAGTATACTGCAATCAATTTACAAAAGTCTACGGTCCACTACTTCTTGGTATCAGTTAAAGTTGATTTGAAGCCCAAACGACCTGTACCGAGTAGGTGTTTCCGATGGAAGCTTAATGTGGCCATAAGAATCCGAGAACAGTTCATGAATAGATAGACCTACCTTCTGCCTTTTTCTCATTTGAAACCAACTTTAATTTGGTGTGCCTTCTCTGATAAGAGCTTATCATTTTTGTACCGTTGTCTTACTGGCTAATGATTGGTCTGAAACGAATAAATTCATGAATTGCAACCGCTCAATAGATGTAGTGAATTTACCTGAAAATGCAAAACTTGTTGAATGGGGTGGGCTTATTGCATCACGACATACCATACTATAATACACATGCCTTAGGTGCTGATCGATAACTAAAAGAGACAGATTTGACGCGCATGTGCAAGTCAACAATGACAGGGAAATGTATAGGTATTATAATGACCTTATAAAAAACTTTTTGCAAAATCGCGTGATAGATTGATCGTGATTCCAGACCGTACACTATGTACGACCTGGTCCCAAAGATCAATTTCATATCGTTATAAAGCATGTAAGATCACTCTGGTCTCTTTTGCGTGACGCGACAAATAATCAGCGGCACGAGATGCAACGCGTAACAGTAACTGTTTAGTGATCACCCGGAGATGGATATTAATAGATACGAGGGATCAAACTTCACGGGATGACTTGCAACCAATGAGGTCCTTGCGTATTTCGTGTTCATTATGTGAATTAAGAAACACGATAAGGGAAAAAGCTTAACATGGAGATCAATTTTGCTCGTTCCACGCGATCGAAGGATTTTTTTTGTATGTGAAGAATTATTGCAACCAATCTAGAGAAAAGTGGCGACGACAATTCACTGGATCAACAAATGCACGAAAATAAGCGAGAATTAAAGCAATTACGATCGCAGCCATGAAACAATGTGGCCACAACTACTTATGGTAAACCACGCTATCTTCTAAACATAAAAAGTTGGAAGTAACAAAATTCTTGCAAAGCGCTGCGATAACGTCATGATAGCATTGTTATTTGTACACAGAACGAAGACATTTCGACTCACATCTTAAGCAGCAATTATATTTACAGTAATTGACTCCATTTTGACCTCATTGTCACGCATAGCATTCTTAATTTCGTGCACAAAATATGGGGCGAAATCCACACTCCTTCCTCTAAGCGAATGCCAAGCCAGCAAATTTGTTGGCGCGAGATAGATTACTCACGTGCACTATAAGTTGGACATAGAGCGCGCTTTAAATTACTTTTGTAAGTTTGATTTGGATAGGTCCAGCGGAATTTACTGGCATATTTCGCAGCGATATTAAGCCCACATGAAGACAAGCCTGGAGTCCTGGTTTCCAGAGCTATCTGCATATAGCAGCAAATTGGGCATCATATATTGCACTCGAGATGGGAAACCATTGTATTGTGATGCGCGAGTGAAGAGGAACTAAGGTAGAATGTTAGGAGATCGAAAGCTACTTCATCCTGATAAAGATATATAGCGCCAGGTCTTGACCAGCCACACATAAACAAGTTCTTTCGAGATTATGCCAGCACGTAGAGTCCATCAGGAGCTACGATGTTTCTATGAGCAACTTATCCTGCTTGTTGCGCAGACTAGGAGATCGTAGCCAGCCAATAGCCTTCACACGTTTGACGCTGAATGTCTGGTGTGGTTGTAGGGGATTCCTATTATATCTTTTATAAACAGCTTCGATCTTAAGCACCTAATAAGAACTAATGAAGGGGATCGTATTTGCTAAAATCTGCCCTCGTTACATATTTGCTACATTCTTTAAACAGAAGAACACGATTTTGCTTCTTACATACATTCACATTCTATTTTCCACCGCTTTGCTAAATTCTTGTTTCAGCTATTTACAGACGACGTTAATGCAATCCTGTCATAGCGGGTTATCAACTGACGTAAAAAAAAGAGCTTTGACATTGCTGTGCCAAAAAATGGCCGCGCTGAGGCTCTCCATGCGTAGTTGGCTGCAAACACCAGTACTTTAGAAACGGGTAGCTGATAAGAGTCGCCTAATGTGGCCTCGGTCCGAACGTTACGCGAAAACGACACGTCGTGCAACGTCAATTCCTATTTCTTTGCTTGTGGCTCCGTGTGATCATATCAGCGCCCTTAATTACGCATTTGGCACTCTGTCATGGGTATCTAAAAAAATCAATGTGGCACAAGGCGTAGGTGATTGACCCGTGGCAAGTAGAGCTGGATCACAGGACTTTTTAAACGCTCCAATTACACAAAGCAGGTCAATCTCGTTTGCGCGTCTTTCGCGGTACTAGTGTGCAAAATCAGCAAGTGAAATGAAGAGAATCAACCTCGTATACGCGTTTCGAGTCTCCTTAAAAATACATATAAAAACCACGGCTTCGACTTTATTCTTGACAACACATTATCAAGTGGTTCACAGTTGTCATTATGATCATCGTCTCAAAGAGCTTGGATGTTGTATCCCAGAAGAATGAAGTGAAGCGCGGAACCACGGTCGGGAGGATCAAGTTCTAATCGACATGGTGACGATAGGTGGCTGTCAGACACTGAGACGAGTAAGCACGTTTTTCTGAAAGCAAAATGACCGACGAGCGCCAAGATGTCATTGGCAAATTGCTTAGTGTATACTCTATATATGTAAGCATAAGTGTATGCGACCTGAAAATAAGAATCATACAATTTGGCGGCAAGTTTAGGTAGCACAGGAAAGTGATTCAGGAAACTTTGAGGCAAAATCTATGGCTTCATACGATGACAACCTCACACTTTGACAATACTAACGCACTATTTGAAGAGATTGGCGCCATTCAATGTCGTATAATACCTCCCTGAAGGACATCTAGCGCGCCAGAAAGAAGCTAAATGGGTCTTGTTGAACATGGAGGGTTCCTAGCCCATACGGACTTGAAACACCATAAATACCGATCTTGTAAATACCAAGGGCAAATTTTTGGCATGTATCGCGTAATATGATCTCTCTTATCACAATACGAAGTATTAAACGAAACTTCGTTGGGATATCGTAATCATGTCAACACAATCGGGATCGTTGTCGCACAGAGGAGTGGTGTCATTGTAAAGAGGTATAACTGGGACATTATCTCGAACTTAGTACTAAATACCATCAAAATGTGCCATAAGCTTCTCCTTCAAGAACTCTGTCAACCTAACGCCTCACGGAGATGAAATTCAAGATACACCGATAGTGCATCGACGTATGTATTTATGTATATTACCAAATTGTTACGGACTCCGCATCTTTCTTGCTCGACGATTAAAAGGAAGTGTGATACGCGTTGCGGAAACGAAGGCGTATTGTAGCGGCTCAAAACGACGGGCAGTTCGGGTACAGCGCAACATTCTGTTCTGGAAGAGATGGATATCATATGAGAGAAATTTGCGCCTTGTCTTACAACGTTTATTCAAGCCTATAGCTGGCAATAATGTTATCTCACAACCCATTCACAATCATCCAAATAATTTGTATGAATGCACAACCACAACAAGATATCCCGAATATACCGAACGACACGAAGCGGATATATTTACATGGAAATACCAATACTGGAGCCAAAACTAGACTCTATTTTACAAAAAAGGCTATTTAAGACTGGAGGCCACGGAAATATGGCGCCTACTTTTAAAGTGAAGATAAGTATATGTAGATGCAGATGATCTCTTGGTTGCACTTCTGCGCGTGATATCCATGCCGTTATATTGATGTAAAATTACTGGGGTGCTGGGTGTGACCTAAAAATGAATGGCCAAAACAATCGAATTAAAATCCGATCCTTATATTGCTAAGAGAGACTATCAGCTTACAAAACGATTTGGTGCGCAGAGGAAGACGTTATATTCAGATATGATGGCAGATTGTGTTCTGCAATCATTGAAAATTCTAGTACCACCCATGATCTTCCACATAGATGAGGCCTCCTTCAGCGCTAACCTAAATGAAAAAGATTCAAATCATCCCGGCTTGACTTTGCAAAAAGACACAGTACAAATTAATAAATCCATTAAATGTGATTAAATTTTGCTCTTCGAACACGGTAGCATTACTAAAATATCCCCACATCCCCGCACTCGATTTTCTCGCTACTGTAAGTACTTTGGCGCTGGTTCTCACTAGGATAAAGGGTACAGCCTTGCGATAGCTATGTATATGACACGTTGAGAAATTAGTTATGTCACTTCGTCAGTATGGAGGGCTGGCGTCAGCGCGAGGATCGTGGATTCGTTTTACTCGTTCGAAGCGTGGATAATACGGCGTCCTCCAGGTGCCTTCTACACGCATATTCTATATTCAAGTAAGACGTGATTATTTAATTCCTACATGCTTTGACGAGCCATCGATCGCTTTGAATAGGTCTCACGGGAGCTATCGCTGTCATTGCCTCCATCAACTGGACCCCGTCAGCACATAAAAGCTGTGGTGAACGCCCCTACCGACAGTGCTTTATACAAATAAAATCTCTACATAAATGTCTCTGCACTCACAAAGAACCTTGTGAGATGAGTTGATGGATTCGTGTGAGACTTTTAGGCTTGCTCTGGAAATAGCTCCTTTTTTGCTGACTTTGTTCCTGCGCTTCTAAGACGTGATACAAGATTATAATAAAGCATCATAAAGTGTCGTTCGTAGATTCAAATGAAGTAGGATACATCGACTTGTATTAGTCTGCCTTCATGCAGCGAAGTTAAGTTATCGGAATATTATTAAAATGTGGTATGTGTCCTGGAAAGCTTCGCAATAAATTCATTTGACGTCAAGAACGCACTTCCGCCGACACCACCCCAGTCTTGCTTCGTAAAGCAATTGTGACGTTGGCAAAGGTCGTGTTATGATCATAAATATTTTACTATAGACACAGGGAGCATCTTCTGCTTCCTCCGAAATTTTGTAGATGAAGCTCACTGGATTTTTCATGTATCCCATGATTAAAAAGTCCTGCTCAATATTTGTGGTTTCGTGTGATACTCCTACTCAAACAACGTTTACCCGTTAATGAGATCATTTTCGACTACTTTGTTTAATTAATATGACCACTGCTCGACCGCAAAGAACGTGTATAAGACTCCTGCTTTATCACCGTATTTGACAGCAATATAAACTAGTTAAGGGTGATGCGGCACTTATAGATGTACGTCTGTAGTGAGAAACTTTAAGATGCACGCGCGTATGTATGTATGTATGTATGTATGTATGTATGTATGTATGTATGTATGTATGTATGTATGTATGTATGTATGTATGTATGTGTGTATGAGTGTGTAACGGGGTTACACCACATGTTTGTTTTACACAACATATGTGGGCTACATATCAGGTGTGGTTGCACAAAGGACGGAGTCCCATTTAATATGATATAATGGGGTTACACATCGGCTGGTAGTCGACAATAGGTGTGGTGCACACAAGGGATGGGATCCCCTTTGAAGTGATATTAGAACACAGTGTCAATTGTTGAAAACTGATTTCTGTCAACCATTGATTACGTGATCTTTTGAGATGTCTATTTAGGACATAAGTGAGTAGTTTATTTACGTTGTTCTAAGGTGTTCTTTTAGGTTCAAAGAAGAAATAAAGTTCAGTTCCCATTTTGATCAACAAAAGACACGTGCCTCTCAGAGGCGTCTTGTGATCGTTTGAGGAGGTAGCAACACTTGTTAAGGCAGCTACTACTTGTGCACTCAGTGCGTTTGAAGCTCTGAATCATTTGGTCCCCCTGGAACAGGGACCGCAAGCTCTCTGAGCTTGTTGACTCTTTGAGTCGGGTTCTTTGAACCAAGCCTTAGCTCTCTAAGCTGATGGCTCTCTGAGTCGGGTTCATTGAACCAAACCTTAGCTCTCTCAGCTGCTGACGCTTTGAGTCGAATTTGTAGAATCAAAGTTGCTCGTTGAGCGTTAAAGCCTTCCTCTGACTTAAGGAGCTGTGAAGCTCCGCTACACTTAGTAGCACTAGTAGTCAATCTACGCCTGAGTCGGTAAAGACTGATCCTCTGTGAGGATGGAGAAATCCACACCTCTCACTGAGGCCTAGAAGGTCGAGCTTGATCAGCTGACCGCTGCCGTAGGCCCTGAATATGTGGAGTTTCTAGCTGCACAAGGTCCCGATGTGCTCAATGCACGAGTCGAGACCTTCATGCAGTATGAAACAGCCCTCCTAGAGCAGGTTCAAGACCAAGTAGCGTCGGCTATGCCAACACGCTACGTGGCGATGCTAGATGTTGAGGCTAATCCTCGTCTCCTTCGGGTGAGCGTCAAAAATTACTCCGGGAAGAAGGGGTTGAATCTTACCCTCTGGATCCGTGAAATTGAGATGGGCATGAGATCTGGCCTTATCTCACTTGAGCACCAGCGAGTTTCGCTGGCCATCTCTAAGATCGATGGAAGAGCTAGAGAGTGGGCTCTGACGTGCAACACGTCTGTCGACTTGGCTTTTCCCACATGGGATTCGCTCAAGATAGATCTTTTGCGAGTTTTCTCGCCGCCTAACCAGGCTTATCGCGTGCGCTCACGCTTCTTGTCTACCTGTCAGGGTAAGAATGAGTAAACGGACTATGTCCAAGAGTTGAGAGCTATGATTGCTGCTATGAAGTGTGATCCTCACCCTGAGACAGTCTGTGTGACTGTCTTCATGGTAGGTCTTCGTAATGGCGTTGCCAGGACCGATATCTTTTGGGTCCATCCATCTACTTTTGAAGAGGCGGTGAGCATCGCTCAGAATGCTGAGAACAACTTCAAGTCGGCCAGACTTGGTTGGAATGGGTACATACCAAGCTTTGAGAGGGCGACCTCTGCGAGCACCTCGGTTTACTGTAAGTAGAACCGATGGATCTCAGCCATGCTTAAGATGAAGGATAAGCTGAGCTTCAAGTTGCGAAGCAACAACAGGAAATGAGACGCTGTTACATGTGCGGAAGCACTAAACACTTGCGTCCCGCTTGTCCTTTGAGCAAGCAGTACCAGACTCCTACGAGTCGAAAGCCCGTCCCCAACCATAAGTCTGGTAAGTCACGGGGTAACGTCGACCATCAGTGGACGCGGGGTGCCCTATTGGGGTGGAATTGAGTTCTGTTACTTCTCTACGAGGTAGAGTAAAATAGAACTCAGCCCCACAGAGCTTTGCGACAGCCAGCATAGAGCGTGGATACAAGTCTGGCTTGTTAGTCGCCGAGGCAAAAGTTAAAGGCTTTGATAAGCATTGGTCGATCCTAATCGACTCCGGAGCATCATGCAATTATGCTCGACGGCGTTCTCTTGAGGAAATTCAGTGATACTCTAAAGCGCTCAAAGCGCATGAAGGTGATTCGATCACCGTTCGTTCAGCGACTGGTAGTCGCGTCACGGTGCCTAAAGCTACGTTGAACTTAGGTTTGAAGTTTTTGGACTTTGATAGTATTGCAAGCTGTCTTGTCCTCGATTTGGATTCGAGATACGATCTCATCCTGGGTATGCCTTGGCCAATAACGCCATGAGCCATGGGTTGATTGAAGGTCTAAGACCTTAGGCGCCACGCGCAATGTTCCTAGCGAGGCTTTGGAGAGTCATGAACCCACCTTTGCTAGGCAACAAAAGCGCTATTGGCTCGAGCCATTGACAGAGGGCGTCAACGTGCTGGATATTGGTAGATTCGGGTAAATTAATATTAATATCAATGACATCAATATTGAGCGGAGATCTTTCACCGTATGTGAAGAGAGTTGTGCTCCGTTGAGTGATACCCGTTGTAAAACTGAGTCACCGCATGCTGCAGGCATAGTTGGACTAAGAGCCGAGACATCAAGAATATAATTCCTCTGATGTGAGTGGGGTGGCACGTGAAATTCCACCGAGTGAGGGCAGCCGAGGTGGCGACTCACTAAATGTCGGGAATGAAATTGTTGGCGAGAATCCAGAGTTTCCAGGGCTAGGCCCGGATGCTGTACGCGAAGTGTTACGTGTAACTCCACTGGGTGAAGTGTTCGAGTTACGTAACTCTTCACCAGATGTCGTTCAAGACATGAGCTCTCGTATAGAGCGTGATAAGATATATAGCACCAACGGGACCTACTGTTCCGGCCTCTAGGAGGCGTAAGGTTTCCTTCAAAAACGGTCGTGGCGTCGGGTGGCAACTGTTAAGCGCCCAACGTATGAGAAATTACGAATTGATAATATTAATAATACACTATATACACTTGTCAATGGGTTGACTGGCCAGGTTGATGGCAATATTAGCATTGAGACTCCTCTAAACTTGGATACTCTCTTTGAATTAGACGAAATGTCTGATGGCGAATTTAGCCAAGCCTTGCAGGCAGGAGAATTGTCCGAGTTAGCGGTCATTCGGCCTGATATTGAGTTGAACTCATCCTCGTTATTGGACGAGTCTGTCCTTGAGGACACAAAGGCGGCATTGGATGCCCGTAGTGGATCTTTGATCCTTAAGGATCCTCTTGATCCGTTCTATTCTTTGGTAAAGGAGTTTCAGGACGTGGTGTGCCACAAACCACCGTCCGTCTTACCTCTCGATAGAGGTGTACGTCATGAAATTGACTTGATTCCTGGAAATAGATACTGCGTAACACGGCAGTGGCCTTTACCGAAGGAATAGTGTGACGTCATTGAGACTTTTTTCGTGCAAAGCACGCGGCAGATATGGTTAGTGAGAACGAATCTCCCCATTCCACATCGACCTTCTAAGTCGAAAAACCTAATGTGAAGTGGCGCATTGTTCATGCTCACAATAAGCTTAATGCGGCCACCATCCCGGCTCAGACACCAATTCCGAGGAGGGATGGTCATCATAACAATATTGTGGGATGTACAATGTAAAGTGCGCTCGACTTAGTCGATGGTTATTACCAGCTGCTCATGCGAGAAAGCGACATTACGCTGACAGCGGTCAGCACTACAAACGGTATGCTCTGGGAGTGGCTTGTTATGCCGCAAGGGTTATCAAATGCCCCGGATATTCTCAATCGTCTTGTGACACAATTGTTCAGACCTCACCGAGGATATGCACAGACGTACTTTGATGGCATCTTTGTCCATAGTCGTGCTATGAACGGTCTGTCGGATGTGGACAATTACATTGACCATTTACGAGCAGTGCTCGAGTGCATGCGCACAAAAAAGTTGTAAGCCAACGCATCTAAGTGCATTTTTGGTGCACAAGAGATCCTCTTTTAGGGTGCTTTATTGGTAAGCGAGGCCTTAGAGCGGATCCCGCTAAGATAAAAGCCATGGTTGATTGGCCGGTTCCAACGATCCAAAAGGACTTACGTAAGTGGCTTGGCTTGGCAATTACTTGCACAAGTACTGCGCGAATTACGCAGATATGGATCGGCCATTATCCAATCTCCTTAAAAAGGATGTGGAATGGTGCTAGAATATCACCGAGCATGATGCTTTTCAAGCAGTAAAGGAGATTCTCCTTCATGCGCCAATCTTGGCTTTGCCTGATCCTGATCGATCTTTCATTGTCTTCTGTGACGCATCTGACTTTGCCATAGGCAGTGCTCTTTTACAAACAGATATTGATGGACGAGAGCGCGTTATCGCGTTTGAGCCTCGACAGCTCAAAGCTGCAGAAAATACCTATCCTGTTCATGACAAAGAGCTACTTGCAATGAAGTATGCTCTCGTCAAATTCAGAGTTCATCTTCTTCGCTCTAAGCCGTTTGTGATCTATACAGATCATACGTCACTACGCACTGCGACCCAGTCGCCTCACCTTTCTCAGAAAAATGGCTCGTTGGCTTTCCTTCTTTGCCGAGTACAACTTCGAGGTGAAGTATAAGCCGGGCAATCAGAATGCTTTAGCTGATGCGTTGTCCCGCAAGCCTGACTATGAGCTTGCTCATGTTACGACTCTGTCGTCGTCGGTCTTTGACCTCAGCCGTTCGGCAATTGCCAAAGATGAACATTGCATAGCCCTGCTACGTGCTCTAGGGAGCGGGGAGTTCCAGGGCTCGGACATAGACTTGCCGAATCGTTTACGTGCGAGGTTACATCGATATTACATCGATCAAGACATGTCGTACTAAAGCACTGATGTCGAGGATACTCCTCGTATCGTTGTCTCTCATGATGAGGAGTTGAAGTATCGGATCCTCTATGAGGCACATGATACTGCGTTGAGTGGTCATTTCGGTCGTGAGAAAACCTACGGCTCAGTTAGCCAATGCTTTTGGTGGCTCAAACTATACAAATGGGTAAGTACATATGTGCGTACGTGTGAAACGTGTCAACGGGTGAAACCCTCACCTCATGCGGCCGAGCCGCTGGCTAGTTTGCCTGTACCCAAGGGGTGTTAGGAGTCCATCAGCAAGGATTTCTCGTTCGGTTTACCGAAAGATTGGTATGGCAATACGAATATTGTGGTCTTTGTTGACCGTTTGAGCAAGATGGCGCATTTAGCGGCGGTGCCGAATACCATTGATGGTGAAGGTACAGCTTCGATGTTTATAGGACGAGTTTTTCGACAACACGGTTTGCCGTGGCAATTGTCTCTGATAGAGAACCTCGCTTCACTGGGAAGTTTTGGAAGTCCATATTTACGGTAATTGGCACACGATTGAACATGTCCACATTAAATCTTCCGCAGACCGATGGTCAAACCGAGCTAGTGAAATAAATTATCGGTGACATCTTGCGCAGTGTTTGCGCTGAAACGCCTAAGAGTTGGAGTTCGATGCTCCCTGTCGTTGAGTTTGCGTTGAATAACGCCGTGCATGCCTCCACCGGCTACATACCGTTTTATGTGAATGGTCTCACACACCCTCGCGTTCCGTTAGCGCTACCACTGCGTGGTTCAGGGAATGGTGGGGGAGGAGCTGCCGATCGGCTTGCTGATATCAGCCCTGCTACTGTTCAAAAACAGGTAAGCGAGTTTATCGCAACGCAATTGAATGTCTTACTTCATGTGCGTGACGCACCGGCTGATAGCCAAGAAAATTAGAAGAAACAAGCTGATGCTGAAGGCAGAGGTTGTAATGAACATTATGAGGTCGGAGACCAAGTTCTACCTAATGCCAAAATTGTAACTACAAATGTAGCGTCTGCTGGCTTCAAGACAAAGTTGCGTCCGCGCTTCATTGGACCATTCAAGGTCGTCGCCAAGAAGGGGCTTGCGTATACGCTCAACCTTCCGCGCAAACTGCGCACACACCCTGTGTTTTACGTGGGCTTGCTTAAGCCGTATCGGGATCCGTCCCACGTGAACCTGGAGTCACTTGCGCCGCGTAGGTTGGCCTTGCCATCGGTTGCTGAATCCGTATCAGGAGGTCAAGCTGAGCCTCCATCCAGGCTTGGCCTAGCTCCAACACCTGGACAGGGGCTTGCATCGCGTCAAACGCACTCTGGGTCTTACCCAATGTCTCACGGAGATCACTCAGATCGAGAAGCACCTTCTTATGCTTCTCCTTCGGTATACCGACCACCTCCGACGCTGCTCAATGAGTAAGGGAACCGCCAGTTCCATGTGGAGCGACTCCTAAAACGACGTCGTCGTCAGGGTCAATACCAGTGTCTGGTGAAGTGCCGGGGGTACCCGGAGTCGAGGAACTCGTGGGAGTTTGAGATACCTCTTCGTCAGAATTGCCCATACGCCATTGATGTTTTAAACATCGTGGCAGGGGTCATCCCTCGATCTAGAGCGCTTCTCACCAATAGTGGTGGAGGCAGGTGGGTAGTTGGGCACCGCTTGGCCAACACCCACATCAACCGGTACAGCCAGAGCATAGCGTGTGCGAGTTTGCAACTGGACTATGGCCTTAAGCTTGTCATAATCATATTGAAGCTTTCGTTCTAGACGAACATATGCCACATCGGCACTTGCTCTGAGATCTAACACGCTGCTGAGTTGTCGTTCCGATGCACTCAGCTAGCAAAAGCGTTGTCTTTCTTCTCCTGAGATTAGCCAGCGAATAAGAGGGTGGGTATACCCTTCATCGGTGGAACCGGTGCACCCCGTGCTTGCGTATCAAGTCTCAACTTGTATTGACTTTGAGTCGTCAAGTGGGGTTGCAGGCACCTGCCACGGAGTGCCTGTCGAATTTCCACCTCATCAGAAGATGTAGGCTCAGCGCCAATGGCCCACGTTGCCAAAGAACGACCTGTCGCTTGGCGTATACGCTCTTCCACATTAAGTGGTGTGAACAGATAGCCACGACGACCCTCAAGGGTTGCACCAAGCTGCATACAGCGCTGAGCGCTCTCCTCTCGTTGGATAGCCAACTGTTGTTGCTCATCGAGCGGATGGTGATGATGGCATTGCCCACGATGGGTATTTGATGCGGCGCCGGTGGCGCGTTGTCTTCGCCACGCTCGGCAAATGGGTTCGGTGCAGTATGAGGCGATGCGTCTTGCACTGGTGAGTCGGAAATTGTCCTCTCTTCACAATGGATATTGGTATCGCTACCATAGTCCACCTCCACATCATTGCCGAGTTAGGAAGAGAGAGCCGAGGAGCCATTGTGTGGCGATCCCATGGTCTTTTGTGTTTTGCAAACCGTGAAGGTTGGAGCGCACACACACCGTCCTCTACGAGGAAAGAATTAGATCGACGTTTTGTGTAAACGTCAGTCTTGTGGGGGAGGGTGTAACGGGGTTACACGTCGACTGGTAGTCGACAATAGGTGTGGTGCACACAAGGGATGGGATCCCCTTTGAAGTGATATTAGAACACAGTGTCAATTGTTGAAAACTGATTTCTGTCAACCATTGATTACGCGATCTTTTGATAGGTTTATTTAGGACATAAGTGAGTAGTTTTTTTACGTTGTTCTAAGGTGTTCTTTTAGGTTCAAAGAAGAAATAAAGTTCAGTTCCCATTTTGATCAACAAAAGACACGTGCCTCCCAGAGGCGTCTTGTGATCGTTTGAGGAGGTAGCAACACTTGTTAAGGCAGCTACTACTTGTGCACTCAGTGCGTTTGAAGCTCTGAATCATTTGGTCCCCCTGGAACAGGGACCGCAAGCTCTCTGAGCTTGTTGACTCTTTGAGTCGGGTTCTTTGAACCAAGCCTTAGCTCTCTAAGCTGATGGCTCTCTGAGTCGGGTTCATTGAACCAAACCTTAGCTCTCTCAGCTGCTGACGCTTTGAGTCGAATTTGTAGAATCAAAGTTGCTCGTTGAGCATTAATTCTTCGTCTGCCATAATTCATAAATCGCTAATTAGATTACCGGTTGGCTTTAAGCTCGTAGACTTTTAATGATCTACCGACCGCTGAAACCAGTCAATTCGGGTAGGGTGCAATGACGAACACATATAATAAGATTTGTTCAATGAATTAATTTATCAAGACATTATCAACTTCTGTGGTACGCGAAACTAATCGGAAGTGTACGAAAACGGCACTTAGCACCGCTGAACAACGTGGTTTCATATAGTTTGATTTGACGACATCCTCCCAGATTCCTTGTGAACCGTCGCTCGCGTGGGAACACACAAAGTAACACAACTTGCGAAGGGAATTACTTGTCGATCTTGAATTCACGGGTACGTGTAAAGGCCACCAAAAGTCTGTGGCGCAAAGAATGGAGATAGTCAGACGTTTGTCGCCATTTTCGTTACTGTAATTCAATGGCGAATTTATAGCACGGCATTTTGGATTTTGGGCTGCCACAGAGTTGCTAGATTATGTATTCCGCTTAGGACGGCGCTCGGACCCCTGTGGTTTCTATCATTTTTACAAAGGATACCGGCCGGTATCAATCTGACCGCCACTTCAATCTTCTTTAGATGGGAGACAGCGCTAGGTGCTATGCAGCACGATGGCGCTATTTTTGACCGCGGAAAAAGGCCAACAACCCAATCATTTATACAGTCTTTCGACAAGGTATTGGACGCTTCGGTCCCCGTCGTCAAAATGTTTTAGCATTTCATACGGACTGGATCCACGACGTTTAATGGACGTCGTTCCAGCAGATTCCACCACATATCCTCCGAGTAAGGCGAGGGCACCGCATCTTTTATTGACGATGGGTCTGCCCATGTAAGGCAGGATATTGTAGACACGCGTTTTATAGAACAAAGAAGAGACCTAGCCTTGTATACGAGCTTCATGACAATACACGAAGCAAGTCGGCAGGTCCAGTGATGTAGTGACGAATATGTGTATTGACGTTGTTGAGAGATAAATTTATAAGTTACTAAATACTAACTTTTGGCGGCTCAAAAAGTAAAAAACGGTCTTTTTCGAAAACCTTCTACATAAATGCCATTTGTGACCAAGACGATGTTGCTCAGAGGGCGTCAGTCTTTAGCATCACATATTCGCTACGTTAAGGTTTTAAAAACTGCAATTCTCACCGATGTGCATTAATAAGCTTTTTATCACGAACTGGTACATTGAAATGCGTTGTATAATCAACGTCACTGATATCATCCTCGACGTGACACAAATCACTCTAGGCGCCACCGTGAGGCGTTGAAGGTTATGTTACACCGTACTCGTAATATAAGATAATATCGCGTGGTACAAGATATTCTATGACCCGCTAGGCATATATGCATACCAACTTCTGGCACAAGCTTTTTATTTAACGGTACATCACGTGTTATGGCATGAGCTCCGCTCCAATAGCTTACACGTGACCGAGAGGCCTTAAGAGAAAGTCCATTGTATAACTGATTCTGTACTCTGAATATATATAATAAATAAGTGACTCGAAATTGTAAAAGGTGTATCTGGCCTGATATAATCAACCTTTAGACGTATCTCAATCTTATCAGATAATCGTAGGTCTACATTCCCATTTATATGCGACGTGCTACACCCGCTAAACTGGATGTAGGGTGATAACTTATAACGCATGCACAACTAAGTAAGAAAATAGTGCAACAGCGTAAGTCCAACTAACACATTAGATGTGACAGAACAGGTTTTATCATTTACATCATCAAATTGTTAATTCAATGGCCTCAGCAAAGGACTAAGTACAAAGTAGATATGTGATGCAGTGATCGTCGTGAAACGACCTATAACATTCTAGTGGCTGCTATTTTGGTAGGATGCTCCACATCTACTTACCCAGATCGTTTTACCTTTCATTTGCTGTTGCGAAAAACAACATCAGTGGTTTCATATCAATTTTTTTGAAAAGACGATTCCTCCTTTGATCGTTCTTTCGAGAAAAGATTCGTGACGTCTAAATAATAATGTGAAAATGTCCCATATCTATCAGTACTTGCAATATTGTTCTGGCCACGACTAGGGGCACACCCCACTTTTGCAAGGGACACACCCCATTTTGCTACGGGCATACCCGCCCGCATAAAATAATATAAAATAACTTTCGCATTATATAGTGCATAATAATGTACGTGTACAGTACATTGAAATTGTATGTAGAAGCACTCAACCGAATTGCTGAAATTTTCGGCCTATGCTATGGAAGTTAGCGAGAAGAATTACATCTACTGCAAAATAGAAAGAGTATGTCTATAACGCCTGTATTGGCCGCGCAATTGCTTCTATGTTCCATAATGCTCATACAATACGACAGGAAACACCGGATGATAACGCGCACTAGCTGGAATCTTAAAACAAAGTAACAAGGACTGAGAGAGGGACAACCGTCGCTAATACAGCTACAACCTCCACCTACCGCTCTCGTTGGTATCAGAAGTTCGTCCAGGAACGAGATGGTAACAACCTTAAACGGTTTTGCGGCTGCCCAAGGGGATTCCATCGTCGTCGCTAGATAAATGAAAACGAGGCGGGGTCTACAACAGGTCTACTTCAAGTGCGATCGTAGCGGGACCTACAAAAACAGTCATAACATCACCGACGGTAAAAGGAAGCGACGAAATTCCAGCAGGTTGATGAAATGCATGTTTAAAAGGTGCGACGATGCGAAATCAGATGTAATTTGGAACTCCAGCATGGTCACCGTCGATGACAGCCACAATCCTTCGTCGGTCCGGTCTGGCATACTGCCCACCAAATATCTCTCGCACTGACAGGTTTTATCTATTAAGGGGCTGCTCGACGCAATGGGGCCCCCACGAAGCATCCAGAATCAAATTAAAATACATGGCTTGAAGGTTTCCATGAAGAAGATAAACAACACCGTCAGGCATCTGGACAAGAAAGAGTTGAATGGCAAGAAACCGGTCGAAAGGCTGGCAAAAGCTCTCAGGGATGAAGCCTATGGAACAGAATTGATTTTAAGCGATAATGAAGGTGTTACATATTAGTTTTATTGTACACCCGGCAATGGGGGAGTTGAAGAGACTAAATCACGAAGTGTTAGTCTTGGATTATACCTACACGACAGACTATAACCGTATGCCTCTCCTGCACGTCGTCGGTTCCACCTCATTACACACAACATTCTCTGCGGTCTTCGTTTTCATGAGAAATTAGAACGAAGAGTCGTACAGGACTGCTATTGTGTTCTTGCACAAACGCTTACACATAATGCTCTGCCAAAAGTCTTCGTGTTTTATCGAGAACTCGCTCTGATTCGGCGTAGAGACATCACTTATTTTACAACTCGAATTTGTATTTTTGCGTGGCATATTGTACGTGCCTCGTCACAGAATGTAGTATAAACGTCCACAATTACTACACGCGTTGCGCATTTGCCCGTGCCTGTCTCGGCTACAACGTCGGAAACGAGTGGTGTCCACGGACGATGGTCAGGTCACTCAGCATGGTACCATTGGATTGGATGTTGTGTTCGAGACCGTAGGGCTCCGAGCAGGCTTTGTCAGTTTGGATACCGCCCTGACCAAGATGGATTGATAAAACCTTGCGCACGAATGGATTTGCGTAAAAGATAGGGATATAGAAATCAGTGGTTAGTGACAATACGTTTTACTTATTGTTCTGCACTATTAAATGTAAAGCCGTTTTTATCATTTTAGGAGGGCGGGTGTGACACTAGCAAAAGTGGGATGATGCCCAAGTCGTACCCTAATATTTTGGCCGCGGTTTTAGGAAGTATCTCCTGTTCCACTTATGAAGTAAATACGTAATCCATGGAATTTAATTTATATTCTATTAGTGAACGATAGGAATCTACGTTGACGTAAGCCTGTCTTAGGTCTATGATTCCCTGTTATTCCCACAAAGGTATCGATTTAAACGTCTAGATTCCTTGACGGGTACATGACTCATGGTATTGCTACCTTCCAGGTCCTTGACAATCACATTGACCTTCGCTCAAGATCAATGGGCTAAACACGGTCAAAGTCGTGCGATATCGTTTGTGATTATTGAAAGTGAGTAATTCATGTGTACCCTCCTTTAATTCTGTAAGCACTTCTAGAGCTTTCATTCGTCACCAGGCCATAAAAAAAGCTGAATCAACCATTCGGGAGGCCTTCATATGACCTAAAATATATGGAGCGTTACCCCCTATCGATCAATATTCACCACGTACAGCCAGTTTAAATACGGTGAAAGAAATCTTCATCGCGCATCATCGCTCATGCGAATATCTTTGGCACCGTCGTCAGTATCGACATCCCATCATACCATAAGTAGTATCGTTAACCTTCTTCAGGCTTGAAGAGCCACTCGTCAATATTTCTGGCGAACGCACGTACAGCGACCCAGCAAAAGGGGCAAGTAATTGCTGTTGTTCAAATCGTTTGAGCAGTCAAGCAGCTTATTCTCGAAACAGATCTGCCTCTTGATACCCTTTCTGATGAAGCAGGGTTAGTTTATCGTAAGACGTGTTGGTTCTACGATGAATAAACGTAGCGTTTCCTGGTACGTTGTTTGTCTCTAACCCGGTAGAGCAACATTGCACCGGCGGCTGGCCGAAGGTTGAGCTTCAACGCGTTCTTTCCGACATCTTCAGATGATGAAGACGTCATGCGTGGTGTAACATCTAACCTCGTACGTGTTTATGGATGTGTTTGTGATGCGTAAAAACACCACGGATGCTACCCATTTTAGTGGAGAACGTTCCGCTTTCACTGACACATAATGGGCAGTCTACCGTTGTGACAGCACAAAATGTGAATTTAATTTGGATGCACACCGTTGAGTAAAATTGATCGTAGGCAACGAATTGAGATCTTTCGTTGAATGAAAAGAGAGAGAGAGAGCTATATTTCGAAAAACTAATACGTTTAGTGTAACATATTCGTATTACGATTGATCGTGTCTTGACACAACATGCATATTGAGTGCCTCACCCACCACTCATTGCGCTTTGTTGATTGCTCGCATTGTTGGCTACTAAATGGTCGATATGGTTCAATCCACAGCATGTTGTCAGCCGCTATCGCGTATTATCTTCGTAGCGGTAATGTCATTGTGTAACGCTCTGACGCAACATTGTGGAACATTGTCTGCTAGTACAAAACCCACAATGCCACACAAAATAATGTCAATATTATGGATCATATGATTGCATTAAAATTGTGCCTATCAAATGAAAATCTTAGTTCCTTTTTGATTTTGGGAACCGTGATACGCACCGCACCCTTATGTTATATGTACCACATCCCATATTTCGCAGTAACAGGAACCAAAATTGTCGCTTCTAGAGCGGGGTTTTTACCTTTCAAAAAAATTTGTCGATCTCTCAATTATGACTATAATCTTATCTGCGGCCCGTCGTTAGCATTACGATGGGGGAACATCTACGAGAGATGGACAAGTCGACCGAAATTATCAACGGCTCAAACGATGAGAACGTCATCTCTGCCGCAACAACGTGTACGTATCAAATACGTAATTTTGTTCCGCCTCGAACGTTTAACGCAGCGAGATACAGACATAACGGACTAAAAAGATGTTAAGGAATAGAAGACCGACGGGACAGTACGGATTCTTGCAGTACACTGATGAACAATATTGTGGATGAAACTGATAAGTTTCAATGGATAATCGGAATAGGCTAATAACAAGACAAGACCATTTGTTTGACAGGAATTGGATGCTCAAGATGAAGCAGCTCAAACTATCAAATGTCGTATACCATGTCTAGATTACCCGACGCGGCGAACAGTTGACGACGCTGGAGTTGACGGACGGACTTCACTGGTAAAAATAATGAGTGATAGTAGCTACGAGTGTGCAGTCACTGAAAGATGTTTGTGGCGTGGTAAGTTGTTGCGCACCAACAAGCCAGGATACGATCAAGCTCGAGTTGCTGTTGTTAATCATTGACCAATAAATGCTGACGCGCAAGAGGTACCACTCGGCAAGGGCAACACCCAAGACAAAGTCATGCCCTGCCCGTCCGTGCTGAGCTGTGTCGAGATAATGAAGCAGCTTTACTACTCTTTTACGTATAAGGAAAGATGTTGTCGATTCTAACTAGTGGTCGTTCTTCGATGATTGTCCAGGCCCTTTCCGTTGGTCGAATGTCGTGGGACCAAAGTGTTTGGCAAAAATCTTAAGCAAGCGAGCACGAAGAAGCATCGTTTATGATTATCCGTAAATTGCTATGGATACCCCAAGTTGCGTGCTGGAGATAGTGTGTCGTTGATACACACGAGGTGCATCATGTTCGACAACGAGAAGAATAAAATCGACATGCATGTTTAGAGCCGAGTAAACAGTCTTTAAGTCGGTAATGCAAATTCGAGTCACTTCAAATTATATCTCTATTAAGGATAATACAACCATGAGCATTGCGTTGATACTATCTTCAATGTACATATTAGTAGCCGAAACTAAGAGGTCATTAATCATTTCATATGGTTCGGGCGAGCCATCAACACTTGGTCTTTTATTTTCTTTGTCTGTTAGGATTCTGGGTACTTAGCTAAAATCGGTGCTTGCATTCTGCTCGCACTACAGAAAAACTTGAATGCTACAAAATTGATATCGAGCAACGACACTCGCGCATGAACACAATTCATTTAATTCTTTCACGTACTAGACGTCTTGCATATTCTTTTCAGTACTAATAGTGGTTGTGGCACCGATTATTGGTAAAAGTATACAAAAGTATGCCAATGTACTGGGAAGGACAATAATGGAAACTGGGAAACTAAACTGTCTTTGACGTCGAACGGAACAGTTTCGGATGTTGTGTTCTTCCTCGTTGCACTCACCTCATTTTCTCTTCCGTCCTGCAGCTGTTAAATAACACGAACCCTCATTAATTACGCATTGTAATGCCGAGGGGTCTCTCTGTGTCGACTTTTGTGACAAAAACTTGGCACTTCCCTGCTATCTACCACGCCACAGACCATAGCGAGATTGAATACTGTATCTATGCTATCGCCTTCGACAAATTTTTGCTAATATCTTTCGAAAATGTGTTGATGATGTGGAGCAAGGTTTGCGTGCCTTTACACAACCTGGCTCATTTATTCTCGAATGATGTGTTGGGTACGGCATCAGCCATTGCAGAGAATATTATTACAGCCACCAATGCTGCCAAAAATCTGTCATATATGATTTTTGTACCATCGGTCACCATGCGCTTCATCATATGACAGCACGGGATTCCCATTATTGCCATGTATGATCCAGTACATGTAGGGGAGTCAGCCGGTATTACTTGTGCGAGCTGATAGCGTCCAAACGCTTCTTTTAAAGCTTCGTATGAAATCTTTTTCACCACGTCCGACCACAATTATGACTCATGTCTCAGTCGCAACCTTGCCTTCTGGATTGCCGAATCACGACTGATCTGAACCTTCTGGTGCGTGTGGTGCAATTTAATTTTTGTCGTAAATTGTTCCAAGACACCAGTATATACATTTAATCAACTCATAATAGTTGTGTGAGTGCCCTCGACTAGCGAGGTCACATGTAGATTATAGCGAGGAATGTGACGTGTCCACGCCTTGACAAACTTTTCCTTGTGCGTGAGCCATGTCTTATCCAGGTAAGAACTGAAAACGAACCGATGCTTGGCCTTCATTGCTTGTCATTCATAGTCAAAATTTCTCTGGTAATCGTAGGACAGAGCCCATATCAATCCCCCATAAGTCTGTCCATCCCTCAGATGTGGCAAACTGATTTTATAGATTCGCCAGCACATTTTTTTTGATTTGCTAACGCAGAGCAAGTTGTAGGCTGCAGGAATAACGCTTTCGATTGCGTTCATAAGTGTAATCTCTCTGTACATCACAAACACCATCGCATTGGATCTGTTAAGCGCTTGTACAAAATCTCTCAGTTGCGTAACTGGCCACAAATAATCATCCTCCGTCTCCGCAGACATGAATTAGTATGCAAGTAAGAACGACCTGTTCGTTAATGTTACACCCATGATGTGTAGTAGAGGCATTTGGTACATTTTGTTTTTTACGTCGAGTCCAAAAGATGAACGTCGTTTGCAGAATTATCGCTCGCAATAGCAACGACGGAGTCGGGCGATATGAAGATGTAAGAAAAGTTGCCTGAGTCATCTCGAAGTAACTCATGGGTAACATTTTTCTCAATTTGCATGTACAGAAAAGCATCCAAGGGTAGGAGTTCAGCAAGAAATTCGTTTTTGGCTTTTGTCTTGATATTGTAGATAACCTGAAGGATGGCTTTGCAGGGTGGGTCGGTCTGGCGCAAGGTAGTGAAAATTGTTTTTGGCTGGAAGCCTGCTTCACACAGCTGTTTACTGTCAACAGCTGCTCATCGCTAAGGGTCCTTGCCGCTGCGTATGCTGCGACATTTTCGGATGCTGCGTGGGTATGTGTAGTATTATCAACCGGTAAAGTGAATGAGCTGTCTGATCCATTTCGTCGCAGTGTTGCCTGGAAAAGGCAGCGGGTTCGAGAGGTGCTAGTCTTGCGGGGACCCTGCCTTTTCCATGTGTATGCTCTACCATGTACACAGTGAACGACAACATGTTTTATCTTTCCGCCTTTTCTGTTCCCAACAGTTCGCGATTTTTCGCATTTGAATTCGTAGCCTTCTGCTGATGCATGGGCATGAATACTTTTCCATGCTTTATCAAGCGGCGAGAAAGTCGCACCATCTAGTGAGGTCAGCGGCATGGAGTAGTGGTCTCCTTAACGGCAATTGGGTCCTATATTGGAGAATACCACTTCTTAAAAATGCCGGTAATATTGGGTAGGCTTTTGCATGTAGGAAACCGTTATCGGGATAGGACAATTTGTTGACGAATGAATAACCTTGTTATAAGATAACCCCATACCAGTGGGACACACGTGTCTGTCCGAAATTGAAACGACTCTTGTTTAGTTGTACAGACTTTGTACTTAAAGCGTGTATAAACGTGAATGATTTAGGCTTGTTTCTTAGAATTAGCGGTTTTTGTAAAACAAAAACATATCCATCATTTTATCGTGTAGCGTAAATTTGTATTCTTGTACATTTATTTGCCGTAGAAAAGGGTTTTAATCTTTTTTGTTTTTGACAATGTCTGCTTTTAAATATCGATTTTATTTAGTTACACACCCACCCTATGAACGTATACACCCCTGAAATAGAGGCCCCTTCTTAAGTTCTGTAACCTCCCTAGCTAGGTACTGCAAAGTTAAACACACAAAATTCCATATCAACATTCTTAGCTACGAACACCCCCTCCTCGTGATGCAGACTTCTTTTGTGTAAAGACACAACCTAGCGAATGACATCCGCTCTCGTTACCCGGCACACACCCCTATAACTACCCCTAATACTACATTTTACTCTATTTCAAACAGCGTCTAGAACAACGTCAACAACGCCTCAGATGAGAGCAGCAATTCATCCGTACGGGCGCGTGAGCTCCCGCAGCTAGAAGCAGAGAAGAGCAGAATGTGGCCTGCTCGTTGCTCTGCACATTTCCGTACCCGCCATCTGTCTTGTTGTGGTGCCGACGAGTTATTTAATCTACAGGAATACACTGCCTGAACGACCGCAGGAGACCATCTCGTTGCTGAGATGAGCTGAGCTGCGTTTGCGCACGGACGACGACGCAGCAGCTGTCACTTCTCTGTCGCAGCCACTTGAAGCTACACGGTATATTGTCGATGGAAGTTGCACGAACGTTCTGGTGGCCGATTAACGCGACTCGATCAGATGAGCAGGTGCCACATATATACAATGGGGTACTTGTGTCTGTTTGAATTCGACTTCCCGGGTGATTATTTACTAATTTTTTGTGGATGTGAAATGTGTCTTTGACCTGCTCAGGTGCTCGGAGTCGCTGCGGTCGATCTTTGACAATGAAGCAGCGCCGGACAATCGAAAGAATAGCATATATGACCCGAGTTGTCCTGGAGGGAACGAACTCTCGTGCGCCGACGTGCTTTGTGAGCTCATGGAGGAAGACGACTGTCACCGCACTCAATTTGAGTCGTCTCGGATCAACGCTGTAAGTGCGACGGTAGGTCATTGACGAGGCGTCTATTAGTTTTCTTTGGAGGCGGCTGTTGACTCACTTACTACTGCTGAAGGGTCTGTAATTGATCATATGCGGTGCAAGTTCCCCCTGCTGCGCGGTACGAGACGGAAATACCATCACGGACGAGCATTTATGCCTGACAATTAAATCGCACATGATTTTTGTGCGCGCTTGGGACGAGAAGATCATCGCGCAGTGGGGACCATAGAAAATATGCACGCCATCATTTCGATCTACCCAAAGTTCACTGATCATTTGACGGATCACGTTGTGGATGACCTGGTACAGATCATGAGTTTGTCGCAGATCTAGACGAACGATAGAGACGCCATGCTGCAGTACGTGGCTTCTGCTTGGATTGACAAGAAGGACCAGACCAAGCCGCGATTGATGTAGCAGCTGGCCTGTGGGTTCAACTTTGGCGAATGTAAACAGGTGAAGGAAATGCGGAATGGCCCGTAAATACCTTGCCTTTTTCACGGCAAAGGGTATTCACGTGCGACACAGCTCTGGAATGCTGGCTGTGACTTCTACTCTCCCTCGGAAAGCGCCAAGTACCACTGGTACGAGACCCGAAAGGTGGTGTAGGACCGCAATTGGAGCAAGCAGTACGCAGTGCAGCAATCACGAAAGTGTAACGTTTCCGCGATTTTGCACTTGCCTATCACGAAAGAAGATTTTGATCATTCCGAACTGAAGATGTTTGTTCTCGGCACGAAGCAAACGCTCGAGCAGTGGAAGGAGTTCTCGGGCTTCTATTTTCTGGCTATGTCCGTTGCGCCCGACTACTCCCAGTTTGACAACTGGAAGCAGCTCGAGTACGTGCAGTTATCGGCCCATGATCCAAAATTACATCATTTTTGTATGTGGCCGAGTGTAACGGGTCAGCCCGTTACATGGAATTGTCACTTTAAGAAAAGTGACAATAAAGAATATGAAGTTGAATATTCGTTAAACAATATCACCGAAGCGGTGATATTGAAGGGCCGACCAAAGAGTCTGTTCATTGGTTGATATCTTGATGATATCAACCCACCAATCACCGCAAGACGCGCGCAATGAGTGGTGACGAGACGTCACCATACACTCAGTTATATTAGCATAATTAAGTTAAGTCAAACAGAGAGACGGTAGTTAAAAGACTTAATTATATTAATATAACAGTTCTGCTTTTACCCTACCTACGCTTCCTCGCTTGCCTTGTGTACGTCTGTCGGGGCACCGATATCCTTGCGTTAAGTTCACGCAAGGGTGTAGCCCGTTAGACCTGGTAGCACTTTGTAGTCCTTCCAAGGACCACAACATCCAATATGAACATGTTGGATGATGAAGAGACCTTTCACGCCACGCGTGAAGGGCTTACCCATTTGAGCGACATAGAATGGAGTGCGGTAGAACGAATGAGTTCTACCGTAGGCGAACTCGCCATTAGCGCCATGTTGGAGTATCTAGACAGAGACCAACAACATGCCGCTATAGCCAAGTTCATCCAAAATGAACTTGTTGCCGAAAGGGAGAAAGTAGCCTTGCTTCACCAGCAAGGCTCACAACAGGCCGAGCAGTTGAGAGAACTCGGTGCTCAACAGACAGAGCTGCTGTTGGGCGGGATGGCGCATGCACGTCGTCCCGAGGTCATGAAGGTTGACATCTACAAGTACAGCGGAATCCTGGAGGACTCCCTGTTACTATGGTTTGTCGAACTCGACAGAGCCTTAAGGGCTCGTCGCGTCGAAGATGAGCTAATACAACTCACATTTGCTCAAACTTACTTGGCAGGGCGTGCCAAAACTTGGTCCCTGGGACTCGAGCGTAGCGACCCACATGTGTTTAGGTCGCTAGATGACTTCAAGTTCCGGCTCAGAAAAACGTTTGAGCCGCCACGTGCTGAGTTCAGGGCTCGCTCAGAGCTCCTGAAACTCAAGCAGGGTAAGCGTGATGTGCACGCTTACGCACAACATATGCGACTCCTAGCGAGTAGTATAACGGCTAACCCAGTTCATGAACACACGTTGATTACGGTGTTCATGCAAGGGCTCGTGGAAGGGCCCGTCAGGAACCACCTGTTCCGCCTTGAGCTGAATACGCATGAAGAAGCGATATCAGCCGCGGAACAGGAAGACTTCAGCATGAGACAGGCTCATGCTAGCTCAAACTCTTACCGTCCACCGAGACGACAAGAGATCGGAGGTCCAGAACCAATGGACCTCTGCTATGTTGAGAGCGAGAGACCTCGCTCTTCAAACAACAAGCGATTGCAGAAGTGCAATCGCTGTCAGAGGTTAGGGCACTACGCATACGAGTGTAGTTATCCACGCCCAGTACCAAACAGTACTGAGCAAAATGGACGCCCATTCGCCAGAAAGGGCAATGGACGTGGGTCCAGCGCTGTTGCGAAGCCGCAACAGCGAGACGGGCCATCAAAAAATGGTCGGGGTCAGTAGGGGCGGAGCGCCCTACTGATCCAGCAACCTCAAGAGAATTTGCAAATCTCTTGACGAAAGTTGCTCCAGATACACAATCATTGTGTGCCTCTGCACCTGGTGATGACATTTCGTTCATCACCATGAAGTTGGAAGCGACAAATGATCTGTCGCTTCGTGCCCTAGTAGACTGTAAGGCGTCGAACAAGTTTGTTCGACGCCAGTCACTAGAGGGTCGTAGGCTTAAGTTCGTTGAGCGCGGCATTCCCCTCACAAGGATGACGGTGCGCCTTGCAACAGGCGCATCGATTACCGTTGAGAAACGTGTAGTAGGAATCCACTACACGTTGAAGGGCGAACAGTACGATGATGACTTCATCGTACTAGATCTGGATGACAAATTTGATGTCATCCTGGGACTACCTTGACTCAGAAAATACGAGTCAAGGGTGAGCTGGAAGCATCGATCCGTGAAGATGCCTGCTGCTTGTTCATCAGATGGCCATCTGATGAACATCTTGGAGCGTCCACAAGCGTGTGGATGTTCTGCGAGTGAGTGCGATGGCCTCACTTGCGGTTCGGTCGTTAGCACGACTGCACAAAATCACAGTGTAGTTGATCACTACACTGTGGAGCAAGATCCCGGCGGCTGTATAGAAGTACAGGCTGCGCCGAAGGTACAACACTCGAATAAGTCGAGTGGACCGGGACATGTATGCATGACTAGCGGGCAGCATCTTAGACAAAAGAAACATGTTACCTTCGAAGGGCAACATGGACATCCTAGGTCGACTGGAGAGTCGACCGTAGAGGATCGGTCCCTGACTGTGGTTGCACAGCCACATTCAGAAGACGTCGAGGGAATAAGTCCCCACGTGCTTGAGGAAGGAATTCCTCAAGAGTCACTTGCTGAGGGATCAGGCCCTCAGCAACCTGTGGAAAGAAGTTCCCAGGAAGTAACCGAGACGTTGAACGTCTCGGTCAATGACGGATCAAGCGTAGGCGCTTATACGCTTGATCTGATTGTGCCTCCGAAGTTAACTTCGGAGATAACTCAGTTGCCAACGCTACAACCGAAACGGTTCTTGCGTGATCTGCGTAGTGGCAAAGTCAAACAGATCTGCATACTCGTCACAGAGGATGAGTATGTGGCCGATATTCGGTCGGCAACAGTATTTGCTGAGAACGAACGGGTTCTCAGCAGCTCATCGATGGACGAAAGTGAACGCGATGAGAAGATTCGGATTGATCGATACGCGTCCCAATCCTGGGAGTCACTTCAGGCAAATCCTTTGTACAAGGATTTGATCGAATTCAGGGATGTGTTCCCTGAATCCGTACCTTGCGAGTTGCCTAAGGACAAAGGCAGTCGACACGAGATCGAGCTAAGACCGGGCTCGAAGTATTGTGTCATGAAGCAGTGGTCACTGCCTCGTGAACAAGTACTAGCGATCGACAAGTTCTTTGCCGATCGCTTAGCAGCGGACCATGTGAGGGAATCAACATCCCCTCACAGCTCTCCGACCTTCTGTGTGCGAAAACCCACATGAGGATGGCGCATAGTGCACGCGTTCAACAAGTTGAATGCTGCAACGGTACCGGCTCTGACGCCGATACCGAGGAAGGACGTAATCATAGATGGGATGTCAGAGAGTACCATCTTTTCGTCCATGGATCTGATGGATGGGTTCTATCAGATCCTTATGCGTGAACGGGACATCCCATTCAAGGCAGTGAGTACCACCAGCGGGATGCTGTGGGAGTGGCTAGTGATTCCACAGGGGCTGAGCAATGCCCCTGCAACATTCAACAGATGTGTCACAAATCTGTTGAGACCGGTGCGAGACTTCGCACCGAGTTACTTCGACGATGTGTTCGTCCATAGCCGGGCTATGGACGGAAAGACGGACGTTGAAGTTCACAGAACTCGCGTTCGTCAAGTCCTTCAACTTATGCGCAATCATAAGTTGTACGGCAACCTCAAGAAGTGTATATTCGCGGCTAGCGAAATACCACTTCTTGGGTGCATCGTGGGTAAACACGGCGTACGCCCTGATCCCAAAAAGATCAGGGCGATCACCGACTGGCCAGTGTTAGTCGCTTTCAAGGGACTAAGGAAGTTCCTTGACCTAGCGACGTACTTGCACAAGTACTCGCGAAACAACGCCGAGATGACTGTTCATCTTTCTTGCTTGCTCAAGAAAAATGTCAAGTGGTCATGGAACGCTGAGTGTCAGCGTTCCTTAGAGGGTATCATGCAAAGCTTGATGCAATCGCCAATCTTGGCGATTGCAGATCAGGACAGAGCGTTTCACGTGGTCTGTGACGCCAGCGATTTTGCTATCGGTTGTGCGTTGATGCAATACGACACAGACGGCGCAGAGCGCGTCGTCTGTTATCAGTCGCGTCAGCTGCAACCAGCCGAACGCAATTACCCAGTGCATGACAAGGAACTCCTTGCCACGAAGTACGCACTGGCTAAGTTCCGGGTCAATCTATTGGGAGATAGACCGTTCATCGTCTATACGGACAATGCGTCATTACGCACGGCCGTAAACAGCCCACACCTCTCGCAAAGAATGGAGAGGTGGCTGTCTTTCTTCGCGGAGTATAACTTCTCCGTGAAGTAAAAACCAGGACGACTCAATGTCGTCGCTGATGCGCTTTCGCGCCGGCCCTATTTCGAGCCGGACGCACATACCAACAGTGAAGCTAAGCCCACTGTTGCGACACTGTCAGTCAGTGTCCCGTCGTCAAGTTTACTTGACGACGTACGAAAGGCATACGCGGAAGATAAAGATCTTCTGCGATTGATGGATCATCTGGTGAATCCATCCAGTAAAATATTGAAAGATTTACCGGCTTTGTACCGATCCATATCGGATCGGTACAGTACACGCAACGGATTGCTGTACTATACAGCTGTTGCCGACGACACGCCTCGTGTAGTCGTACCCGCTCATCATGATCTGCGTTTACGCATCATGTATGAGTGTCACGATGCCCCAACAGGCGGCCATCGTGGTAGAGAAAAGACCTACCTCACGGTAAGTCGTGACTTTTACTGCCCATGCCAGTATCAGTTTGTCCGCAAGTACATACGTGCTTGCGAGGTTTGTCAACGGGTGAAGCCTAGTCCTTCATCCCGTGCGCCATTGCAGCCTCTACCTGTTCCGGCAGAGTGCTGGCAGTCCGTTTGAATGGACTTCGTCGTCGGGTTTACCGAAGACGCTCACAAGAATAATGGTATTCTTGTGTTCGTTGACCAGTTCAGCAAGATGGTGCATCTTGCTGCAGTCCCTGAGTCGATCAAGGCTCATGGTTGTGCTCGTGTCTTTCTAGACACGGTCTTTAGACTACATGGGTTACCCCGTGAACTCGTATCCGACCGTGACCCTCGGTTCACGGCGGCATTTGGGCAAACCGTGTTCCGCACATTGGGAACACGATTGAAGATGTCTACTTCTTGTTATCCCGAAACAGATGGTCAGACGGAACGTGCGAACCGTGTCCTCGAAGAGATCCTTCGAGGATATGTCCACTCGTTCCCGAGTTGGAGCGAATTCCTACCCATGGTGGAATTCGCAAACAATAATTCGGTGCATTCTTCCACACAGCACACACCGTTTTACGTGAATGGCCTACGCCATCCACGTGTGCCCACCCTTCTAGAGTTTGACTCTTGGATAAGGGGGGAGGGACTCGCTCGAGCAAAAACCGTTTTGGCTCTTGCTCATCATGTGTCGACGCTAACGTCGTCACGTATGATGCCGATGTCGATCAAGTCGACATCGATTAAGAAGATCATCTCAATAACAGCGAAGACGCTATTATTGATTCGGATGATGATGACGAGGCTAGTATATTCAGCATCGTCAACGATTATTCCAGCGAGGAATTAAACGAGCTCGCTGAAGAAGAGAGCAATCTCTTAGCAGTGCGCACGAAGCGCACTGCCAGACAAAACATAGAGTCAGCAGAGAACTTCCTGCTGACTCGAGAAGCGGTAGTCCGTTTCGTTCAGGACTCCATCGCAAATGCGGTGGACCGTCAGAAACGGAACGCAGACAAGAATGGAAGAGCAAATGTTCTTTCATTTAAGGTTAACGACCTAGTACTACTGTCAACGGTAAACTTACCTGGACATGCAGTCACTAGTGTCGGCAGTAGCAAACTACTGTCGAAATACATTGGGCCATTTCGAGTGTTGCGTCGCAAGGGCAATGCATACACACTCGAATTTCCACGTAAGATGCGCACGCATCCTACGTTTTACGTGGGGAGGCTCAGGCCGTACTGTCAGTACGAGCCTTCTTCTTCCGGTGAAGATAGCCCCCACGTTCAAGAACATCCATCAAGTTCTTGCGTTCGCACTCCAGACGATCCGTCTGGTCGCGCAGATATGATACCTCGGAACTCAACCGAGATATCTCCCCGCGAGCTGTCGCCAGCTCGCCGAATAGGGAGCGGACATCCCGCTCGACCTGAAGCTGCGCCGTGGCATAATCGGCGCGATCCCTCGCCCGATCAGCCTCGCGACTCTTGCGGTTTTTCCGCACGGTATCAGTCAAAGCGTAGCGCCGGTCGCGCTCGTGCTTCAATCATCATGCAATTCATCGATTGCGCGATCCATCTCGTAAGCGTCGAGATGGTGAGCCGAATCATCTGAAGGAGGTCTTTCCTCCTCCACCACATCCTTTAATAAATGCTCAAGGTGATCAACGCTTTCAAGTGGACCGTATCTTGAATCACCGTGGCGATTCAGGATCAAGGACGAGCTATTTCGTCCAGTGGCGGGGGTATCCACCCTCTTGGAACAGCTGGGAGCCCCGCTCTCAGATGTTGATGGATGTTGAAGGTCTCGTCCGCCAGTATGACGAGACCCATCCGATGAGTCCTGGGGCCCATCGGTAAACACGCGCCCTAGGCGCTTGTAGACGGATTGCAAGTTTGCAATCGCGTCACGCATCTCCTCCGAGATGTGTGATCATCCCCAGGGCAAACTTAGGGAATACACGTCCCTATGTGCACGCTGCGAGTTGTCAACACAACTCGCACAAGGGCTTCCAATGTGAGGCAAGGGATGTCTGCCTCACTCGACAAACAGTGCAACCGGTACCTGGCACCGGTTGGCGTTCGCTTTTCGAACCTGAGGCGTGTCGCTTCAAGTTTCTTGAGCCACCCTTCTCGTCCAAAATTCTTTACGTTTTGGACGAACGCGTTCCACGCAGCCAAAATCGAGGCTTTGTCACGCTTTTGGTTGCTGTTGTACCAACGATGTCTAAGGAAGACATCAAGATAAAATTCTTCTTTAGCGCGAAAGATGGTCGCGCTGGGATTCAAGCCGTGAAGCTCAGTCGCATCGGATAAGGGCATTCGATGGTGTTGGCTTGTCTCGTGAGACAATCTATTGATGAGACGTTCGGGCAAACGCCACGGCTTCAGCTCATCACGCTTCACAGTGGTACCTTTGTCGGTACCACGGCTCCCAGATTGACGACGGCTCACGCCATCTTCATCACGCTCGTGCGAAGAGGCACGAGCCGGTGGTGGTAAGGAATAATATTCCTCACCGCCCTGATCATCGTCATCACTGCCGAACAGACTGTGATGCAACTCACGAGTCCGTTCGTTCGGCAGTGGCCTTGACGAACACTGAGGCGTCGCCGGTGAGCGAGACGCCTCTGCAGCATTGCCCGAGTCAGACACGTCTGACTCGCCAGAGTAGATGACCTCAATGTGGGGTCATCATGCGCACGCGGTGCTCTACCGCGTGCACCTGCAGCACCTCTTGCTGCAGGCGAAGAACGAGCAGCAGACGACGAATCGTCTGCCGAAGAAGCTGGCACAGGCACAGACTCTGTGTGCATTGAGTCACCCCGCATAGACATGTTTACTATGCGAGGTCGAGCGGAAAGTGAATGGAACGGACCCAACAAGTGCTCCCTGTCCCAATGGTGACCAACGGGTGGCCGCCATTATTTTCGATAGTCACACGGTGACTATCAGTTAAGGGGGGGTGATGTAATGGAATTGTCACTTTAAGAAAAGTGACAATAAAGAATATGAAGTTGAATATTCGTTAAACAATATCACCGAAGCGGTGATATTGAAGGGCCGACCAAAGAGTCTGTTCATTGGTTGATATCTTGATGATATCAACCCACCAATCGCCGCAAGACGCGCGCAATGAGTGGTGACGAGACGTCACCATACACTCAGTTATATTAGCATAATTAAGTTAAGTCAAACAGAGAGACGGTAGTTAAAAGACTTAATTATATTAATATAACAGTTCTGCTTTTACCCTACCTACGCTTCCTCGCTTGCCTTGTGTACGTCTGTCGGGGCACCGATACCCTTGCGTTAAGCTCACTCAAGGGTGTGCCCCGTTACACCGAGCGCTGGACTCGCTGAAAGATCGACAGTTGGTCACAGCAGTGTCGAAATTCGACCAGCAGTGCCGTGTCCTTAATAATAATAATAATTACAAAAATAAGGAGATTTAAAGGTACACACCCACCGATTGATACTTACACCCCATCCAAATCCAATAACTACAAACCTTTAAATTTTGATGCGAGTACCGTCTGCTAAGTCGCAGTAGTCTAAATATCCTATTACCAACCAAGCCGCCATTTTCTGGTCTGGTACAACACCCAAATGCATGCGAGAATTTTCTCCTCAGTCATAATCGATATCACAGAGCTGTTTACTACAGATAGCGACACCTTAATTTCTCCTTCATTGACGATAAACATCATGGCAAATGATGACTTTCAACAGTTTGACTGGGTATGTATATGTCCCCCGTTGACTGTTAATTTTGCAGTATCAGCAAGAGGTATGGTCAATATTTGATCATGGTCATCATTATCTTGAAATAGGGGAAAGGGTAGTATTAGGGGTATTTACAGGGGGTGTACTGGATTATGAGAGCGGAAGTTAGCGCAAGGTTGTGTGCTGACACAAAAGAGGCCTGTATTACGATGGGGGTGTACGTAGTAAAGAATATTAATATGGAATTTTGTAAGTAAAACTGTGCAGTTTCTAGTTAGATAGGTTACGGTACTTAAGAAGGGGCCTCTATTTCAGGGGATGTACGTATCATAGGGTGGGTGCACCAATAAATCTCTTAAAATGCATTTCAGTCGTCTCATTTTTCGAGGTCGAACATGTCACATTTCTTCTTTTTGACTGTGCTTTTTCTAAACTGTGGAAGCTAGCTCAAGTTTGCGCTTTAGCCGCGTGTTGCTACCCTTCGAACCTTGTACACTAAGCTTTCGGTAGTTGTGTTGTATATGACCGTGTCGGTCGTGAACGAAGACCCGTTAAAATGAACACAAATAAATAATGAGCTCGGCGTTCCTATACATTTGCTCATTTGGTATCGAAAATTCAACGGGGCGTTGGAGCACAATGGACGGCAATAATGTCCTAATATAGGCTGAGTCAATGGGTGGTTGAAAACTAAAAAAAATCGTGCAGAAAAAGTCGACGTTATCCCGCAACCTCTTCTTCCACCGCAAACGACTATATCAACGAGCTCGTCAACGCGTCGATCTGCTAGGCGACTACCCGTCCCTCTCTCACCCTCACCATTCCCTGAGACCGATTAGACGCCAATATGCGCGGGCGCTGCCTCATCTTCGGGATCTTCATCGTCTATCGGTGGAAAGGTGCAGAGACAGCAATTGCTGACGGTGCTCAAACGGATGTTGCGGCTGGCGTTGACCCACGGCTTACCTTTCGCCAGGAAGAAAGCACTTTCGTATCAGAAACGCCCCGAAAATCTCTACGCCATGTACATCGTGGTTGGAGCAACAGCCATGAAACAAGCTCTAACGAGCCGAGCGAAGAGAGGTCTCCTCTTAGGGTCGGTCTTTTACGAGAGAAGATGGCAGCGGAATTGATGCGAGCGACTACGTCCGAGTGGTTGGAAGCAAAACTGACTCCCGAATTAGCGATGAAACGCCTGCGTCTGGAGGCGAGTCATAATTGTGCTGAAACGCCAGCGTTTATGAAGTGGCTTCACTTCATTGTCTTGTACGAGAACATTATGAAAATCGACTACTCTTCCAAAGTGCTGGATATCTTCAAGGAAAAAGGAATAACTTTAAAAGTCAAAGGCTCTGTTGATATCACTGTTGCAGAACAGTACTTTAAAGAATACCAAAAGTTGGAGGCTCTATTGGAATCAATGTTGCAGAACCATACTTTGAAACCACTTGGTGCTCGGATGGTGCATCGTCTGTTTAATGAGCACAGAAAGGAATACGAATTGCTAAACACAGTGGAGCTGAAATTAAAGGCCCAACCCGTTGCAGTTCTCTGTGATCACGGCAACAAGAAGATGAGGTTCAAGCATTTGGTTCACTGGCTTACGTACTCTGACGTTTTCAGGAGTAAACATGGCCTCGATTCGTATTCCTACGAAAAAGCGGCACGCGATTTAATTACAGTGCTATCATCACTCCCATCGAAGCGGCAATCCCTTTTGTATCGGCTGCTGAGAAATATGCCAGGGACGGAAGAGCTTGTGAAGGAGGCCACTGCGCAAAAGAAGTATATGTTGAAGAGACTTGGTCGGAGAAATTGGTGACGGGGTTTTGAGGCAGAGCTACCCAGGCGCCATCTTGGTGCAACAGATGGTCGAACGTTCGCGTGGGTGCTCTAGACGAACCGTAGCTATGTTTAGACATTTGTAACAAAATTGCTACACACGGTAACGCTTCCATTTGTGCTGAAATTGCTGAAGCAAGGCAGTTAGCAATCCTACTGTACGTCTTCCAAATGTTTGCGCTGTAAGGGTCCCTTTTCAAGAGTCACCAAAGGTGGTGATACCAAGAGCTGCCAATCGGCACGGGCGTGCAAGGAACACACAGCAAGTCTGAGACTGTTGTCTCTGCCTATTGTGTTTGTGCGTCGACTGCCGGAGATCGTAGGTTAAATGTGATTCAAGGAGAATGTCACGTTATGCAATGTATGCAAAGAGAGTGACGGGTCACGCAAACGTGCATTTCAAGGGCGTAGCGACCAGCTCGCCCCATGACTGATGTTCCGGACGCTATCGTCTTGGGCTTGTTCACACGAGTCGGTGATTCCCATTCGTTTGCCCGAAGGCTGGTAAGCTGCGCACAAACTCATCTGGCCGGCACAGCCGAAACATCGCTTATACTCTCAAGCTGCGGATGCTACCCCACAATAAATATGAAACAGCTTCAGACTAGCGTTGAGAACCTCGTCACGATCGTGCCAGTTGAAGAACATGATGATGCCGTCGGTTTATGAGCACTGGTCAATGTTTTTGCAAGGCTGCGGCACTTAAAAGGCAATGCCGCTCATGTATTGCTTTCCTTGTAATGAGCAAGATCAGTCGTAAGCTTCTATGATTGATGCGAGTTGGAGCGAGATGCATAGCCTCGACCTGATACCTCCTAGTCAAAGGTGACGAGCTAAAATAAGCTTAAGCCGTGCCTTTGAACAGGGACGTTCGTGACGGCAGCTTTGAATGAAATGAGACGACTGTCATGCCTCAGTAAACAAGATGCATGCTGATGTCCAATGCACAAACGCAAAGTAATTACTTCTCATAGTATTTGAATGAGTGTGCAGCATTGAGTAGATGCCCGCGGATAGGTACGGTTCACGGCTGAGCTCGAATCTCCCTATGATACTCTTAAAAACGCCACATGTACACGGACTAATGGTCGTATCTAGAGAGCCAATAAAATCAATTTGACTGAACTTTTGTAATGCAGTGCACACTAGAGGCTGTGTCTGCGATTCACTGTTGCGTTCGTTTCTTCATCGCAAGTACAAGGCGGTGAGGCTTTCCAAGTAGATACAAACCCAGTCGATTATTGAAAGCTACGACTATTTATCAATATCACTCCCTTCCTACTTCTGGTCACTCGGTGTTTGACGGCGTGCTACTAACTTATATTAGTAGACAGCACGAGCTCCTTCTATGTCGCATGAGCGTAATCAAAGATAGACAAAATCAAGCTATATCTTTGTCGTTTCGCGTCATGTGCGTACGAATGACAAGTTTTCTGCGAACAATTCACCGAGAAGTAAAGACATAGACTGCACGTGGTTGTAAAATATGAACCTTTTACATGCTGTTATCGTATATAAAATCTAATGATAAGGAACATTTCGTTGATGTTTCTCAGAATATCTCAATGCACTGTGATATTATACTTATAATCCATGGGTCTACTCATTAATGGATAATACATGGAATAAAATTCACCCACCAATTGCTGCTTGACGCGCGCAAAGGGTGGTGAGTCGACGTCACAATACATATTTTTATACTACTGTATTAAATGATTGAGTGAGGACTGCTTCACAGATAAGAGATATTGCGAATTCATTCTGTCTTATACAGTATTTAATTTACTACTGCTAAGATCTATTGTCCCAGTAGTAAAGTCGCCTATCTCAACACTTGCAAAATGTTACCGCGTAGTCGGTGAGTCGAAAGAAGTGGCAGGTGTTTGACGGCATTGAGACACGCCTGTCTATAGCACCACGTAGGTGCTGCCGAAATATCAAGATACTAATTCATGTCGTCTGTGTCGCAGTCATTTTAAAAATAAGCTGAGTATGCATAGAACACTTCTGATTAGGACGCGAGAGCCTTGTACGTTATCAATCAAGACATATAATTAGCCGTATATCAATACACCGATTACGATAAATATGTACCCCCCCCGATACGGTACGCCCTAGTGAGATTTGAATGTATCGGCTTGGGAACCAGGCACCCAGATCGTGAGCCTCTGCATACCGCTGCCAAGATCCCAAGTCTCAGCTTACGTATCGCGCGCTGGTAGTCCTCTTCCATAAATTACAATCATATTCTTTATGTGAAGCAGGCCTGCACAAATTCTTGATATTGATTCGTCGCGTTAGCCCATTTAAGCTATAAACAAATGTTGTCATGTCTCTGTTTCTACAGAAGAAGGTACCGACGAGTGGGTTGAGCCAGCCACGCTTGCATCTCATATTTTTACGGTGACAGCGGTAGATGTACTTCGAGTGGGTATCACGAACATTTAATTTCGCAACGTTTTTCTTTTTGAGACCGTTCAGATAAGTCATGAATTTAACACTGAAGCGCTATGAAAGCTATTTACGAAAAATTATGACGTGCCTAGCAGTATTCTCTTAAGGGCGTATCTCTAACTTATCATATCATTGTACTCGATCTTTCTACCATCGCGATTTATCGCGGCGAAGACCCAATATAGCTTTGCCGCCACATATATTATCATTGAGGCATTTGGAACTACTTTGTCACAATAAATCGTGGTTTAATTTGCCTCTTGCACTATCCATATACGTCTAAATAGACCCGCATGTGGGTAAATTAAAATGCGTGAAATACATCCGCGCGTGGGCCCAACTTTATGATAGCAAGACCTGTATAAACAAATTATAATCTCTATAAGTTATCGGTACTACTTGTGTCTTGTCGTTGTTTACGGCATTTCTTCTGACGCACATTGAAACAATCACATCGTTGCCATCTTCGTTTCCTTATAGACGATGATATCTTTTGCTACAATCTCTGTGTTATTGCATCGCAAGCAAATTAAATCTGTTCATTCATATTATAGATCAAAATGCCGTTCTGCTCGCAACTGTTGTCGTGGTTTCGGACTTTCGTATTGTTGTCGCGGGTTGGTTGCTGGTTGCTGACATTCGCCACATTGGAACTCGGTTATTAATCTACATGTATCCAAGCTCTGAAAAAACAAATAAAAAACGAGCCCGGCTCTATCAAAATGACTAAATGCTGCAAATATTTCACTACATTTGCCTCAATAAGTAGTGTGCTGCGCATTTAGACCACTATTTTGTATTAAACAAATTCGTTACAGTGTGCGATATAGATCGCTGATAATTACCGCTTCGCATACCGTATCAGGCGTCAACAGGTTACTCTTTCCCGTCCCGACATAATGCACATCACCTTTGTACTAATTATTTTTCATCCTTGTTCTATACACTTAATCCATACGTGGAGGATCGCTACCTATATTGAGACAAATATCGATGCATCTACATGACAGCAGCAGATATTTCAAACGTTTAAATCTTATTGAAACGTACCTGCGCACGTCAATTTTTTGTGAAGGACTGCCGATCAATTAGGTATTGCTACTGATGATTCGGGCCCAATATGAAGCGCAAATAATTACCCTTACTGCCGTCACCATCAGTGCGCAGTAGATGTGCGATCAAGCTGTCGACCGCAGAAAGGAGCGCAATTCTAATCGATAATCTTCCTATTACAACAACCTCCTTCACGCCGCCTAGTGATACACTTAGTGACTCGGCGGCCATTGAAGTAATCTGCAAACATGAAATGTAGGTGTGACATTTATGCGCAGTTCTGTTGCTTGTTTGGTCGTCGCGATAAAGTCACCCGCTCACCGGAGCCGGCGCAAAAGCTATAAAATATAAAAATCGACAATTTAGCTCTACTGTACATTAAAGGACTTCAGAAAGCCGTAATTGAGAACTAGGGCATAAAATAGTGCTACTGAGGTATAGTGTACTAACAAATATACAAACGCATCTGTCGATGCCATTGTGGTAGTGAAAGCATACATAAGTACAAATTTGTATACAGTCGTTTATAATAATAACATTGAAACAACGAAAAATTGAACACATGACATCCCGCCTAGGCGTGATAAAGTACACCTTACACTCAGTAAATGACAACAAGAAAGCTACTGCATGATGCTTCTCCCGCTCCAATATAAAATTCAAACCCGTGCCGATGTTCCCCAAAATGCAAATTTCTTCGCGGATTCTGCGAGCGAAGCATGCGGAAGATTGCTGTTTTTAACGACGAAGAGACTTGATTGACAGATAAAAGCGCACATAGACGCTTCTATCTAATTATGAAGTCGCCAACGTTTCCATGGCTTTCCTCGTTAATTACATGCAGTACCTCTCTTGGATTATAGACATGGAAACCGGCGAAGGCTTGAGCTGGTCATCCACACTAGAAATAAATAAGTAACAATGACACCTCGCGAACTCTGTAGCTTTCACACTGTTTAGAGAGATATTGTCCTTTACTGGATGCTATCGGTGAAACCTCTTTATATGGTATATAGTGACCTGGATCACCACGCCTTACCGGCGAGTGCTGATAGCGGCTGGATACACCTTGACGCTATTCACGCTCGTTCCACATCCCTTCAAAGGTTATTGAATGCATAGAGTAGTGTGAGACATCCCTTCTCCCGAGATATCTTAATGACTATTCCGGTCACCATTTGACATAACGTTCAGCAATACTTTGCACGATTATATACGCAAATCCACGCCATCGCGAGTGATACATCGCTTGTAAAATTGTATGATTGTAGAATAGGAAGTGGTCAATTCTCGATTCGAGTAAAAATTTAAGCACGCGCTTGATCTGAAACGATGACAGATTTTCATTTAGTGTCCTTATAAATCCCTCGATCGAGTGAGAAACTCTTTCTTCAGCACGATTGCTTTCAGTATTGATATCCGGTAAGAGCAGTGCTACTTATTCGTTACGCAACACCGACATTTTCTTGGGAAGGGATAAACGTCGAAAACTGTCATTTTTCGTGCTATGACCCACGACACACCATATATGATGGGTAAGCAAGTCTTTTTTCGGCAATAATTTCCTCGCTTTTTTTGAATTGGCGCATTGCCAGATCAATGTGGATGAATAAGACCCTCCTAGCGATTGATGCGTCACTTATTTTATAGCTGTGACTGTTTTACCCTGTGTAACTGTTGTGTTCCAACATGTTATATATCCTCTCATTGATGCTCGCTTAATAAAGCTACTTTTGGTATGTAATCCTCTAGAAGCGTGCTTAGCATGCTTAGTTTCAAGCAATAGTGGTAAAGCATTATATTGCGACGCCATGATTGTGCGACTCCATTATCAGAAGCAAATTGTGCCAGCACTGTGCAACCTACAGCATTCTTGAGTTTGCTGTTCTTACTATCTCTTTTTCACTCACTTTGTCCACATGTGTGATGTTTGGTATGTGGTGGTGGTGTTATAAGGTGAAGTCTTTTTTTATAATTGCCACAAATCAGCAGATCTTATGATTGGATAACATTTGTTAAGTACACATATACACAGTTTGATAGAAATGCACCCGAAACGGGCAGATTTACCGCTCACTGTTCCTATTTACCAAAACGTGTGTTCCGGACACATTATTAGCAATGAAATATGTTTTTTTGGTTTATCTCGTGGGATCGGGGATCACTCGGTTTTAGGAAAACTTGTCAGAATGTAAAATGAACAACTAGACTGAAAAGTGAGCTTTCTAGCGCGTCCATAAGTATAGACCATGCGTAACTGCCCATCTTCAGTCCTTTGTATTTGGATACATCTACATATATAAGACAATATAGCTCCTAAGAGATCCTTTAGCCGAAGGTAAATGAGAGCTTTAAGTCGATATGTGGGTTTTTGATTAATCTGATTAATGTTTCAATGTATTTGTATGAAAACTAATAGCACAACTTGTTTAAGGTTATCACCTTTTTGTGCAGTAATAATTTATTCGGTCATGGGCGGTGATCACGAAGATAAATTATATCCAACAACTAACGGATGTGATAAAACCCTGAGTCTTTACTAGTATCCATTTTTTTACGATCCGCTTAAACACTATTTGCTACTTATTTTTCTGATGGCGATTTTATAATCGGACTTCTATTGTTGCATTACCTTCGTTTACTACTTTGATTATTTGTGGCTAAATCTGATAAAGTGACCTTTATTATTATTTTTAATATCAAGATCACCTGATGTATGTATTTACGCGTCCCTCATTGTTGATCTGAAGGCGATTCTCTTTTTTCATCAAGACTCGCAATGAAGTTAGCACGGAGCGCGCTTGCACTTCTGCGTTCACCTGCCTGTAAGCCTTCATTAGTATCGGCTGCAAGTATAATCTTTCAATGCTCGTTCGACACGTCATGCAGTGTATATCGCCGCACATGCACGCATCGACGCAAGACGTACAGAGGACGCATTTGACGTTAAGGTCATTGTTTTTTTGAGCTCTTCGGGTGATATGTTTAAGCCTAAGATTGTTGAAACGGTCTTTGGTACTTAACCGAAAGCTCAAAAGATGCATGTAGCGCTTACCGTGTCATTTTGAAGCAAAAGCGCCTCGAGTTTTCAAGTTGCTTGAGACGTAATAGTAAAGAGATGATTGATACAATATGATATGTATTGATGTAATTACTGGCGCCTAGAGAACCGAACATTAGGGACAATCTTCCACAATTTATAATCGATCGTAAGGCACCATGTATATCAGTGCTGATCTGGACGGTTATCTCTGTTTAATATAATAGATCGATGCCGATCTTAGACGGATTATTGATCTTTAAATGGACGTAGAAATGTCATCAAACGAAAGCCGCGAATGTTGAGGTGATAGGTACAAATTCCACTCCCCTCGTAAATAGCTTTGTCAACTTACCCTATTGTTACCTGATGCATTAGCCTCTTCAACTCTTTAGCTATTTAGATATTGGCAACTAAACACCAACGGTCGCATGCGTCTAACCGCCCTGAAAGGAATTATCCTAAAAGTTCTATTCGCAACTAGTCATTAGACTCAGGGGCGAAATGATTGAGGGTTTTGATCGGTTATCATGACAATCGGTATGAAAAGGATATTCGCATTACAGCGGAAGTCAATGCATGCTTGCAGAATTAAATTAAACTTTAAACGAGCGTACCAATTACAACGTTTAAGATTATGATATACCTTAAGTTATCCATTTTTGACCGCCACATATCGTCCATACGCAAAAAATCACCCATGTAATGGATGGCCCACATAAAGCATGTACCGCTCTAGGTCTATAGGGGTTATCATTACCCAAATAGGTATTGCGAATATTAAATTGCAGGTATCGGACTGACGAAACTAAAAAGCGATCCAAAGATCGAGCATCGCGTTTTGTAGTCTTCATGATAGGTGACGTGTGAATCGGAATTCTTTTATAATTTTGTAAAATCAAGCAAGTGGTTCAGTTTGGTATCTTGGTCAAGCTTGTAAGAGGATCGCTTAGCTGCTTTTCATTTCTAGATACTGGTGCATTGCTATGTATCCAAGCCCATTGACGTTTTTTTTCAGTTTTACATGTTGTATCATGTTAATTTAGATTTAAGTTGCAATAACATTTCCAGAAAGCCTGGTGTCTGCATGTAGATAGCAGATCAGAATGGTTGGATAGCAGATCACGTATCTCTAAAATAATTTTTTCGCTACACGATCCGTTGAAGACGTTGACACGGCAGGACTTCTTCACCCGTCATTTACCTACATTCAATCCATGTGAAATACTGTCAATCAATCTTATAAGGGCCCGCAAGTCTACTTTTGAGGCAAAGATAAAGGATCCAATGGAGGAGGAGGAGCCTTGTTTTATTGAACTGTTAATACCTACGAACATTGCGATAGAGCTTTTCATAGTACTAACATATTGCTGAATGTCCTGGATGAAGCAATAAATGCATGTTAATACGCCAAAAAGCCCGCTTTTTTGTCAAATTAAGCAGATGAATGACAAATTTGGTAACCGTCAGTATGAAAGTCAATTTATTACTATGAACAAACTACGCAGTAATCGAGGAAAGCGTACGTGATTGTTGTGACTGTATTCTGACATAGTCAATATGGGTAGATTCACCAAATTTGTTCTGCAGGCATACATTTACTGCAAAGACAGATGAGCGTTTAAGATGGTCTGCGTGCGTAAACGGTTCTCTGCCAAAATTGTAATTCAAACCTAGGGTATCTCAGTTTATAGCAAGTAAACTATTTTTTTGAGACACATCGCGTATACTGCTAAGTCTTATAAATTTAAGTATTTACAGTTTCTGGTTCAAAAAAGCAGCATTGTATGTAAGCGATAATTTATTGATCGGATGTGCCGGTGTTGGTAGAGACTAAGTACTTGATATTGAGATAGTCAATATCCATATACCGACTTCAATTCTGTCCGTCTAATGTGTGAAGGAGATTGGATCCCCAACAAAAAATCTATGCATTTCATAATTCGGTTACTTCTGATGTACGTATATACAAGCGCAACATTGTTGATCTGGAAACGTATGTGAAGTGGACAGGAGACAGATACCCTAGACTGACATAATAAATTAAGGTAAAATGCATCGCAAGTTGTACATAAGATTTACCGATTGTTCCCGTGATATAGGTTCCGGGCTTTTGATCGATTGACATATAATATGAACAAGTAATACCAATGACCCCTCGTTCTGTACATGTCTATATCTTTCCCAAGCAGATTTGCATTGATAAAGCCAATACAGTTATGCATCTCCATATAGCATGTGACACAAGTATGTCAAAGATTTAACATCAACCGAAAGTTCACAACCTGCTACCCCTATTTTGTCAAGATCATGCATGAAATAGGTACTGTTGTTAAATGATATGATACCGGACAGTGATACGAGATATCACAATAAATAAGAATATTGAGAATATATGGTATTATGATTCATTATTCGTTCATATCAAATGAGCCAGCGGAATGTGTCCATAAATATAGCATACTGACACATCAGTATTACGCCAATGATCTGGATTAGGATATTGGGTTGGAGATCGCAAGTTTCTTAGGATTATCAACATTAGAATAATCGGCGCTATTTCTGTGTTCGGATCAGAATATTAAGATTTGATCTTTCCTAGAAGGTATCCATGGCCAAGCAAAACGACGAATAATCGGTGTTCCAATAGCAGAGATCGAAAATTATCGTTCTATCTAGGTCTTGCGGTTACTTCTTCTGGATATGAAATTTTTGCCGCATGATGACCAGCTCTAATCGCGGTGCCTTGACAAGAAGAAAATAATCCCTACATTTTTTGACCAGGTTCAATAAGAACACTCGAGCCAACTCGACTGCTACTAGATGCAGAAAACACGAAAACGACTATATATCCAAGACATATGGATAATTATGGTGCATACAAAAATGAAATTATGTACGATTGTTGAAGTGTTCAGAAGGAAAGATCATGTGGATTTAGCATATACGACACGAAGCAAATAATTATACGGCATTATTTTGAATAAAAATCACCTACAAAACAAACTTTACCAACTCAAAAGACGTATTTGGCTAAAGTTCGGATAGTCTCGGGCACATATTCACAGGCTTTATTGGATCAAGATCAATACATACACAAATCCCTGTGTAAATATTTTCTCATGGAAAGAAATAACCTGAAACCCCAAGTTCAAATGAATAGCCCTTCCCTAAGGCCATTGCAAAGAAATCACGACAGCCCTTACCGACGGTTGTAAATGTTGAGCGTAGGATACAACAAGAAAAAGGATCGGAGTCTAAACTCATTTACGTCGGTAGTTCGAGGCGTCGTGGGAGTGGAAGAATACGTCACGACTTTTGAAGAGCATTTTACATTAGTAAAAGATACTAGATTATTTGGTTCAGACGACAAGTATTTGAAAGAACCTCACGGCTGTACTCATTGTGAAGCAAATACTTAATTATGTACTGTCTGATTATACATTGATATTTAAGGTGGCAAAAATTATGTTTTTCATTCAAACGCAACGAAGTAATACCTATCCCTACTAATAACTTTCTCACCATCCAACATATAGGTCTTTATGATCTATATACAGCTCAATATACAGGCGGCTTATTGATACTTGAATCATTCGCTTCGCTTTTCTGTACAAGTCGATGAGAGCTGGATTAAAAAAGGATTGCATTCATGCGATAAAATAGATCAAGAAACGCAAAAAATGACTTGTTGTGCTCTGTGGGAAGCAATTAGGAGATGGAAGGTACCGTTTCGTGGAAAACACGCAAGGTTGCCTTCTATTTTCAAGGATTTTTTGCGTTCTTTCAACATATAAAATGAATTCATGAATAAAAATCAGACCAGGTTTTATAAAAATCTGTCATCTACGTATGAAGCATTAATGGTGCTCGTTTGTGGGATGGACTAGCCACAATTCATGCACAAAAATAAACAAGAGATATGAATCTAAGTACCAATCGAATAATGTTTTTTTTGGAAAATCAAAACAATTGCCCCATCTAATCACGAACATAAAAATACCCCAGATAATTGGAAAATAAAAAAATGCCCCACGTCCTGGTTTACTGAAGTTTATGCTCACTTCAGCTGCATCCTGTGCCCATTATACTACTCTCAAGAAGCGCCTCGCATGTCGAGAATCATGATACAGCCACAATTTAATCAACAAAAGCGCACCACATCGATACAAGTTCTGGTTATGGTTAGATGGTTCTCAACGCAATTTATATGAGCTCTATGCAACCTACTCTAACCCCTCACAATAGGTGCTGGTAATTTACGGTAAAAGTTGCGTACATCTTATCTTTATCATAAACCGTGTCATACGTCTTAAACGCAGCTCGGTAGGAGCATCACCACACTCATCTTTTTCTGGCTACACACACGCACACGTTCACTGTCCTTTATTGAGCACCAGCACGCGCGTATTGCGGGCGTTCGTATACGCGACCTCATTCACTGAAATGACTGCATCTCGTTCCTTTACCTCTGCTACAAGCGACTGCATCTTCATCTGCGGCTTATCCGGCTACTGCGTCTACGACTCGAGATCCGACTGCAACTCGTATTCCGAATGCGAATGAGACTCAAAAAAGTCTTCCGGCATTGGAACGGACTTGGCGAGCTTTGACGTCGCCCACTGCGGAACAGCGACGGGACACGTCGACGCATAAAAGCCATGAGTGCGTGAATGCGATTTCACTGGTAGAAAAATATTAGTAAAAGGTGCAGCACCCACAACCACAATATCAATAGCAGTAGCATCATCAACAGAGCAGCAACCACAGCAACCACAGCACCTACATCAACACCAGCAGTTCCAATATCAACAAAAGCAACTGAAAAAAACAATAACAAAAGTATTAAAAAATTTCAACAACAGTAGCACCACACCGACTGACTAGTTTACGGCTGCGACCAATGATACAAAGACGTGTTCACCTCCTCATATCTCGTTTCTGCTCCTGAAACTGGTCGCTGCAAGCGCATCAATCCCGCGGCAGAACCCTCTTCGCGGCTTTCCAAACCGGGCGGGAGTTTGTCACGGCCGTAAAATGGTCTAATGAAAATATTTCAAGACGTGTGGTTCCATGTGGACCACATTAACTTTATTATACAAGGAAGTGGTTTTTTTATATTTTTCAATGATCTGGGGCATGTTATTATTATCGTGATTAAATGGAGGACTATTTCATTTTCTTTTTTATTGTGAAATTATAACAAAGAAAATTTCCTGGTTCGATACATCATATGAATGTAGCTTGCGGTGAGAAGTGTGAGCATTAGAAAGGGGCGTACGATTGCGCCATAAGCGTTACAGTGTCTCATACAAATGAGAGGATAACACATGGCTTTTGTACACACATGCTTTTAATTTAAATTATTGTATAATTTACAACGAAACGTTACGGAAGGCAGCCAGGCCTAATATATATAAGCTGTAGCAGCGTCTCAATTTAGGGTGCGCAAATTGCCTCATCTACTGCTTTAAAAAATCTGGATGGCCTAAAATGAAACAAATTTTTGATTTTGCAAATCCTGTAACAAAAGTCGATTTGAGAAAGAGTGTAGTCGATCTCCGTCCAATCAAGGTTACAAAGCTCCAATATTCTGATAGAAAATTTTTGTATCGTCTAACCTGTACGTGTCCCATAAGGCCGATAGATGTTCAAGCGAGAAAAGTCTGACCTAGGACTTGATTTTGCTCGTACAAAGCTTGATATGCCTCGCTCACTAATGTGACTTTGAAGACCGTGACGGTGGGATGATAGGGTTTACTTCCTATGGTACAAAGGAGGGATATTGACCAGAGTGATGTACTGAATGATGAGATCAGTGATATGCTTCATCCCCTCCGATATGACACTTTCCCGAATCGATTCGTACCAGTTAATCTGGGGTTTTATATGTGTCTTAAAACGGCACACAAAACGGGTGTGTGGCTTATTTGAATATGGTTCGGGAGTGTTTTCCAATTATAATCTACGTTTATAACAAACAATGACCATTGAGATCAGATCGTGGACTTATGAAGAGTATCTATTGACGGTTGGAGGTAAAATTGTAAGAAAAAAAGGTGAGAACAGTATTACAAGGCAAATTTCTCAAACCTAGATCTTAAGTTCCAGTGGAAGATATTCAAATGATGTCACATTGTTGTCATGAGCACAGCTGGCTAAAAACTAAATACACCCTCACTTTTAGATATTGTGCCGACCTTTTGGATACAATTGTGATATTTGAAATACATTAATGTTTAGCTTGGAAGGGAAAGATGGCGACATTTAGCTTGGGTATTGGGAAATCGGTGTAAACATTTCACATGAGTTTAAGGCGACCAACGATCGTGATGGTGATTACAGCTTCATGTAATATTGTGCAGTTTATGATAGGTAAGAAGATAATTGGGATTTTGAGTTGATCGGCTATTACTAGATTTACATTTATTCTCTTACGCATGCGGCGCTCGCCTTTCCAGGAAATATTTCTCTGGTTTCTTGTGATTTGGAAGGAACGCTTGTATACGACGCAAAGGACTGATCTGCTTTTATCAGCCACGATCGATAGGACCGTTCCGAGGAATTTGGCCCCCGATCGCGCAAGTGCTTTGTGAGACTTAAATGAAAATGAATGTAGCAAACGAAAGAAAAAAGATGATATAAATATCGCGGCACAGCTCGTGGGATCAGAATATCAGTTCAAAGGTTTTACAGAATGGACCGCGAAAGACCGCGACACAAGAGCACTCGATCTCTGTATAAAGATTCCCGCACAGAGATCGGATCGCGATTTAATGCACAAGAGCAAAATCAGTACTTTGATGCCGATGCGACGATCTTAAGCCATCCCAAACTAATTGTGCTCAAGGTAAGAGCAGATATTTTCAGCAAAAACACGGCCTGAAGTTCACCATTCGAGAGTCGGGAAGTATAATTAGTTGAAATGTCGCGCCTCACACCAGCGATTTAAGTGATATAGGCTTTGCCAAATCACGGCTATATGAAACGATTGGGGAAATGCGAAGTATATAATAGATTGTACTGAGAAAGAACTTGGTATATAGTTGGCTAATGTCAGTACTAGCAAATGAATTGGCGGCGCAAAAGAATCATGCTGGTATCCGAAAAAATGTAATGTCGTGCGGTTGTTCCATGCCGGATTATGTGAATTATTACTTGTGTAAATATAGGAGCCTTGCTAGTCCAGAATACGCCTATAATCTTTGTGATCGACCAAGTAATGAAAGTAATTTAGACCTCTGTTCGTCTAAACAAGTAAGCCTTGATCACGGACCCATAATAAGGGTAAAATGGCTATGTCGATGCCTACCGGTTAATAAAAAAGGTTTAATTTTTCACAATACTACAGTGAAAATACGAGGAGTTGACACATTTTCATATTCAATTATCGGAATGTAGCGATTGATAGCTATAAGTTGTAGCAGAGAGTAACGCGTACAAGACAAGCTTATTTAAAGAGATTTATTTGGATTGATGGTACTATTTTTAGTATTTTTTATTTTTGTGTTTTATTATCCTAACACTTTAGGACATCCTGACGTATATACAGGTATGTAAATGACAATTTTATAATCATTATGTATGTTTTGTGTGAAATTGAACAAATATAATACAAGCGGTATAATCTCGACATGTATGGCCGTCGAATGATTATAGTAACAAGGCATATCCAATAAAATACAGATAAAAATAATGGACCTGTATATCCATCAAAAGACTATGTTTCAGTGCACGGAAACACATAGACTAATTCTTTTCAAGATTGTTGCAAGCGTTTGTCATTAAAAACATGCCTTTTCATGAAAACTACAGAAACAATCGTTTTTTTATGTAGACCCATATTGTAATGAAGGAGAGCAACAGGAACGGATAAACCAATTTGGAAACAGGTCAAAAGGTATCTTTTTTATAGTTTGCCACTCGGAACTCTGCCGACAAGTCGATTTTGTAACATAACACTCTATTATCAATAATTGTTAAGTCCTTAAGATTATTACATATCGCTGGTGCTGCATACCGGAAATCACGTCCACGTGATCTCCAGAAAGCGCAAGGAATAAACTGGGACTAGGATAATTGGTGTACAGGGAAATAAAACGGTATGTGATATAGTTATATTTCTATCACACAACATTCTTCTTTTTACCCTCTAATATATGAAGCTCCAATTTCCTATGTATATTTCTCGCTCACCACACATTCCGCACGTCTAGCAGCGGTTAGTGGATAATTTTATGGATAACATGGTCCACATTAATCTATTCGTGGAGCGGTCGAAGGCCATAACTCTTGAAGGTAATACGCCGTCAATATTTTCTTACGAAGGTAATATTAATGAGCGTTATTAACTAAGATGAAATTTACATTGATATATAACAATATCGATGACACGTAATAGGCTCACCCCGTTACACAGTATCTATCGTGCACGAATCAAAATATCTGCATAAAAACAGCAGCTTTCTTTTGGAAGATTCAATGGTTTAGTCGTGCTTAGGTGTCCCGAGACTTGTATACACGCAAGCTTTTTCAGCATGTACTAGCAGAAAACGCTAGATTTACTCCGCAAACCTTCTGAAGAAGTGAGCAAAACCATTGATCCAGTATAATATAAGCGCTTTTGATTTGCATGCTCATCCTATTCAGCCAGTTCAATGGCTTGATCATGTAATATCAGCACTTACCGATCTACAAATTTGATCCTGTTTTGGTTCTACTTTTCATATCATGACAGGTTTCTTCACTTCTTTATCGCAATCTACAAACGTATCGTATTCGATCTTCATCTCCTGAGTTTCAAACTTGGCTTTTCAACGCTGATACGTCTAGTTTATTTAGAAAAATTGCGCGGTCGTGCTAAAAAAGATGCTATTAAATTAAAAGCAGGGATTATGAAATGATGAGCGCGGAATCGACGAAAATATATAATAATGATATCCCTTTCGACCGCGGTGTTCGCAAAACGAGTCCTCGGTGCTTTCTATATCAAATCTACGTAAAATGATCGTGATAACCGTCACGACAAGGCATGTAGCAACTTTATACATGTTATGGTAACGACATTTTGTAAAAGGAGCAAATATGGAAATTTGACAGACAATGTCGATTTTATTCGTGCATCTTGACCCTTACTTGAAATAGGAACATAAACATAAAAATTCATGTATGTATGTATATTTTATGAAAATATATAAATGTGTATTTCAATTATTTCTGTTGACCTGTACGAAAGGAGTATGTGCGCATATAATAGGCGATATATAATTTACAGTCATGAAAGCCAAAGTCCATCGTGAGGCCAGTTTCGGAAGCGTTTCGCCTCACAATGTGCTTCTTGTTGTAGACAAACTCTTCTGGGGGCTTTGACAAGCCAAGGAATAACTTTTGAATACGCATGCAGAAAGTAGGTGCCGCAAGACAATGTATAAGGCAAAAATTTAGTGGCTTCTGGGAAAAAGATTAATCGCTCTTTGTCACCGCTCGTTTTGATCGTGAAAGAAACATACGGTCAACTTATATAAATTCATCCAAAAATTTAAATTTCGCGTATAGAACATACCGGTCGCGGTCCAATTTGTAGTTCCCGGGACGTTGTAACCCTTGGTAGAAAAACATTGGGCATCCCACCGAGCTTGTTTTATGACCTTTGAGTTGAAGGCTGTAAGTTTTTATTACCAAAGAAGTATAATTCTATGATACGAAGCATTATGTATCTCAAATAACCTAATTATTTACGGCACATGTCAAGGGCCCTTTCGGGTGTTAGGTGCCTTGCATACATTTATTAGGTGACTGTAGAATAATCTATAAGTGCATTGTAGGTTTTTTGGGAAACAATGATCAGGCAGCAGGTACACGCATGAGTTCGATATTTTTGGTAGGATGAACATTTCTGCGACAGGCGTTACATCTCTACTAATTCCTACTTCCTTTCGTTCCTCATTTATCGCTTCCAGAATCTCGTTCTCGCGTTAGCTCCTTCAAATTAGTCTTGTTATCTTTGATGGGTTTATAAATGTCAGATTCGCCAGGATGCCGGACTCCGCGCTGCTTCAGTTGAGCACTCGGCTCCTTTCCAGATCACTATATGCATCTGTGGTGAAGCGACAAGTGAAATTCGCGATAAGAGAAGAGATCGCGAATTTCGGAGTACCCCCTCCGTTAGTCGGTCGTCCGGGTGCCAGTGGAGAGTTGGTATCGACGTTTCAAAAGAGCAATCACCACCCCACCACACATTTTCAACCATCTTTGCGCCATCTTCGTTCTCTTGCAAATTCACATCACTTCAAAGCGACATGTTGTTTGTAAAATACCAATGTGGGCTTGGAAAAGTAAAAATGGCAGGGAACTAGATATCGTTCATTTGACCAGCGTATGACGGCAAGTCGTTCGGTTTTTTTGACTGCTTCCATTCCCCCACATCCATAAAAATGAAACAAATGTTGCATATATTAGATGCGATACCGCCACTTGTATGCTGCAATCATACCTGCGCGTCAATTCAGTTAGTTAAAGTCTTGACGTTTTAGTTGAGAGGAACCAGTTTGAATCAGGTGTTGGCTTTTTTTTCGGTCACCCATGATTGCAATGGGGCGCTATCAATTGAACTACATTTTTCTCTGAAAACAATTGAAATACTATAATTTATGTAGGGAACGCCTAGGCGTACACCCCCTAATAACTACGCGCCACCCCCCCCCCCGTGATGTCGAAAAAATTTTACTTCACTAAATGCGAGCTATCCTCCATTCAATCCTTTTATCTCTCTGTTCATTGCTCTTCCGGCAATGCTAGCACCACCTCCCGAGCATAATTATCCTTCTCTTGATGATGCTTAGTTGGCAGTAGAACGGTTTGTAATTGACCAAGGCTACGCTGTGGGGGGGAGGACTCGCTCAAAACCCTCCAAAAGCGGTGAAACACGCAAGGTCTGGATCCATTGCTTTCACGGCCTAGAGTACAGGAGCCGTCACGAATATCTCACTGAAGGAAATCGGAAGAGAAAGAACAGCAGCAGATGCATTGAATGCCCCTGGATCGTCACTATCAAAAGAGAATTGACCGCAGAGGGATGGATGCGGCGGTTCAAGGTAGGGAAGGGTTCTCACAACCATGAGGCAACAGCCGATATGTCAGGCTTTCCCAGCGCACGTAAAGTCACAGAGCAAGAGCGACAGGTCATACAACAGATGTCCAAGGTCGGTGCAGCCCACAAAGTTATTCTTACGAACTTACGGCAACAAGATCCGCAAATAAACCCCACCAGTAAAGACATCTCCAATGCTAAAGCCCTAATCCGTCCTACACCCTATCAGCCCATACAATTGTCCAGTCAATACCTCTTATTCCCCCACCATGACCCCCACTGCACAACCGCAACCAAAGCGCACTTGACATCGTGCAGACACGTGTCGCTACCTGTCGCGTCAATCACGAGCCCCAGACTCACTACAGACCCCGAGCGCGTGCCGACTATCAATTGCTCCATCACCACCGACGGAGCGTGACTCTTTCAACAGGAAAAATGGATCTCTTAGCTGATAAACAATAGCACAGAAAAAGAGAGACACAAGAGAGCGTAAGAATGGGCCACGCCGCATACGGGACAGCAGCTCACGCACATAGACGCGAGCGGGGCGCGCAGGTGTAAAAGCGGCGCGCTCTTGAGGCGCGTCGTGTACGGCAGCGTGCGCTTGAACAGCTGCCAGCGCGCGGCGTCCCATAGCAGCAGCTTGCGGCCGCCCGAGGTGGAGTGCTTGCGCTTGGCTGCGCGCGTGGCCGCGTCCTCGCTGTTCATGCTGTGGCTTCAACACAGTGAAAAAAATAGAGTGATGGTCCCTTTTAGCTTCTTCCGCGGGCTCACTCTCGGTTGCTGGTCAGCGCGAGAGAAAAATAAACCTCGTTTTATAAAAAAGAGAGGGTACACGAAACGATTAGACGATTACACACACGGGGGGTGCACGCACTTATTAGGGGGTGTACGTCTAGACAAGCCCTTTATGTATATAATTAGTTAGGGGCTTTTACCACGTACCTTCGTCGTTTTGTCCACATGTAAAATCAATTCCTTGAATTACACGCGCCTTAATATAGCCTTAGTATCGTGCGGGGGATAAACTCAAGTGCTTGGTCTGCCTTTTCCATAATAGCACCCATTTGTTTTTCTTTCCTATATACAAAGGCTACAACATGTCTTATCCATCGGGATTTGCGGTAACAACAATGAAGATGCGTCTACGGAGGATGTCAGTGGGGCAAAGCGGTCAGGAGATTTTCCGCTAAGCTGGGCTTGAGAGCAAACGGATCGCCAGCGTCAGTTCAGTCCGAAAGGTCTCTAATTGGAAGATACGAGCTAGGACGGGCGACTCATGATCGTGTACCCAAACTTAACAGATCGCGAGCTCGCTGGTGGCAAGGACGAGAAATATGCATTACGTGCAGGATGATTAAGTAATCTAAAATGCGTCCCAACAGATCATTGCGATTACACCACAAGGTCGCGATCCTGAAGCCAGCTGTGTACAAATTGGATGTAGACCACGCCAAGGTTCAAAAGTGGGTGTACTTCATGTGGACCACATAGGTAAAAGTGGGCGATCTTATGGAAAGGGAGTGGCCTCAGATGTTCGTGTGATACAGATAGGCGTGGTGATATATTTGTTATCGGTTGATTTTCTAACACTAAACAGATTTTAATTTGATCTTGAGTAAACCTGTCGACTTCATCTCCGGGTTGGATTACTGGCCGCCCGACGTCAGGAAAAGCTGCATGCTTAAACCAAATCATACTTTGGATTTGTTTGGCCAGGGATGACGGAATTTTTTAAAGCAAAACCCCAACTACGATTCGACGCATTAAACAAGTAAAGGAAGCGGGTGCAAGATCGCGAGATGGACCAAGTGGTCAGAAGGCACATAGATCGAGCATCACCGTTGGGCAAGGAGATCTGAACCAGATCAGGGCAGAGCGTATAGAGACCCACTCACAACATGCGCAATCTTGCGAAGGTTTTCACGCTATAGCCCCAATCCCAAACGCGGTCAAGTTCGGTATTGACTCGAGTCAACCTGAAAGAGAGCGACCTGCCCTACTGACGGGTCACAAGGTGATCTAAGTTTATAGCACAGACTCACTCCGTTAGTCAGTCGTGTGGTGGGGCGGAATTCAAAAAATCGCCGATGTGATCCCTCCTCTCCACCAATGACCAGAGGACCGAATACCAGAGGGGGTACTCCGTTTCCGAGCTCGATTCCTTCCTCACCTTGTGTACCCGTCGGTCGGGCGGGATGCACTCTTCTCGGTGGACTCTTGTCGATGCTAAACTTGACCGTGTTCGGGACGGGGGGTGATCGTGTGGAAATCTTCACACGATCACAGTTCACTTGTAGGTACTCTATATGAGTTACCCGTATCTCAACGAAATCGCACTGTCCAATATGTAGACCTTGATCTGCTTGACCTTCTGAACACTTGAGCCGTCTCGCAATCTCGATCACCCTTGCTTTCTTGCTACGTCCGATCGCAGTTGTTGTGACGTTGTGAGATTCCTGAACGCAGCTGGCCAAACAATCCAGGTGCAACAATTTTGTAGACGAGAGTCGTGACTCTTGATTGAGTCGGGAGGCCTAAAATCCAACCCTGAAGAGAAGACGCGTGTCATATGAAGTGGATTGAACTCTGTTTAATAATATTAGCCAGCCAAATTGAGAAACCTACGACCTAGCCTATCCATGCCAAAGGCACTCACCACGTGTCATACAATGAATCCCCTTGTCTATTCTACCCCGTAGACTCCCGATTTATCCCCTGCCCCTGACTTAGGTCAGGATCTGATCTGGGATCGGGTCTTCTCTTAAATGGGATCCCCTCTTAGACTGGATCTCCTCCCGGATCTAATCCGCTCTGGATCGGATCCCTCTTGGATCCGGTGCCCTATTGTATCGGATGCGCTCTCAGATCAGGTCTTTCTGTCGAATTCGCTCTCTTTCTTGGATCGGATCTTTTTCCAGATCGGATCCGATTGTCGTGATCCACCCATTTACAATTCGTACCAAGTCCGAGTACGGGTAGCCCTTCTTCAGCTCATTCTTCTACCATTCTTAGATCCACTTGTCTATATTCGTCCGGGTGCCATTTGGTAGTTGGGATCGCTTCCTCGAAAGAGCAAAGCTACTCTACCTCATCAGCGTTACCCTGTGTCAGTAAAAAATGTAAAGTATCTGAATTTTTTGATATGTTGTCATTTTGTCTCCCTCAACTCTTGCCGTACGATATTCAGTAACATGTTGTAGAACAGTCCTAAAAAATCAATTGGTCATAATCGAGTTCAGTTATAGTTCGAAAATTCTGAAATTTTAATTCTTCTCTACGTTGTATTTACCAGGCCGACAACACCCAGAAATTAACTTCCTCGGACCATAAAGAGCTTTATTTATGGCCTCCAATTCCATCGAATCGCGTTTGTCGTGGATTCAAATAGAGCAAATATTGTGGAGTTGTTTTAGTTGCACAGTTATTTGTGCAAGAAAGCAATTTATTGTACAGATTACGAAGCGATTGAGCAACCTGTTAGTCCTTCGCGCAGATGACGTAAGCAGCGAAATAATTTCGCAGCTTTGAAACTGCTGAACCAAAAGGTCGCAGCTTCTTAAATTATAGGATGTTGAATTAGATGCTGGAGACCTGTTTGATAATGCTTCGATTTATTGTCTTCAGATAAGCCCACATTTAAACGATATTGCTGATCAATGCCTTTGACAGAGTATAAGCCAGTCCAAAGCCTTGGTTGATCAGTTAGATATTTTTGCCTGCATTAAGCATGTATGCTTACCCTCCTGCTTGCGTATTTGCATACGCTTTATATGGCAAGCCAAATCAGCGACATCTCAGCTGCTTGAATAGTAAATCAACAGTCAAGACACTGTTTCAAATTATATATATGCATGTGACTGTCAGTATGCAAAAGGTTTTAGCTCAGGGGAAAGAGTTTGGTGCTGTATCTCCCACCTATGGGCAAGTATCAAGCAGCCCGAGAACTCAGGACTAAATCCCCCTTTGCCTGCATTCTGACCCTTGGTGCCGGATTTCTGATTTGTTCTGGGAGGAAGTATGGATCGTTACGGTTGCTTAAATCCGTTATGATTGCATTCAACAAAGACACTTTTGTTTATGTACGTTACATTACTAACCAATCAGTTGAAAACCCTATTAAGTTTCGGCAACTTTTGTTACCGTACCCATAACTTTTCGATAGAGATATGTAATTCGTTACGATTTATGAGTCTAAAGGAGTGGAGGGGCAGTACACATGGCTGAAATTCTTACACGAATCGGATGTTAGGTTCGTATGTGGCGTAACAATGGTGTCGACAATCCAAATATGGCTGGGTTTTCGGTATTATAAATAAGTATATTTGTTTATAACGCGCGTAACAATATTTATAAAGAGAGCAATTGTAGTCGCGCATCGCTCAGTAGCACGCTGACGACAGTGGATGTGGACAAATACATGTGCAACCTCACAGACGTACAAGAAGCGCGCATACAAGCCGGGATATATGTGCGAATGAAGAAAGCGTCTTTAACCACCAGCATTGACGAATTTACTGTTTATGCAAAAAAGCACTTAGTTAGGGCAACAACTATACCTACCACCCGTTCTGTGCATGTTCATATTGTTGGAGGCTGACCAATCATCGACTGATTATGGTCGATACCCGTTAGCTGGATGAAAAGCCGACGTGATCCTTAAGCTCAGCCCTGTATGTTTCGGATTGAATAACATCCAGTATACAGGCTGGGACTGCGCAACACTCCCACGTTGGCACAAGAAGCGGGTGGAATTGTTGACACAAAGAGATCGTCCTGCTCGGACAAGAGGTGCTACCACAGAGTCAACAGCATCCATCCATTAAAAACGTTCGTATCTTATTATAAAGCGCAGACCGCAAAGAAGTATAGCATGAAGAGTAATGCACATCATGTCACACTGGCTTTTACCTTTGCGCTGATCCTTGCAAAATATATTAATATATGTAACGTGCCTTCTACACTTCATCATCGATGCTGTGTCAAGATACTTCGATGCGTATAAATGCAGCAACAATGCTGCTGCGAGTTACAACAATTCGGTCGCAACCATGTAATATTCGTCGTATGCCTATTAGGCCAGGTAAACTGTTGTCTATTGATGCTCTTGCACATGACAGTTGCGCACTATGGTACTTGACATTTTATTTTGGCGGTGAGACCACAAAAAATGATTGCTACGAACGCGTGTCAAATGAAATGGACATGGAAAGAGACAATTGCGCGACAAGCACTCGATGATTACATCTGTAAAGATAGCAACACCCGTTTCTGAGACGCCTCAATATTCCATTCCGTGCTAACACTTGGTCATTTGTCACCCGTTTTGCAAAAAACTTCAATCAAATAGTCGCCGCAGCTTGTTTAGTACACGCGGGATGATCTGGGCGACCTACATCTCGCTCACTGACAAAGAAGCCTGGAGGGTATATTCGCTTCAAACCCTAGGCACCAGCAGCCAACCGAGTGCAATTTTGCAACTGGATCTGGCGTGTACGTGTTACTTGTTCTAGGTCTGAGTGAGGACGCATAACGGGTAGCTCGAACTAATGTAGGCAAATCTTTAGCAGCTGTCAACGCAGCTGGAGTGAGCTTGTGTATTTCTTACGAACTCGCGAGGTACTGTCATTAACCTGGTCTGCTCGGGAGGTATAGTGTAGAAGACCACGTGAGCAACGATTGATTCTAGTAAGTTTCTGCTTCTCTTTGTCGTGGCCATACGATACAAGCAGCTCAAAATGGCTTAAATTGCGTAAGACGCCAAGTCTATCCGTCGCACGCTAAAACGTCAGTCACCAACATTTGTCTTCGCTCTGCGAGACAATCGTAGAAGATGACCCGTCGTCGACGTGCGCGACAGCCTTTGCAGTCAAAGTTTGCTGGTCGGCCATTTGAGGCGGCTGGTTCTCAGTATGTAAGGGGCGTTGGCAGACGAGGTAGAAATGTCATTCGAGCGATGTGATCATTCCTCTTGCGAGGCTTTTGGGACGGATCCTTTAAACTGTCGGCCGATTTATGTGCGTGCACAACGTTCAGCTTAATTCGCGCATAAACGAGCATCAGTGCAAACTATCACGTTCGACGGTTCTCGTTCCACTTATCTCAAAGCGGCTTATCCAGCTTTTCGAATCGATTTTATCCACTCTTCCATGTTGGTCGGACTAGAAACGCACGTGCCCGAGCACCGTCCGCTGCTGCCGCTGCATGCAAAGGGAGAGCGCCAACCGCATGCGCTGCTTGGTATCTCGTGCGTGGCGCTCTCGGCCGTGTGCTTCAGCCTCATGTCAACTCTGGTCAAGTACAACACGTACACGATGACGTCCATGGAGGCGATTTTCTGGCGATCGATTGTCGCCATGGCTCTGAATTACGTCCGTGGAGTTTCTATGCAACAATAACAGGCGGAATTAGTACCGTTGTGGCAGATTGAATCTCTAACAAGTGGGTGACGGATATGTGCTTATGTGTGTGAATGGCTCTGTGCTTTGTGCTGCTCTTCACTCAGGTGTGCATCTGGTACACTGGCAAGACGCTGTACGTTGCTGAACGAGACCGCGCCATGCTCTTTTACCGCTGCTTGGCTGGATTTTCGTCCATCTCGTTCGCGTTCTACGCCTTGTCGCAAATGGTGCTCGCGGACAGCAGTGTCATTGTGTTCACGTCTCCTGTGTTCACCTTTTTTCTCGTGGGTTGTCTGCGTGTTGGTGTCGCTGCGACAAAGGGCTTTGGTCGCTGTTCTATGGACTTTACTGATATTGTACACATGTCTAGGGAGCGTGTTTGCTGCACGAACGTATTGACGCTCCTAGCTTTGCGTGTGCACTGCTGTCGTTTGGAGGTCTGCTATGTGTGATTCGACCGGGCTTTATCTTTGGATACGACCATGCTACTGCTCGAACCGATGGATCGTGGATTGCCGTCGGATCGGCTTTGCTTGGTGCCATCGGTCAGGCGTTCGTCTTTATTACCGTGCGAAAGCTAAAGGGCATACACTTTATGGTCATCGTGAACTACTTTATGCTATTCAGCATGGTGGGATCGCTTGCGTACATACTGTTGGTGCAACGGGTACGGGGTTGTGCATTTAGGCTGGCGTTTTGATTGTGCGAGAGCTGACTTTGTATACGTGTATTTCTACAGGCACTCGTAGTGCCATCGACTCTCAATACCTGGTTGGCTGTCATCGGTAGCGGTGTTCTCACGTTCGTTGGTCAGTTACTTCTGACGAAGGGCTTCCAGCTTGAGAAGGCAGGCATTGCCTCGGTGATGCGTTACTTAGACGTGGTCTGTATTTTTCTCTGGGACTACTTGTTGCTTAACGAGAAGATCAACTACTGGAGCATCGTAGGTGCCGCTATCATCTGTGCATGTGCTGCCGTGATTGCACTGCGCAAGGTTCACTCGAGCTAGACATGGTTGGCGCACTTTATCTGCTTTGACGAGTGTTCGAGCGAACTCGCTTGACTGTGTCAGACGGCACGATAATGAATACAACCCGATGCATGACCACCCTACTTTGTCAGCTTTATGTTTTTGTGTTGCATACCAGCGACTGGTGGCAATTATATGTGTGTGCCAGTGGACACGTGATGCGAAGGCAGTTGAGATCAGGTTGCTTGTTGTGACAGTCTTATCGCTCTAGTGTCAACCAAAATATAAACTACAAAAAGCTAACCACAGCCAGGCACAGCAAAAGAACAAGTCACAAAAGTGGTCGTCGCAAATACGTCCGAAAGCGTAGGTAGCTCCTGCATTCACTAGCGCATACCTTACCAGCCTCAGTGGCCGAGTCACTATGCATGGCATTGGGACTGGGAGGTACGTAGATTAATGCCCATGGGGTTGGTACGATTTGTAACGCTGGAGAGTGGTGGTTCACAGCTGAGTACCTATCCTACTGGTATAGCGGTCATTCGCGTACCTGGATCATCCCCAACATTTCTCTCTCTCACTAATCAGCGCGTATCCACCACTATTGCCATCGTCAACATTGTGCAGTTGGCCAACGATAAGCTTGTCTGGGGTTACACAGGCGTGATCAATGCACTCTTTTTGAAAAGCACATAGCACCGACGGTCATGAAAGTCGACGCTGGCTGCCTGCTTGGCGACGGCTGGACTTAGAGATGTGTAGCCGCATTGATCAGTGCCACCGAATGATAGACTGACGTGATTTTGACGCAAGAATGGTCGTACGAACTGACGTTCTCGGGGGGGCTATAATCCACCGCATCAGCGAAAATATCGTGGATGCCACTTCGTTGGGTCCAGCGACCAGATATTTGTAACTAATGCACATGCCATTGACGCTTATCTGCTGTGCACGTGCCAGTTTTTGACCGCATTTGGCCGTCCGGTTCAGTGCCAATCCTGTCAATAGCAGAGTGACACATAACAGCAAATCGAAACCCCTGACTGTAACGGGGCACACCCTTGCGTAACTTAACGCAAGGGTTTTGAGTGCCCCGACAGACGTACACGTGGCAAGCGAGGAAGCGTAGGTAGGGTAAAAGTAGAACTGTTATATTAATAAATTAAGTCTTTAAACTACTGTCTCTTCGTTTGACTTAATTCAATTATGCTAATATAACTGCATGTATGGTGACGTCTCGTCACCACTCATTGCGCGCGTCTTGCGGCGATTGGTGGGTTGATATCATCACGATATCAACCAATGAACAGACCCTTTGGTCGACCCTTCAATATCACCACTTTGGTGATATTGTTTTAAAGAGTATCCATCTTTATATTCTTTATTGTCACTTTCCTTTAAGTGACAATTTCATGTAACGGGCTGCCCCGTTACACTGACGCTCTTTCGTGTGATTTCTTGCCCGAGATCCTATTATTTTATGATACAATGGACGCTCAAGACCGGATGGCGGGTATCATACTGTCGAGCTGCTTGCGCAACTCAGTAGTCATGACTTCGTCAGCAAGAGTTTGACCTCGTCTGTCTACTCGCGCTAAGTGCACTGATGTATTCCCAGTGCATGGAATGTAGAGTAGCAAGATGATCATTCGCCAACACAGAATCCGGCACCCACCCCAAGCTGCCCATTTGAAGCCTATATGTAGGAGAAGCAGGCGAAACGCAGCTCAACGGATAGTCATCATTAGGTCTCACCACTAAACGGTTTGCATCGAATGGTAGACTAGTCTGTGAACACAGCAAAATACATCGAACGCACCTTACACTTCCAATGACAGCTCAGGTCAACGACCATTGGACCAGGGTCATGGACTTTTTCTGTATCGACGACAGACACTCGACGTTACAATATGACACCGTTCTATTGCTAAGGGGTGCGGCGCTGAACGTGAGGATGAGGATAACAAAGTTGTAAGTCAAGATTGTGGTAATTGCTTCAGTGTACATTTACTGAGATGGAAAACCAAGTGCACATGTGCTAAACTTGTTTCTGGTATCCATGCTTATATTTTCATTGTAAGTAGTTGTTGATCATGCATCACGAGAAATGGTTAGTAGTAATTTGTATAGCAAAAGAACGCGCGACCCGAGAGTGTACGCAGTTTACGCCATCGAGATGTTGGCACCACTGGGGAAGGAAGTTGGCAGTTACACTACTAGAGCAAAGATTCACAGCAAATACGACTGTGCAGATCAGAGCAAGAATGTCGGGCAATAAATCGTAGCGATAAATTTGTTCATGTTGTGACATGCGGTATGTTGAAAAGCAATGTGCAATCCACCAGACTTCCGACTTCATCCATGAAAGCGATCGCAGCGTAGTTGGTGCGCAAGAGGCACGACATACTGTCCGTGATATATCGCATTCCATGAATAGGAGCCTAATTTGGTGGGGCCAGTTAGGGATAAATGAATGAAGATGCAAGCAGGTTGAACATAACAATAAGTCACGTCAGTAATTGCCACCACATGTAACGGGGCACACCCTTGCGTAACTTAACGCAAGGGATTTGGGTGCCCCGACGGACGTACACGTGGCAAGCGAGGAAGCGTAGGTAGGGTAAAAGTAGAACTGTTATATTAATAAATTAAGTC